>CM077462.1:34329487-34775323 GCA_039654755.1 Calcarius lapponicus
AGCACATGTTAAAATTAGCCATTTTACAGAGGTGGCTGAGGGAGTTATAAGTGTTTCCACCAAAGTAATTATGAAGTTTTCATGGTCTTTTTGTCACAAACAGTCCCCAAAGTGCATGTAGAAGACTACTAATGAAAATAACAAACAAATAACTTTAATTAAGAGAAAAGTGACATCATGGGACAGTAGCTCGTTCTTTTAACTCAGCTTTAATGCTGGGTAAGAAAAGTAATTTTATGTATATATATGTTCTGATTTAATAGTCCGTGCATTGCTAGTTATGCCACTGAATCCTCAGTCTTCAAATGGGTGGCACTGGCATCAATTCTCTTATCACTCACAAACTTGACTAAACTCACAGGGGCCTATTTGGAAATAGTGTTCTTATCTTGAAACCTCTGTGGTTTTTTCATGTGAAACATTTTGCAGAGTTTGAAAATAGCTGGGAGATAAGCCATAGGCAATACTGTTTAAAGGGCAAATGGATATGTCAAGACTCTATATCAGCCCAAATGCAAAGTGAAGGAGGTGAAGAGAGAAGAACTTTGGTTATATGTAAATTGTCACATCTTTGAGGAGACTTCAGGCTTTAAGTAAGGGAGGTTATTACTTGGGTTTTGGTTTCTGCTGCAGCATCCTGAATAAATAATAACTTTTCATTTTGAACAAGCTGTTCTCTACCATTGAAATCTGCTGCTGTCATAATGTGTCTAAATGAAAACTAAACAGGTGCAAAAAATACCAAGCCAAAATTGCAATGAATAATCATGAGTATGGTAACCTGATAATCCAGACTGAGGATAATTAATATAATCCCTTTATAACAGTGTACAGCCATGGATTATTCACTTAGAAGAAACACATACAAAGTCAGGGGAAGAAGCACAGCTCACAAAAAAAAAAAAAAAGGTGGAGAAAAATATACTGATTGATAATGAAAAGGTTTGCCTTCTAATTTGTTTCCAGAGACCAATACCACATTACCTCAAATGCTTAGAGTTGGGCAAATCATCTTTATGGTCAAACCAGAGAAACAGACACAAATGTGTAGGTCTGTTTCTAGATGGCTCCTAAGGGTCAAATGGATCATACTTCAGAACTGAAAAGTTCTGAAAGAGGAATCCTACCCCTAGAAGTTAGACATCTTGGTAAAATCTCAGAACAATACTGTTCCACAGTTTCCCATTACTTAAAACAGAATTAAATATCATTGTTGGAATAATTTATGCACTAAAGCCCTTCCAGCATGAAGATGCTGTAAACAGTAGAATATTATTGTCTTTATAAATATAAAAAACTGTGTATTTTTCTTTAACCTATCAAGCTCTTAGCCTTTTAGCTGCTTTACACCCACTGCACAAATACCATAAGAAAACATATGTGGAATGCAATCAAAAAACAATAGCATACTAGGTGAGTCAAAATATCAGTACTTAGCCACTGACTCATCATCTCATTAAGTACACTGTTAAACATATGTTGCACGTCAGTAAAAAGATTTAAAATTAACTCATTTGTTGGAATCTCTGCCATGGTTTACACTGATATTTGAGACATTAAATTTACTGATTTTGATGAACATGCAGAATACAAATGTAAGAAAAATTATAAGCATTTTCAGATAAGGACTGACAAAAATACAGTGGATATTAAAAATTATCTTTTACTTTAAGAAATTGAATGAATCATAGAACAGCCTTGTTATATAAATATAAGTCATATTTGTTCGATATTTTACAAGTGAAAACTGAGGTCAGGCATCATGTGAGCAATTTCTGTAACCTTTTTTAAGCAAAATAAGGTGAACCCTAGAGACACATGAAAAAAGTAAATGGCTATTATTACATTAGAGTCATCACAGATATGATCACTTTAACGTAGAAATGTTTTTTTTTAATGGATAGATCCTCTGCTCCAAGCTGTCTGAGTAAAGTGCAAGCTGTCAAACCATTTTTGAATCATAACCTCCAAAGCTATGTTTGTCTTGGATGCCTATAAATAAACACACCAGTATTGTAAGAAGTCACGGTCTTTCTCTGAAAATCACAATATTTTTCATACATATAACTCAAAGTTTTCAAAGAAGTTTAATTTACAAGTGTATGCAGGTAGTATAAGTTTATCCACCAGAGTCCTTTCCCTCAGTGCAAAGAGGAATAGATTTCTCCTTATGCTGTACAGCATGAGTGGAACAGATAAATATGTTGTTTATCTTCATATTTATTTTTCAAGAAACATTGTATATGAGGCTTTACATTATCTGGAAAATGAATTATGCATGTGACAATATGGCACATTCCTCAGACAATTTCTAATGTCTACTCTGCCTCTTCTGACATCACATGCTGTGATCAAAAATAATCCTGTTTTTGTGCAGTTGCTTTGTTTTGGGTTTTTTCTATTATCCCTGTGAAGGAATTACTTTAACTTTCTCCCTAACAAATACTATTTCCAAACACAATGAAGTTATATTTAGATCACAAAAGATTAAATGAAGCAGCAGGAGTCCAGGGGAAGGTGCTATCTCTTCAGAAAGCAAAATAACAGCTTGAGACAGATGAAGAATTTTCAGGCTTTGGATTTCTACTTTTTTTTTTTTTAATTTTTGTTTAAGTGTACCAAAGGTCAGAAATTAGTAATGTAAATATATTTTTAGTGCCTCTCTTTCTCTGCTTGATTCCTTTTTTACTTATGGTGTTTATTTCATACTGGCAATTGTCTTTATGGATGAGGTAATATTGAAGCTGATCAGCTGCAGCCAGCTCATACTACAGCAGGACATTAAGTTGGCTCTTTTCAGATCAGGCATTTTAAAACTGTAGCAAATTCTTTAGCTCACCTGATACCAAACCCCATTCTTTCTCCCAAAGCTTTCTAGATAGAGCCAGAGCACTTTGTAAAACAGCATAGAATACTGGCAAAGATGGCAGCCTTTTTAGTTGAAGGTAATTGGCCTCCTCTTGCTTCTAATAAGGGAAGTTTCTGCCTGTTTCCCAACATAAGAAGGCTCCATCTCTGTATATGGAGGTCTGTGAAATAGCACATATGCTGCTTTGAGTCAGCTTAGAACCGCTCCTCCTCCCACATGCCCAGTCTTTTGAAGAGGAAGTGAACTGAGCGCCTCCATCTGTGCTGATAAATGCGGAAAGACAAAGGAACAATCAAAGTTCTACTCCCCGTCATGTAGCACCAACTTTATATTAATTAGCCCCAGCAGCATCAGAGCTATTGTTTTGGTTCTAGTAGTTCAAATCAAAGCCAATGTGTTGATTTTAGGGTGCAGTGTTAAGTTCACCCACTGAACCTCCTGGGAACCCAGTATCACCCAGCTCTGAGACTAAATGCACAGCCATGTGAGGTGCTGTGTTGGGTTTGCATGGCAAGATTTTGACAGTGGGCATCTGCAGCAGGAACTTCCACTAAAAGCTGCCAGAAGGTTCCTCCATGTGCAGCAGAGACAATGCCAGCTCCAAGACTGACCCACTGCTGACCATCGGTGATGGTGGGAGTACCTCTGGAATAACAGAATTAACAAGGGGAAAAACCTGCCCAACAGCAACTTCAGCCAGTAGAAAAGAGTGAGAATGTTCAGGAGAAACAGCCCTGAAGAAACCAAGGTTGATGCAGAAGGGGGAGGAGGTTCTCCAGGCTCTGGAGCAGAGATTCTCCTGCAACCCCCGGTGCAGACCATGGTGAGCCAGGCTGAGTCCCTGCAGCTCATGGAAGGGACCCACCCCGGAGCAGTTCATGAAGAACTGCAGCCTGTGGGAGGGAGTCACACTGAAGAAGTTCATGGAGAGCTGTTTCCTCTGGAAGGGACCTTGTGATGGAGCAGGGGAAGGGTGTGAGGAGTCCTCCTACTAAGAAGGAAGGTGTGGCAGAGACAATGTGTAATGAACTGACTGCAGCCCCCATTTTCCATGCCCTGGGCTGCTGGAGTGGAACAGGTAGAGAATTCAGGAGTGAAGTTGAGCCCAGGAAGAAGAAAGGGGTGGGGGAAAGATGTTTTAAGATTAAGCTCTTATTTTCATTACCTTCGTCTGAATTGATTGGTAATATATTAAATTAATTTTCCCCATGTTGAATCTGTTTAGCATACGATGGCAATTGGTGAATGACCTTTCCCTGTCATTATCTTGATGCACAAACCTTTTGTTACGTCCATTTTCCCTTGTTCAGCTGAGGAGGGGAAAGATAGAGCAATTTTGGTAGGCACCTGGCATCTAGACAACATAAATCCACCATAGTTGCTTAGGTCTTGATCAAGAAATGGAATAATTAGGTGTCTGCCCAGACCCTGTGTGAAGAATACATGGTGTACCAGTAGAAAGTTAGGAAACTCAGAGAGGAATCTAATCTGACAAGCACACTGAGAAGCAAAATTCTACGTTAATTCTACCTAAATTCTACATATAATCTAGAACTAGCCAAATATAACTAAACAATACCAGTTAACTCCTTGGCACTCTGCCTCATCATCCTCATTACACTCCTATGAATTTTCTCTTGGTTTCAGTCACTGTCTCAGAAGAAAGTCCTGAAAGCATATCGTCAGTAAAGCTCTAACAACATCCTATTTAACAAAAATGGATTGGCAGCTCATCTGCCATTACTGGAGTCTTTAAAAAAAAAGATATTTCCTATTCCTTGATCCCTCAGGTAAAGGTGAGGCCTCCTTGCTGAGTCAAAGGCTCTTTTGATACTTCAATGTCCAGTCATAGCTGCAGCGGCCAGCGATCTTTAGGTGTTAAATGTCCGGCTAGCAGGGGTGACCAGCAGGCCACTGCAGCAGGGGGGAGTCAGTCCCGGCGGCAGGGCCCCAGGACTGCTCCTACAGACACCCCTCAGCGTCCAAAGGCTTTGGGCTGTGTCCGTGGGGACGAGATCGCGCTGAGAAATAAGTAATCCAGCTGCTAGAAAGGACGAGGCAGGAGATGGACACTCTCTGGGGACAGTCAGGTTTTATTGGAGTCAGCCATAGACAGACCCCAGTCAGCCAGAGAGTGACCGAGACCCCCAGGAGCAGGGGGGTTATAAAGGGGGTGGAACCAAAGGGAGGGGTTTACAATAGGACAAATCAAGGGAGGTGAGGGAGTAAACTTAGAATAACAGACATGAGGGGAAAACCAATAAATACAAAATGAGGGAGGGACCCCGGCCTCACAGCCAATCTTAGCTCCCAGAGTGGAGAACTTTCTGGAGAAAATGATGGAGCTGGGAGTGATTGACTGGGACCAGGGGTGGAATAAAGGGAGGAACATGCTCCCATATAGGGGAGACAGGGGGAGGAGAACCGGGAGTGACTTAACAAAAGCAGGGGATTGACAAGAGCTAAGGCGGGAGTAACCATAGCAACTAAATGACTGACATGAAACAGGCAGGGGAAAACAACTGAGGGCAGAACCATTATACAAAATGGGGGAGAAACCAGACAAACCAACATAACACACTACAACACATAGCAATCTGTGGCTTTAAGCAAACAAAGCCAGTTGTAAGATATATTTGGTGAGTAAAATTGCATGATATTTCTCTCAAGGGAGCTTTGGATACTTCACAGAGACTATGATAATTTTAAGTGACTCCCTGATCAACTAACAAGCTGTTTGGAATCCTACCCTATAGCATGAACTTCTTCTCAAGTACATTAAAGGAAGAAAACTTATCCATTCTAAGTTGGTGGGAGGTCTTGATGCTGTAGGGTTCTCCCAGTAGCTTTCACTTTAAAATTACAACAACCTTGAAACTTGCAATGGGTAAAAATTACTGAACAAAAAAGTTCATGAACTTGAACTCCTTTTATAAATTCTAAAAATGGCTTCTGAACAGTGCAAAGCCAGTGATGTTACAAAGTTCAGTGACCTGCAATAACTATTATTATTTCCATTGACCCATAGTAACGATTGACCTGCAGTGGAAGTAGCAACACTCAATAGAACATTTTCAATTTTTTTTTTTATGTTCCATTTTCCAAGACACACACACACACACAAACACACACACACACACACAAATATCAGTCTACGTCAGACAGGTCAGGTTTTAATCTGATTACGCTTTTGGTGACAACAAAGCTATAATCATAAAACAATAAAGTAATAGATGAATGTCTAATAGCTAAATACAAATCAATAGACCATTGCAAAGTAAAAACAAAGCTAATTTTATGTCTTTTAAAAAACCCCCAAAAAATCAATATTCATTACATTACTTTATGTGGAAACAACTGTGTGTACGTTTACAAAAACTAGCATCAGATTGTGCTGAAAGGTGAGAGATGGATGTTACTGTTGCAGAAAGTCAAGCATCGCAATCCAGGTCTGAGGAGGAAATTTGCTCACTAAAAATTAGTAACATATATGCTGGATATATATATAGCATAAATATCAGAGATTTTAACACTTAAGACTCTTAATACATCCACACAATGGTTTCAACATTAAAGAATTTGTATTTAACACAGTGGTGACCATGTTTTTTCAGAAGCTGATCTTTCCACTTTCACTCATTAAAAGAGGAGAAATAATCCTTAAAATTTCAGACTGATCAGAGCAAGGCATGAGTTAATATTGGATAGAGGGGAAAAATGTTTCTTTTCAATAGTTCACTTTGCAAGTATTTCCTCCTGCATTGCTTAATATTTTGAAAAGGTATATAAATCACTTACTATCAAATGAAGGATTAATTCAGGAAAAGTATTTTTTTTTTCAATGACCCTATTGAATACAAATACCTCAAATAACATACAGAAAATACAGCAGAGACATTTTAATTTTTCTGTCTTTGCATCACAATGCACACAATTCAAATCAGGATGTATTCAATTCCCATTACTGTCAGATTCCTTGGATTGTTAATTTTTTCTCTGCTTTAAGATCTTCTCAGTCAATTTACTTACAATCCATATTCTATACATAGGTGTTCTATTTATGCACATATCAATTTTTGAAGAGATGTACCAGAAAAGCAATCTCCCATGTAAAAGCTATTCCAGCTAGCAGTTCTATGCTCTTGTTCATTGGGTAGACAATTGAAATTGAGCTTTTTATATCCCTAAGGAATAGAGAAAACACTAACATGCTGGTTATGTTGTTGACACTGTAACATTAGACAATACATTACTACAATAAAATTTGAAATAGAAATTTGCATGAATTGGTGTTTCCTTCACAACCCCATATTACCATAAATAAAGAGAAAAAGGTTTTACCCTTGCATAGAGGCTGCAGATTTTTCCACAAATTATGCACTTTACTTTTTCAACAAAACAAACAAATTCTCTTTTTTCCCTGAAGAAAGTCAGTGTATGAAGAAGTAAAACACTAGATAATTATATTCTATGCTGAAAGAAATTCCTTTTGACTTTTATTGAACTTCTTGCTGAGTTTTTAATTTCTTGAACCAAATGGTTTTTACATAGAGTCGCAGAGATGTACAGAACTAGGAATAAAGAGGTTGCCAAACATTCGGTATTTCAGTGCTGCTTAAAGAAATATAATCTCAGATTTGTCAAATCAAAGTGCTATCCTATTGTGGATAAAAACTTCAAACATCAACTTCCTACAAATAATTTTCTTCACTATCTGACTACACTGTATAAGTATGAAGAAAAAGTGGTGTCTGGTGAATAAAGCTAGTACTTAAAATAATAATGTATATAATGAATTTTACTTTCTGAAACTATATTAGGGATAGATCACCTTATTTTTTCCTCTGTCAGATGTAATAATTGTGTGAGATGTAGTATCTGTAAATATGTCTTGATTGATAATTTGTGAGAAGTGAGGTGCTGGTGTCTTACATTTAGCCTTTTTAGACTTAACAGTATTCTCAAAAATATTGCTGATTATTTTAAGAGTATGGTTTAAAGACACATCTGCAATATAACTACTGTGCCTGCACACTCAGCCTTCTCTTTCTCCATAATCTACTTTTAAACAGATAAAATTTAAGCATCTACATTAAAGCTTCTCACTCTAGCCTCAATTTTTAGTTGAGAGAGAAGCAGAAAACAATTTGTCTCACTTGTTTTAGACACCTCTGCTTTTCACTTACATACCCTGGAAATGTCTATATCTCAGGAAGAAAAAAATGCCCTAGACTGAATGCCTGATTTTGAGACAGCAAAGTTAGAGCAAGCAAATCCCGCTCTTTCTAATGAATACTTTCTTTTCACTACATAAAAAATTTGAACAAGACAGAAGTACGGTTTTGATCTGACTGAAGGCTTTTACAAACTCAAGAAAATCCGTATTTGGATGAAACTCAGAACAGGTTTGGCTCCAACTATTTGTTCAGCTCTGCCAAGGGAAACCAGGGCCTCTGCAGAGAAAACATTATTGTCTCTTATCTCAGTATAGGACCTGAGTGGTCAGAGTGACAACATGAATAATAAAGCTTCTATCAGCAGCAAGATTTCTGAAGCATACAGACAGAATATTTTCCTACTATCTAAAAAGTAGCTTAGGCATTAAGTTGTTTGGTTTCACTATCTTCATTTCATCACAGACATAAAAATGTGCTAAATCCCACTGGGAATTGGTCAATCCACTTGTTGAAATAAAAGATGCAATTTGGGCCAAATCCCAGAATACACAGTAATTATTCTGCATTCAATAAAAATATTTTGGGTTATTTATGAATTTTGGTGAGCAAGGAATAAGCTAACATTAGGGAATTACAGCTAACAGCTAATTAAGAATTTTTACCTGAATATACACTGAAGGAAGATGACAGAATCTGGCCCTTGAAAATTCATGTAATAATTTATTGTCAAGGAAGAAAATGTCCATCACCTATTGCCAAGGAGCTCAGGTTAAGCTACAACATATGGTATGTTTTTCAGAGCAGAGCTAAGCAGTTCAGGAAAAAAATGCATACTGACAAGGAAAAATACACATACAAGGAAACATACAACTGCCCGTTTCATGGGAACAAAGATAGGCTGAAATATCATTGGAGCTGCTGCAATCAGAGGAAAAATGCTCTGCACTATATCCACTATCCATTTCCACCACAGAAAACTGAATGGGATTGCAGACTGTTGGTAGCTGGCTTTAAGAACTATCTGACACTCGTGTCTTGGTGTCTTGGCAACCCGGCATATCACAGGGCTTCTTCAGCGCATTGTCCTCCATTGCTGTGAGCAGTGTTCTCCCCTCAGAGGTGGCTTCTGGCACTAAAAGGTTGCCACTTCAGCTCAGAAGCCAGGGCTTAATGTCAATGAGAAGTCAATTAAGGAATATCTACATATTCATGACACTCTCATAACTTGCAGGCATTATGTACACAGTGAGCTGGCAGAAGCTGAAATGCTATCCCTGAACTTATGTGATAAGGACTGTAATGAAACACTTATGGTATTAATAATTTTTAGGAGTGTCATATTAGTACTATAGCTCAGCTTGTGTTCTGGCTTTTACTAAACAAGAGTTGTTTCATTATTATTTTAAGCCTTACACAAGAAGCCAGTGAAAGCAAATGTTCATATGCTGTGAAACACAGTATAAAAAACTCTGGTAAAAAGACGTGCTGGAATATAATCTGAGTTAAAGTCTTCCTTCCTCTTATATTTTAGAAAAGTATACTTAGTTAATAAATTTTAAATTAGGTTTTCTTTTGAAAATAAAATTGTGATCAGACTAAAAATATATTCTATAGATATATATCTATATATCTATACATCTCTATATATATATATATATATATCTTTCTCACTGCTGGAATATATAAACATTTTTCCAGATATAAAGAAAAGCACAAAATGCATGGAGACATATACAAAACATCATAACCAAAGAATCGTATTTCTAAGAAACCTCAAAAGAGTCTGAGGAAGAAGTTGGTCAAATGTGTCAAATACTTGCTTTAGACACTGCAGGAGGCTTTTTTTCCTTCAAGTCTCTTTTCTCTGCCTCGGTTCATCAGCTCTGATTTGTGATACTTCAACATAGCAGTCCCCAACAGGCATTAAGCTAACCAGATGGGAAAATCTCATCCACCTTTGTCAGTTTTCCTATCAAACACCACTTTGCCTCATGGGGTATTCCTTCATAAAGTTCAGAAACTGCTTTCACACTATAGCTACTTTCTCGTAAGGTTGTCATGACCACAGCAGAGTTTTGTTCATGAAAAGCTGTTGAGCAGAACCTTGCAGGCTCACCTGGCAAGAGCTTTCGAGAACCAGCCCTTTCAAAGGGTAACTGGAGATCTGAGCGATACAAACCCCAGAGAGTCGTCAGCTTCCCAGCTTGACTGTTGCTTTATTCAAGCTGGACCCAGAGTTTGTGCTGCCTTACAGTGACACAAGGGAAAGCAGTGCCAGGGTCCCTCTCCTGCTCTGTGCCGAGAATGGAATGATCATGCTAGGTCTGATCTACAGTGACACAGAATGATCACAGCTTTCAGTAAAGCGCGAGTGCCAGATGCTCAGTACTCTGCGAGAAAGGTCACTATCTAATATTCATAAGAGTCTTTCTCACTGTAATCCACCACCCTGCACAGCTAGTTCAGCATGTAAGGCATTTTCCTTACTGAGAAGCAAAACAATCACAAGTGTATATTGCTAAAAGTTAAAAAGATGTCTTTTACTTGCCCTGTATCTCCTGCGCTTTAAAATCTTCAGTGAAGTGGCAGTCTGCTAGTCATGCGCCTTTCTTAGATTTCCTGTGACTAGAAATCAATACTCACATCAAGGCTTTCACTGCAAAATGGGACTGTTTCCTCACTGAAGAGCACCTGTCTCAAAGAAACACACTGACTGGAATCTAAAAAAATTTGTCATCTGAATCAGTTAAATTTCACTGATGGGGAAATCTCATGCCACAGTCTTTCTCTGTACAACCACAGGTTGTAGCAGAGAGCTTTTTGCTAGATTGAGGGGGCAACATGTCCCAGCATCCCTGTCTCTTGTAAAAGTTGGCCACAGTTGCCAGCCATGCCAAAAGATACTATTTGATATTCTCTTTCAGAAGTGATGGTCCTGAATGAAACACCTGGGAAGGCTCCCATCTGCCACTGGAACTCTGCCCACAAAAACAAGGCATTTCAATTGAGTATCAATATCTATGCTCTTTATTCAGGATAAAGTAAAATAAACACTCTAGTTTTACCATACCAATAATGTGCTTTTTCTGTCTGATCTATTTATCAATAACTGTGACACTTCTCAGAGGGCTTGTCACTAGATCTCAGACTTGCTTGTGACATACTTGAGGCAATCAGGAATCCCACAGAAATGCTCTCACTTGCTCCTTCTCAATCACTAATTGTAAGATGAATCTTGGATGCAGTGATAACCAGATTTTATGTAGTAAGATGCAAGTGAAAAAATATGTTTAACTACATGTGGTTGAATGGAATTAGGCTCATAAATTGCTAACATCTTTTTTTTCCAGAAAACAAAACTCAGTATATAATTAAATCAGTTCAATGTTTTCCTGAAACTTTGGAAGGGGTTTTTCCCTCAAAATAATGAGTGAAGGAGCCATTTTGGTATCTTTTCTATACTGCTGTTTCTCTCACACCCCTCATTCCATATCCCACACACAGCTGGAGTACTTCTCCTTAAACAGGCTGGAGTATTTCTTAACCAGGAGATTTATTAGACACATTAGTCTTTAAGGAGCCTTTGAGACTTACTAGATGATTCTGATGCCTAATGAAATAAAAAATTATAGAGGTACCAGATGCTCCACAAAACTTTTAATTCTGCTGTTACACCTGTGCTTTAATAAAAGAAAAGTCATCACGTATAATGAAAACCTGAATACTACAATAGTAAAGTCATCATTTACCCTATCAGTGGCCCAAGGGAACTGCAGTGACTGTAATAGTATGAAAAATGGTGTAGGAATAGGTCAGTAATTCCAAAAGCATAAGAGGAAGAAATAACATAAGAGGAAACTGTGACATCAGAGAAACAAAACCCAAAACTTAACAGTAGAATTTTTAGGGACTTCAGACTCATTCATGAGTAGACTGCCAATTGACTAAAACTAAAATTATAATGTCTATGAATTCTAACTCCACATAAATCAGTGTCAAAATCTGACTGAAATCCAAATGAGTCAATATTTCTGTTGAAATGAATAAAATTAAAGCAGATGTGAGTCAACTAAAAGCATCTGCCAGGCATGTCCAGGCAAACTATCTTAAACAGGATTGAGTTTATGGGCACCTTTAACACCAAGCAGTGCTCAGAACAGTGCCTATGGATGAGAATTTAGTAAAGGGCTTGAGTAGTTTGATTTCTTTCTTGAATTATACATGTTCAGTCTGAACTGTATACACTGCATTGTCTGTTCTATTTGTGCTAGAAATGAATGGCAAAGATATAAACAATTTATAAGGGCGGTACATACTGAGTGGTTTCAAAACCCTAGAGATTAATGAATAATAAATAAACCCAAACCTTTTTTTAGTACCATAATGCTTTACTGTTTAGCTCACATATGATTATTGTGCTAATATCATTTTTGGGATGAAATGATTATTAAAATCACAGTATATTTCCAAGAGTTTCACTGAATAAAACAGAGACTGATTCTACTGCCATTTACTTTAACAAGAATGCGGTAAAGCTCTAATTCAGACAAACAGTATTGCACTATTTATATTTTAAGGATGGAGAATATGGGACAAAGGAATTAATATGATTTGTTTACAGTCCCAGAGAAAGCCAGTCTTGGAAGTTTTTCTTTCTATTCTATTCTGTTCTGTTCTGTTCTATTCTATTCTATACTATTTGTGCCACAGCTTTCATCCTCACAACACCCAAAAACATCCCAAGAGTTGCTAGACAATATGTTTTGTATGTTTCACTTATTATTTGCTTTTGAAAGATGCAGTTTTACAAAAGACACAGGCATCAAGTTGGTTTTGGACTGGGATTCCAATTACACTAGGTTTTGCTTCTTTGCTTTGGATTGGACATGGAGTTTGTCTTATGGAATTGGAAAAGGAAAAGGGAAGAGTAATTTTTCTTTTAACTGAAGGAAAATGTTTTGCTGTACTCTATGTTTTTAGCGCCTAGCTGAGAAGAAATGCTTGAACACTGTGCTTGCCACGGAGCATGGAGACACTTAGGGTGGTCTTCAGGCCCAGTGATTTAGTGAGTGTCAACTCCCACATAGACATTACCTCTGCAAAGGGCAGCTCCACTGTGCTTGAGAGTCCCAGCACTCAGGCTTCCAGCAGTAGCCTGGACTCAGACCATTGAGTACTTTCAGGCTAAAGATGGACATGTAGAATTCGATTTTAGCTGTTTCAGACAGACAGTGTAAGTAATGCTGGGGAAGTCATCAATCCTTTTGATAGTCCAGCATGTTAAATGAATGTGCAATTGCTCTTGCACTATCTAAAGTTTCCTGTGTTCTGATGATTTCACATCTAGTTCTATGGCAGGCTTGTAGTCTAGCCAATAGTGACTGGAGACTATAAAATGAAAACACATAATTTTCTGCTGCAGAGGACCTTTGAGTTCTTAGCCAGAAGCAAATGGTAGTTGCCGCTCTAATTCAGCAGGACACTCTTTCCACCAATCAAATGTTTACAATCTCTTCAAAAACATGACATTCATTTCGTGCAGGAACAAGCTGCTCAATTCACCAAGGCTCTGCAATGCCAGTGCAGCTGTTAATTCTCTTTTTGCCTGCTGACACTCACGCTACAACACAGAATCCCAGAATGGTCTGGGTTGGAAGTAATTTAAAGATCATCTTAGTTCCAACCCCACCCCGGTCAAGAGCAGGGATGCGACCCACTAGATCAGGTTGCTCGGGGCCCCGAACACGTCCATGGATAGGGCACCGGCAGGTTCTCTGGGCAACTTGTTCCAGTGCCCCACCACCCTCAGAGTAAACAATTTCTTCCTCAACACCTCATTTAAATTTGTCCTCTTTTAGTTCAAAACTGCTCCCCTTGTCCGATGCCCGTGCAAAAAGTCGCTCTCCGTCCGCTTTCTGCAGACGAAGAACAAGCCGAGTTTATTTTCATTTTTATTATCTTTTCCGCCTTAGTTTCCAGACGGGTCTACCTTCTTTCCCGGGTCCCAGAGCTGCCCGGGCGGGCACACACACTCCCAATATCCCCTCCGCTGTGGCCGCGCCGCTGGGTTCGGCGCAGCGGACACTTCCCTCCCTGCCTGCTGATTGCTGCCCGCTGCGCTCCCAGCCCGCTGCGCTCCGTGCCCGATGCCCGCTGCCCGCTTCCCTCCCTGCCCGCTTCCCTCCCTGCCTGCTGCCCGCTGCGTTCCCTGCCCGCTTCCCTCCCTGCCCGATGCCCGCTGCCCGCTGCGCTCCCAGCCCGCTTCCCTCCCTGCCCGATGCCCGATGCCCGCTTCCCTCCCAGCCCGCTTCTCTCCCTGCCTGCTGCCCGCTGCGCTCCCAGCCCGCGGCGCTCCCTGCCCGATACCCGCTGCCCGCTTCCCTCCCTGCCCGCTGCCCGCGGCGCTGCCGCAGCCTCCGCGGACTCGCCCCCGCGTCTCGCCCGCCCGCCCCCCTCCCGGCCGAGCCCGTGACTGTTCCCCCGCTCCGGCCCTTCCCGCGGCGGAGGGGGAGTGTCCTGGGCGGCGCGCACATCCCAGCCCAGCCCAGCGCGGCGGCGGCGGCGGGGGAATGGGCAGCCGCGGGGAGCAGGAGCGCCGGGCGGGCGGCGGAGCGGGCGGGCTGCCGGGGCGCAGCCGGCGGCGGCAGCGGTGGCCGGGCATGGGGCCCCCGGGCGGTCGCGGCAGCTCCGGCGCCCGCGGCAGCCTGCAGGTGAGGGCCGGGCGGCGGGAGGGGGGGGACGCGCCGCGTCCGGCCACCCGAGCCCGACTTCGCACGCAGCAGCGAAATCGGCAACGAATTGGGGGGAAAAAGCACCAAAAAACAACCAAACAAACTAGACCGTGTATGCGTGGATGTGTTTGTTGGGTCTTTTTCTCTCCAAAGATCGGGACAGCCGCGAAAAGTTTATATTTGTTGCTGCTACCGGTGCGGGTTGTGGCAGAGAGCCGCGGAAAAGCGAATGGGTGATTAGAAAGAGGGGAAGGAGGAAAAATTTCCTCCGTGGAGACGATGACTGAAGTTACTTTCGGGGAGCTCTTTGCCATCTGTGAGCAGCGGGCGACACGCTCGCCAGCGCGGGCAACTTGCTCCGCGCAGCCCCTCCGCTCCGCGGCTGCTCTGCGCGGCTCGCGGTGTCCGCCGGCAGCAGAGGGACCCTGCGGAGGTGGCCGGGGACCCGTCACGGCCGGGCTGGAGCCGCCGGCTCCGCGGCCGCGGGAGGCAGGGACCCCCCCTCCCGGAGCGCGGCACCTCCGCCGGGACCCCCGCGGGCTCCGCGGAGCGGGCCGCCTCCCCGCTGCACCGCGGGACCCGTGGACATGCCGGAAAAATAGCTTTCGGGACGGGGATGAGGGTAGGAGATGCGAGGGACCCGTTCCGCATTTCTGCTGGGGAAGGGGAAGGGGGCGAGCAAATGTTTGGGGATGTGCAAGGGGATGCCCCGGTTTGGGATGCGCTTGTTGTTGGGAGGAAAGGTGCCGCTGGTGAGACGGGCGAGCTTGGGGCGGGGGCAAGAGGGAAAATGGCACGTCGGGGCGCAAGTGCTGCTGGGGGGCGGGGGGAGGCAGGGTGCCCCCTGGCCATCCTGGCGCTGCGTATTTGCTGTGGGGAATGCAGCTGGTGTTGCCTGGAGGGTACAGATGGTGATGCCCTGGAAGTAGCTGCTGTACTGGGAGGATGGTGGGGAGAGGGAGGATGCTTCATGTTGCAGATGCAGCACTCGCTGCTCGAAGTGGCAATGGGGGAGGCAGTGGGCGGGGGGAAGCGCCAGCCCTTCCTTACACCCCTGTGCTTCTCTCTTCTCAGCACTTGCTCCTCTTCCTGCTCTTCGTTGGGCCTTTCAACTGCTTTGCCAGTTACAGCCGCGCCACTGAGCTCTTCTACAGCCTCAACGAGGGGCTGCCTGCTGGGGTGCTCATCGGCAGCTTGGCCCGTGACCTGCGGCTCCCAGCGGCTGGCAGCCAGCAAGCTGCGTCTCTGCAGCCCCCCCTCTCCTTCACCCTGGCCTCCCATGGCTTGGGGGGACAGTACGTGCAGCTGGACAACCGCTCCGGAGAGCTGCACACCTCAGCGGTGGAGATAGACCGGGAAGCTCTGTGTGTGGAAAGCAGCGGGGCCGCCATCTTCGGGGGATCGGCCGCTGTCTCCTCTTCCTCCCCCTCACCAGAGTCATGCCTACTGCTGCTGGATGTGCTGGTACTGCCACAGGAGTACTTTCGCCTGGTGAAGGTAAAAATTGCTATCCGTGATGTCAACGACAACGCGCCCCGCTTCCCTGTGCCCCACATCCGCGTCTCGGTGCCTGAGAATGCACCTGTGAACACCCGCCTGGCCATCGAGCACCCTGCCCTTGACCCTGACATGGGCACCAATGGTGTCCAGACCTACCGCCTGCGAGATAACTATGGTGTCTTCACCCTGGATGTGGAGGAGAATGAGAACGGGGAGAGGACTCCCTACCTGATTGTTATGGGGGCACTGGACAGGGAGACACAGGACGAGTATGTGACGGTCATCGTCGCTGAGGATGGGGGGGACTCCTCCGCTCGTGGGCAGCGCCACCCTCACTATTGGCATCAGTGACATCAATGACAACTGCCCCCAGTTCAATGAGTCGCAGCTCAACGTCACTCTCTATGGGAATTCCAGCCTAGGGACACACGTGGCCACTGTCCACGCCGTGGACATGGACCTTGGATCCAATGCCCAGATCACCTACTCCTACAGCCAGAAGGTTCCCCAGCCATCCAGAGACTTGTTCCATCTGAATGAAAGCACAGGAGCCATCACACTCTCCACTAAAGTTGATGGGGACACTCCAAGGCTGCACAGGCTGATCATACTGGGCAACGGTCCTGGCTGTATTCCTGCCGTGATTACGGTGCTGGTGACCATCATCAAAGTCATGATGAGGCCCCCTGAAGTTGTTCCTCGTTTCATTGCTAATGAAGTGGAAGGGGTGGTCTACTTAAAGGAACTTGAGCCTATCAACACACCCATAGCATTTTTTACCATCAAAGACCCCGACGAAAAATACAAAGTCAGTTGCTATTTGGATGGTGATGGGCCTTTCAGACTTTCACCATACAAGCCATACAACAATGAATACCTGTTGGAGACCACGAAGCCTTTGGACTTTGAGACACAGCAGCTGTATGAAATCTCTGTAGTTGCATGGAACTCCGAAGGATTTCATGTCAAGAAAGTTGTCAAAGTACAGGTTCTGGATGACAACGACAATTCACCAGTTTTCTCTGAACAGCTGATAGAATTGTCCATTGAGGAGAACAATGTCCCCAATGCTTTTTTGACCAAACTGCATGCTACTGATGCTGACAGCGGAGAAAGAGGGCAAGTGTCCTATTTCTTAGGCCCTGATGCCCCTTCCTATTTTGCTTTAGATAAAACCACTGGAGTTCTTACAGTTTCCACCCAGCTGGACAGAGAAGAAAAAGAGAAATACAGATACACTGTCAAAGCAGTAGATTCTGGATTCCCTCCAAGAGAATCAATAGCAACTGTCACCATCACTGTATTGGATAAAAATGATAACAGTCCAAGATTTATCAATAAGGATTTCAGCTTTTTTGTGCCAGAAAACTTTCCAGGCTTTGGTGAAATTGGAGTTATAAGTGTCACAGATGCTGATGCAGGGCAAAACGGATGGGTTGCCCTTTCAGTTCTGAATGGAAGTGATATTTTTGTTATAGATACTGGAAAAGGAGTTTTGAGAGCTAAAGTCTCCCTGGACAGGGAGCAGCAAAGCTCCTACGTTCTGTGGATTGAAGCAGTTGATGGTGGTGATCCTGCCCTGTCTTCTACAGCAAAAATAACTATCCTTCTTCTGGACATAAATGACAACCCTCCTTTGGTCTTGTTCCCTCAGTCTAATATGTCTTACTTATTAGTCCTTCCCTCTACCCTTCCTGGCTCTCCCATCACTGAGGTCTATGCTGTCGATAAAGACACCGGCATGAATGCAGTCATAGCTTACAGTATCATAGGAAGGAGAGGCCCTCGACCCGAGTCGTTCAGGATTGACCCCAAAACTGGTAATATCACCTTGGAAGAGTCACTGATGCAGAATGACTACGGCCTCTATCGGCTGCTGGTAAAAGTCAGTGATCACGGCTACCCGGAACCTCTCCATTCCACTGTCATGGTGAACCTTTTTGTCAATGACACCGTCAGCAATGAGAGCTACATCGAGAGCTTGTTAAGGAAGGAGCCTGATATCAGCGTAGAGGAAAAGCAGCCACAAATATCCATAGAGCCTACACATAAAAAAATGGAGTCAGCCTCCTGCATGCCTACCTTGGTAGCTCTTTCAATAATAAGCTTGGGTTCAATTGCTTTAGTAACGGGGATGGGAATTTACATTTGTCTAAGGAAAGGGAAAAAGCATCACAGAGCAGATGAAAACTTGGAAGTACAAATCCCATTAAATGGAAGAATTAACCTGCCCATGTTGGAGAAGAAACCAGTGGAGATTTCTAACATCTGATGTTTCTTTGTGTATGAGTCTAACATTTGAAAAACCCTGGAGGACACTAAAACACCTAGCTGGAGGTTGTATTGACAGAGGTTGCAATGAAGGACTGCTAATTTATAACTTAATATTATAATTGTAAATAGCTGTTTACAGTTTTTTAAATTCAATTTCAGTGTACAGCTTTTTTATGAAACGTTAGTAACTAACAGCTAGCACCCTGACTATAAAAACATGGACATCATTTCCAGCTTTCATAAATCAATAAGATCAGTGAACATAAAAAGGGTGAAGGTAAGATGATTCTTTTAAACTCAAGTTTTAAAAGTATTTTTAACCACGAGAGGGCATCAGATGCTCCTGAGCAGGGAACTGTTCAAGGTACTGTCCATGAGATAAACAGAATATATTTTAAATATATTGATTTTAATATAAAATACCTATTGGCATACAGACATTTAACCATTACAAAAAAAAAAAAAAAAAAAAAAAAAGAGAAATGTCTGTCCCGATGTATGTATAGTAAAAAGAATAAATATGTTAAAATGCACTAGTAATGAAAACCAGAATGTTTATTACCTCACAAGTAAAGCTTATACAGTAGGGTAGAAGAGGCATTAACAAGAAGTGCAATTCCTGTTGAGCAAGAATGCAAGATATTGTAATGAGAATCTGAACTGCTGTGACATATCATTCATTTTTCTCCAGATTCCACTCTCATTATCATTTGCTCCAGCAATCTGCTGGTCATTTTTATGGAAAAATTATATTTAATATTTCCTAAAGCAAATAATGACAGAGCCCCATCCTCATCCTCATAAACATGCCAGATGCAAGGAAGCAAGGGAATGGCTAAATCCTTAGTTGTCACAAAAGTGGTGGTATTTTTTAGTACTTTGAGCAATCTGTCAATAGTACTCCATCAGTTGGGTTGTGCAGTAGATTTTTGTTATGTGTTAGTTCTGAATCTGATCTCCCAGATGAAAACAAAAATCACTTCACATTCTAAAGAATTGTAGGACTTTTTTTATTCTGACTGTTGCTCCTTTCTGGATTGGTATTTCATGTGAAAGATCTTGTTTCTGACTTTTGGCGACCATTCCTGGCTCCTTTTCATTGGCTTTGATTTTGGATTAGATCCAGAATCTAACTTGTAAGACTGGTGGCATATTTTCTTGATAATTTATTCTTTGCTGTATCCTCTGCAACAAAGCAGCAATTTTATCAGTGATGTATTACTTTCACTTGATTTTAAGAGCTAAGAACTATCTTTTGTATGATGATTGCATCAAATTTCTCTGTGTGAACAAGATAAATTAGTGTTATGCTTAAAAACTATTATTTTGATTTCTCGCATCATATGTCTGTAATGTACCAAAAGTGTTTATATGTCTGCAAATTAAAGCTATATATTTTCATAATAACTTATTCTCTCTCTCCTAGAATTTTAATTATAAAGCTAAATAATATCATTTCAGTTGTAGGAAATGCATTTTTCACAAGTTCTTAGGTGCTGGCTATCTTATGTGACATAATACTTTCACAAATTAGTACATTTCAAAATCAATAATGACAGTTTGTGCTGTGCTTCTTGAAATTACCAGCAAAGGCAACTGTATGTCAGCTGCTGTAAGTGGTGAGGCAGCTCATACCTTTTTTGAAAGTAGGGAATGCAATTTGAGGCAGTTTTTGATTTTTCTCTCTGTGACTGGCACATTACCTTACCTTGAACCTACTGAAATGTTAGGGTTTCTAATAGATACTGGTTGTACTTAGTCAAAGTAAAAATATTAGCATGATACCCATAATTTTGCCATCCTGGCTATAGGAATTTTGGGTTTTTTTCGGGTTAGAATATTTTCTGATTGGGCATGATTTGATAGCTATGTTTCATAAAATTCAGCCTGCCAGAGCTTTGTGGTCAATCACCTCTTCTCCTTTATTTTCATCTTATCAAAATATAAAAATGGTATGTATCCCTGAAATGCATTTGGCACAAAAATACTTTTGTTTCTTATCTCTGAAGAAAAATTACATTATATCTTTGGGAACAGCTTCAGTATTACAGATACTGTGTATTGCTGTGGTGATGAAGCTAGATCCCTCTGCTTTTTTCTCTCCAGTAAGGAGGCAAGGTAACTGAAAGACAGGATTCTTTTCATCGCTCTTCTCTTGTTTCAATTAGCAGTCCAATACATTCTCAAGACAGTTTAAACAGGAGCAAACCCAAGACTTAAGAAATGCAATTAAAAAATAATCCTGATCCTTCAGTGTGTGTTCATATAACACTGGGCAGATGCTTTTATTCAGGTTTGACAAAGACATAGTCCTGACCCTGTTTGATTAAGCTTTGGTCAAACATGCTGTTCTTGTTGCCTTTTGGGTTTTTTTTGTTTGTTTGTTTAGATGAAGCATGTTTCTAATGCGCAATAAAATGCAATGTTACGAGCCTGTTAAAGCCAAAGTATTGCTCGTGAAGCATTTCACTCATGATTTTCTACACATTTAAAGAAAATGGGTTTAAAATCACACCTTCAGCCATACCATCTGTACCAGTGCAATGGAAATTATACTGAATAAGACCTTGTAGAGCACATTTTTTCCCTTCTGTGCGTAGTTTTTCTGTTGGTAATGTCACCAAAAATGGGAAAATACACAGTCAACTGGATTTTTTACTCCATATTTTGTGTTACTTAAGAAAACATACAGCTATTAAAATACATCAAGCATTATAGTTAAACCTGCAATGTTGAGCCTAAAAATTATTTAAAAAAAACCCAACAGAACAGGAGTCTTACATTTTTAGAACCTGGGAATTTGTTCCTAAAAAATAATCTTTTTCAGCTGTAAAATTCTTGATGCTGTCTGTGTAGCAAATATTTCTGTGATGTTTCTGTTTCCAAAGTATCCCTTACTGAAATTCCTTTCACATGAAAACACATTTTTAATGAGTATAACTGAAGTAAATTGGACTCAGATATAAAAGGCCTATTTTATTACCACCTTGTGCAGTGCACTTGCCAAAATATATGCAAATCTTGTTGAGACTGGTAGTTGAGCTGGCACAAAAATAAATGTCTCATTCATTTACAGTATCCACTGATCAATCTTAGAGTGGGTGCCCTTTGTTCATTTTTATAAAAAATGAGATTGTCCTAAGTTTTGTGTTGTCAAAGTCTACTGAACTTGCTATGCAAACACTTTTTCATTAGAATTAACAAATTAAAAAATGAAAGACAAGAAATGGGCAGTGAGCCCAGTGGCAGTGGACAGAGAAAATCAGTCTTCTCTTTCTCCTTCATTTTATTCTTTTTAAAGAACACTTTGAAGTTCCTGTTTTGATGCAAAATTGACCTAACACCTGGCTAAATATCAGTAAAGGATGAGATGTAAAAGTATGGAAAGGGAATTACAGCTATTTGCTTTTTCTTGTGTAAAAACTCAGAAAACACTTAATCTTATGGTTATTTATTTCCATTTTTCAGTATCAGGGTTCAAACATGCAACTGTGCCACAGTCCACTGAAAAGAATGTAAAAAGCTGCCACTCTCTTAGCAGGACATCCAAGGAGAGGTACAGTATTAGCAAAACTTGGCCTCCCTGACAGCACTGACAAACCTTTGTTTTCTGGCTTGGGTTTCATTGCAAATTCTCTGCCCCTAATTGCTTCTTTGGGAAGATTGCATTAAAGTACTCAAACACATGAATTTGAATGGTAGTCCATAACTAATACTAATACCTCCTGGTTCAAAGCAATGAACTTTCTGGGAGCAGTGGCCTACATCACAAAAATACCTTGCAGGTTGGCATAAGTGGAGATACAAGGCACCTCTGCCGCAAAGAAATCATCAGCTTAATATACAGAGTGTTTATTTTCATAATTAATGTGCCTTATCAGAGCCATGCTGAAAGCTGACTGCCAGCTTCCCTATACTGTGCTTCTCACCATCTTCTTGCAGACATTAGTTTCTTTGTACATTCCTCTCATCTGTGTAATTTAGGGAGAAAAACTGTGCAAAACAATTAATCTTTAAATTAATTAGCCAGCTGAAACTAACTTTTATTTAGACCACTCTTCTTCAGAGCTGGAGTTTGATGAGCTAAGCATGTTTAGCTCCATTACTGAAATAATTTGAATTTAAAGGAGATGTCTAGTGAAACTTAAAGTGGAAATAAACATATTGGGCACCCTCATTTCCTATAGGGTAGGTTCATATAGTTTTTATACGAGTAGTAGTTGCCCAGTGAGATAAAAGTTGCAGAAATTAATGCTTTATTTTAATAGTGTGAGAAATATTTTTAGGAAACTATTTGAAAGTTATTTGCAACATGTCATAATTTACAGTTTTCTGAGTTAAGACATGGAAAAGTACTTGTGGAGCCAGCATTGCTATTTCCTTTTCACTCTCTGTACCAGACTGAACCAGCAGATAAGATAAAACTGGCATCTCCGTTCTGAGATGGTGAGATTCAAGGATTTCAGCTCACAAACAAATATAATATTATACTGTTTTTCACATTATGGATGAGAAAAATACTTCTATACACAGATTGCTAACTTACATAATCTTTCTGATATGTTCTATCTGAATGTTTCAGTGATTTCTGCTATATTTGCATTTTAGTTTCATTACAGAGTGAATTTTAAATGGCAAATTTCAACTCTAATTTTTTTCTGATGAGAGTACTTTGAACAGGTGCTTAGAAAACATTGTTCTGAATGAAGAAATGTTAATCATTTATAATGCATTCAGTCATTTATTCCGCTGCTTGTAAAAACAAGTACAGGCTTACAGGTTGAAGTTGCAGGTTTGCATATTGCTAGCTAACACTGCTGCTAAGTAGCAAACACTTTAACTGAAATACATTGTAAGGAATTATTTCAACTGTTAAAATCAAGAGGACTTGAATTTTAAGGACCAAGTTAAAAGTTTGTCTATTCCCAGCAGCCCTGGCAGCATTGATTTAATGTCGTGTACTATTTTGTCCTATTTTCCATCTTCAAAGTCTGGGTGAAGTATTCATCCTCAGAGCAAGGCAGTGAGATGAGAACTCATCTCTTTGAGCATAGCAGGAGTGACAGCTGGATTTCTATATCTGTGTGCCAGTATCTAGTGCTACCTGAGACACCTTAAGGTGTCCCCCCTGGCCTCGAGCTGCTCCTCGGAGTGCAGGCTTTCTCTCAATGAGCTATCCTATATACCAGCTCAGTGCAGATGCTTTGGCTATTTTAGAAGGTGTTCAGTAAATGCTAATGTGTGTTGAATTGAGTCTTTGATGTGATTGATCTCCATATTTACACATCTATCCTGGCATGTCTACAGACAGGTATTGACCACTGAGCTCAGAGTCTGAGCTTCCACTCTAATCCGTGAGTTTCATCAGCACAGGCAATAGAACTAGAGAGTGCTTCAGTTTGTGCTAAAGTGGGAATTCAGGCAAGGTTTAGCTGCTCTGAAAATTAGTATCAAATGCTATCTAGATTGCCCTTGAGCATCTCAAGATTCTGCACAGTGCTGTCAGGGAGTCTTGTGCCTTTCTAGAGTAGTAGCTAGGTGCCAGGAGAGCAAAGCAGCTAAAGATGATGTGAGAAAACTATGGGTAGGCGTGCATGTCCCACATATGGTGGTGACACAGTGAGTGTATCACCCTTTCAATTCCACTGAGCAGAGCTTGACAGACTGTAACAGGAACATAAAACATAGATCAGAGACATCTGATACTTAGTATCAGAGCCAAAAAAAAAAGAGACCTGCAAGCCTAAAATGTAACTACTATCATAACTGATAATTTCTGAAACCTAAATTCATCCCATGTAGTATTGCATGCAAGTCACTCCTACAGGACACTGTAAAAGGTGTACCTTTGATTTAAATGATGGCAGAGCACTCAGTGCTGAGGTAAGAAAATCTTGGTTTTCAAGTGTTTTCAGTTATGTATTTGGAGCTGATGCTAGCAAGAGCACTCTTTAGCCTTCTTTTGGAAACAGAGCTTTTGTTTTTAATATAAAGACTCAAATGTCAAAATCTTCCAAGGCTGAAAAGACACAATCATGCTTTGTCAACTAGATGAGCATTCCATGGAAATGGGGATACTTGGCCTTGAAACACTTTCAAAACTTTTCTTTAAACAATCAGCAACAGTTCAGGGGTGAGAAAACCAGGGAAAACACAGTTCTGTGCTTTTTCCTCCTTGATGAGCAGACTCTGGTATGCACACAGACACACAAAAAATGGAAAATGTTACCTTGGATATTTTTCAGATGTAATAGTCTCCTCAATGTTCAGAATTTTTCAAACCTATTACCTTTATTTGTGCTGCAATGGAATGAAAATTACAACCTCAAGACATTTATGGGATAAAGGTTGGTCATCTTCTGTCTAAGGTTCTATTTTCTGAGGAATGTATTTCTCAAGACATTTATGGGATAAAGGGTGGTCATCCTCTGTCTAAGGTTCTATTTTCTGAGAAATGTGTTTATAAAAGGTCTAGCTGACAGGGTACAAAGCAGAACTGCTTCTCAGGATGTGTTCAGGACAGATGAAAATAGAAAAGAAGACAGAAGGAATAAATAAATGCAGTCAAAATGAAAGGGTCCTTTTCTAAGATTGCACATGAGAAACAAAAATAAGTGGTCAGAAACAATAAAAATAATATTTCTGAATGTACTGGATTTACTGTGTTTCATCAGCAGTGTTAAGCATCCCCTTTCAGCAATAACTCATCCTTTTTCTTAACCTCTAAGGATGAGAGCTTGTTGCAGAGATTTAGTACCTCCTGACACAATCTACTAACACAAAATATATTAAAAACTGATTCACATTGTCAGCAGGTCACAATTGTATAGAGAAATCAAGGCTTTGAGTAGAATATTTTTAAAGTGTCTGTTTTATTATGATAACAGCATTCCCTTTTCCTGGTGCTTCTCTCTAGTGTTATTATATTGGGTGCATTCATTTTTGCCAACTCAGGACTAAGCCTTATTATTACAAACATTTGCATCTTCTCAGCCAATATAGAAGCTGATACCGTGACATAATTTTTCCTGTGAATGCTGTTAAAGTAATGAGAACTTTTTTTTTGCAACAATACACAAATAGCAGATGTGCTTCTGTCCTCACTTTTCTAAAGTGCATAATGTTAGGGTAACCTTCCTCTTTATGAATAGAAAAAACATTTCATTACAGTGGGACGAGAGGGTTCTGATGTAACCCTGTGTTAATACACAGGTGTACATCCTGCAGATGTTTTCTCAAATGGTTCCTTTGCATATCTCTGTAGAAGTTGTAGAAGTCATCTCCTCATTTTGAGAGTGTCTTAGTTTTTTGTTATGTCATAAGAGAAAAGCAAAGGCCAAACAATTATGCTGGTGTTCTCTTTTATTTGTTTCTGTTTACCTAGGTAAGTGTAGCTGGACTAAAACCACAAGGATGCTTGTCTTTAACTGGCTTATCTTTGAATTTGAATTTTGAAACATCGTATATAAACTTAGGCACCTAAAAAGTAGGTATGCAAATATCTGAGAAAGCAGTACAGGAAGGAAGCATGCAGGAAAAAGAAATGTTTTGGAGTAACATTCAATCTTGAAAGTTCAACGTAAGGTAATTAATGTATTAATCTCCTCAAGGATATTTTTCAGTTTTCTCAGACACAATGAAAACAATTCAGTCCCTTCAGCTGTATGTACATGGGGCAGTCCTTTCAGGAGGTGAGTAGGCTCATCTCTCAATAAGGTAAATCCAGCTTAAAAGGGTTCAAGTATTCATACTGAACTATAGTTTAATATGGAAAAAATCAAACCAACTGATACTGTCCATCCCCATCACAACTACTTTGAAGGCATCAAAAATTAAATATTTCAGGGTCAGAATATTTGTATTGGTTGTAAGTTCCATTTGCTATTGTCTTTGATATTGACTATCAACATCTATCCACTAGTAATTTTATTTGAATTAATATATTTGACAAATAGTTTAATCAACAATATTTTTATCACTTACAAAATATTGAAACAAAATCCACAATTTTTTTCTTTTCCCTATTTTATCTTCTGAAATGAAAATTACATTTTTAAAAAGTGATACCTATTTTTGTGTTATTATCAGCTATAATATGGAATTGTAAGACCATTACACAGCATTCAAAGATTTTTCTCTTAACATTTTTTTAGAGCCTTTGTCATTTTCCAAATAAGCTTTTGGACTTTGGCTTGTACTATGATGAAATTAAAAGCTGCTAAAGGCTGGTATTTCTGTATTAACAGCATCCGGAAATGCCAAGTCATGAGTGATTCCCAACACAGATTCATGTAATCCAAACTTAAGAGATCTGTATAGGCAATTTGGAAGTACACACATCTCAGATTGCTTCTCTAATCAAGGCAACTCTACAAGTCTTGTTGCAATGTGGGTGGCTTATGACATATCTCTGCCCTCAGTTCACAGGAGAAAGACATTACAGCACAGCCCTCTCAAAGGCACCTCGCTTAAATATCTGAAATTAAACAGAGTGAATCTACATTATGTACTAGAACAAGAGAGAACCAAGTGTCATATTTCCCTTTCCCAGTTACAGGGGATGGGAAACACTCCTAAAGTGATGCCACATATAAAATCTCTATGCTTAGACAACTTCCTCTTCCAAGAATGGAAGTTTTATGTTAGTGTTTTCTTGGTTTTTTATTTCATTTTTGTAGGTGTGGAAGTAAATTTCTTTGAAGTGATAGGGACAGCTGCATTTGATGCAACTAGCAGGTTTTTGCCATGTCATTTTTTAAAAAATGAAAACCCATAAATCACAAAAAGAATGAAATACAGCAGGCATAGAGGCAAGGAGGAAAGGAGTCTCTTTCCTACCCTGTCAAGTCTGTGGTTGATAGATGGCAGTGTGCTGAGTATGCAGTTCTTCAATGGAAGGTGTACCTGTGATAAGAAATACTGTGTGGGAATTACAAAACCAATATGTGTAAATCTGCTCAAGAGGAGTAAAAAAAAAAATCCTTCCAGCCTAATAAAGATACACAGATTACTGGTAAGATTTTGAGCTGTTGCATGGGTCAAATAGAGCACAATAGCTTATACATCATTGCCTCTTCAGAGTGCATCAGAAAGCAATAGACAGAACTATTTCTGAGCCATTTTACTTTTGTAGTAAAGCAGTGTTTAGGAATAATTTACTTGAGTTCAGGCTACTTTTGAATTGAGTGTTTTGCAAGGTGAACTCAGTGAAAAAACCCAACTTGATATGTGAAACCAGTCTGCAAGACATGCAATTTTTACAGATTCTTTTGAGATAATGATTAACAATAAGTTACTGTAAAATTGAAATTTTTTTACACTGTTATGGGGATTTTGGCACTTTCCATCAACTTTCATGAACTAAAAAATTTAAAAAAAAATGAGAATAGTAAACAGTTCAAACTATATGAAATTTATTAAAGACAATGAAAGGAAGGGCCCTTTCAAGCAGTTCCACTAAGGGTCAATCTGGAATTACTTATTAGAAATAATAATATGCATTAGGCTATACTTAACTAAAATTTGGATGCATGAGTACTTTGCAGATGTTTTTAAGGAACTGTCAATAATTTTTACTGAGCCAAATACACCTCCCCTTGTCCTCGTTTCCTCCCCCCCCCCCCCCCCCAAAAAAAAAAAGGGAAAAAAGGGAAATATTTAAAAGAATACCAAGAAATTGGATCTACCCAGAAACAATGAAACAAGTTGCTGTAGTGGTCAAAAAAATAGACAAAAAAGTATCAGCAGAAATTAATGAAATTAATGTAGAGAAGGTACCAAAACCTATCAGATGAACAATTGTGGATGAAATGAAACACAAAAATGAAAAGCGTTTAAGAATTCATATGTAAGTAAAAGAGAAAAAAGCCCAAACATTATACAATCAGATGCGCACGGATTTGTTCCTTTTTCTTTAGTTTATACAACTGCTGCCTGCGACTCTGAGTGAATATCACATCCGTTCCAAGTGTTCTATATATTAGTTCATTAATATGTTCACCCTCCTTTGATTTCGCAAAAAGGTTTTTTTTCTTTGATATACAGTGGTGTGATTGCTCATCATTTCTTAATGAGATGATTGTGACCTTTTGCCAGCAACAAACAGAAGGGAAGATTGAAAGATAAATATGTATAGAGTGAAACTTCTGGCATATGCTTAAGAGCTGAAGATCTCAGAAGAGAAGGTAACATATGGGACAGTCAACACAGGCAGAGATGAGCCATATAACTAGAATAGAAGATGCTGCTGTAAGAATTCAATTAATTATTATTAAAGTTGGGCAATTAATAAAATTGCAGTAGACAATAAAATGAAAACAAATCAATAAAATGATGGTAGAAAATTCCTGGGTCCAGCAAGGTACATTTTCCTTTGAGAATACAGCTACTAAATAGTGAGTTTGGACACCCAACTATCAGTTCAAACTTGGTGACTTCAATTTAGCTCAAATTCGTAAAACAAATTAGTCTGAAAAGTAGTTTTTAAGGCACAGATACAAAAAAACTTCTGGAGGACAAACTGATTCTCCTTTCCACCTAAGAGCACAGAGATAGTCTGGGGTACTCTTGTACCTTTTTAATAATGTGTCTCCATTTCATCTGCAGTCTCTGAACATAGTCTCTATATCAGGGATTTGAACCACTGCTTTTCCATAAAAGAATACTTTATCTATTGAAGTGTATTGAAGTGGTGAGAGAAATCCTCATTCACCTGGTAATGTGTAAGTGGGAAAGAAATTATACTCTTTATTTCATAAGGATTAGACTTTATTTCCCATACCAAACAGAATACTGAACGACAGACACCAGAGCTGAACCTTTTTTCCTAGATTCATTGGTGGTTAATTTGTTTAAATTACAGAGTAACTAGAAGAATACAGATGTTATACCAATATTTAGAAAAGGTAAGATGTGAGGCCCCAAATATTTACAAGTAAAAGAGAACATAAAACTTGGGTAAAATAAAGAAAAAGCTGTTGTGCAACTAACACGATAGCAAACTGGGGCCTCTAATATAAGGACGTGGACCTGTTAGGGTGAGTCTAGAAGAGAACCATTAAGTTGGTCACAGAGCTGGAGCACCTCTCCTGTGGAGGCAGGCTGAGAGCTGAGGTTGTTCAGCCCAGAGAAGAGGAGCCTTTGGGCAGACCTAAAACCACCTTTCAGTACCTTAAAGTACCTTAATGGAGCCTACAAGAGAGCTGGAGAGGAATGTTTTACAATGAAATGAAGTGATAGGACAAGAAGGAATGGCTTTAACCTGAAGGAGGGTAGGGTTAGATTCGAAATTAGGAAGAAATTCTTCACTGTGTGGCTGGTGAGGCACTGGAACAGGCTGCCCAATGAAGTTGCGGATTGTCCGTCCCCAGAAGTACTCAAGGCCAGGTGGGATGGGGCTTTAGCAGCAGCGTGGTTTAGTGCCATTTGTCCCTGCCTGTTTTAGAGGGGGGAGGAGCTAGAAGATCTTTAGGGTCCTTTGCAACCTAAACCATCCTAGGATTCTGTGAATTAAAAGACAAGAATGTATAGCAATCAAAGTAGAAATGATCCTGTGCAATGCTTATCTTTTCAACATAGTGACCTGAATTTGCTCTTTGATTAAATTATAACTTTTGCGAAGTCAAGGTGTAACAGTCAAACTAGTATAAGATGTTTGACTTCTAAATAAATGACGTACTTCAAACATGAGCATTATGTGATTTCAATAGAACAAGTTTAGCAATTTCTAAAATTAATTCAGTTACTACCCCTTAATGACAGATGTCAGGCAGAAGTCTTCAGTGGGAAATGTCCTTTAATTTTGGGGTTTATGGACAGATTCTGTGGATATATGTTTTAATTTTATATTCCTTAATAAAACTTGAATGAATAAACAAGTCCACTTGTACTCCAACATAATGCCATAAAGATATGAAATAGAAAAGTAAAAAGCAAGAAAAAACCCTAGGTTTTGGGGTTTTTTTCTGTTCTTGTTCTACAAACAGAAAAGTAAAAACAGAAATAGAGAAATAATATTATTCTGTACAAGGCATTAGTCAGAAGAGTGCTGAAACATTGCATCCATTTTTTTGTTATATTTTAAATGGTCATTTAAAAAGGGGGGATATGTAGGTAAGTCACAAATTTATTCTGAAATTAAGCGAAAATTAATTCATTTGAGAGACTGGAGAGTTATTCTATTTTATATTTCTTAAAGGAAAAAATGGACTGATTCCATTGAAAAGACATTCTAAACACAACACACTTCCTGTTGTAGAAAAAATAAAAGAGTAAAAGAAGGCATTTGGTATTTCTTGATCAAAGCTGAACGACATTCTGAAATGTAACCTGAAACAGTCAGGCACAATTAACTGAGATTAAAAAATACCTAGTGCATTAAATACTGTGTGTGTTTTAACTGCTGATGAACAAGGAGTAGAGTTGATGTACTGATGTGATGCTAGATCTTTTGAAAATATGATACAGATTGATTTTATGTTACCTTGATTCACCTCTTTTCCTCTCTTCCCCACCCCATGTTAGTGGAATCGTTAGATGACCAAACTAAAGTTATCTGTTAATGTATATCTGAAATCAAATACAAGTGATATTTTTAAAGACTTTCAAAGGATCCACTTTATTACGAAGTGTCTGATAGGAATTTTGAGCTGTAGTAATGACAATAAAGCTTATGGTTGTGTATACTATAGGGGCAGATTTTAAAAAGTGAATACCCTTTCTTTATATATTCACTCATTGATATGTCTACTGGCTAAAAAATTCTCAATCACTATAATTGCTGAATACTTAGAGTAAAAAAGTAGGCAGTGAGGAAAAAACGATCACTCACTGAGAATACTCCTTGACGTAAGATTAAAAAATAGCGAAGGATATGGTTTGTCGTACGTGTGTAAAATTACCTTTCCCCATAATCAGTCTCCTTATGTAGAACTGCTTCTAGAGAAGTAAACTGAATACAAATGTGTCAATATCATTTTGCACATTATTAAAGTTTTCAATTTATTTAGCTTTTTAAACAAGTAATCTCTTTCTGTCTCTTCTCACCCTGCAGAATTAGCGAATGGAAAGTACAAGCACAGGTGTCTAGTGAGCATTAATGTTCATGCATGTTTAGTTGTGCAGACATACATGCATACAGATGTGTGACACACATTAAAATTATATGGTATGAAGCCTAAATTGTAGACATACATTTCAACTCTGCATCTAAGTTGTACAACTTCATTCTAGTCTGTCTGGAAGCCTTATCTCTTGCACAAATGACCCTCCTACTGCTAACCCATAGTTTAATCACTTTTTCTGAGCAGCCTGGCTCTCTGGTAGTTTCATCTACCTTGGTTAGCTGAGGGGAACCACTCTTTGAAATTCAAACCAAGGTCATTAAGAACCCCATACAGAGGAGGGAGGATCAGAGCAAGGATTCTTGCCCATCATTCATGTGGAAGCATCTCATACAGGGCTTTTCTTTCTCAACTCCGTAGGGGAAGTAAACTAGTGTATTAGATGGGAAAACATGGCAGGATAGATTGGAAATAAATTTCTACTCAGCTGCATCTAATTGGACAGTGTATAGTACTGAAAAGTTCAGTGGAATCTTAACACTGAGTAATTATTGGGCAGATGACTACGATGAATGGGTATATTAGGCAGAGGAACAAAGGCAGTGCTCTGTAATTTACCTGGTTGGCTTGAACTAACTCGGAAGAGATAGGTCCAATATCCAGCTATGGCACCTGTGGGACTGTCATTTCTCCAACAAGCAGCATAGTCACTGGTTATATACTGACCTTATCATTGTCCCTTTAGCTGTTCTGAAATACTTTGACAATCCTCAAGAATTTCAAATGAAACAAATGACTGCAGTTATACAATAAAATTATGCTCCTACTCACCTATTATCCACTGCAGAAAAATCATAGTTTTAAATTAACATCAAACATAGCCAGGTCTTCTTTTTATTCAGCTATTATAACAATGATTTAAAATTTAATAAATTCGTTGTAGAAGGCCAGCTTTTAATTATTTTCATTTCAGGCCGTGCCACCCTCATGGCTGATCTCTGTAACAGGCAATTTGCTTCCCTTTGTGTTGTAGGTGAGCAAATTTCCTAGCAGATGTGCTAAGAACTGGAGGAAGTAAGCACTTTCAAATGGAAGTGTGTATCTTGGTTTATCTTGGGTCTGTGAAGGACATCAGGCAGTTCTGTGATTTACAATAATTGCTATGCATTCTAGAAATTGCTCAGATTATGGCAGGGTTTACTCACTGTATTATTACTTTGGTTTAATAAAAAATGGGATGTTGCAAAAAAAAAAAAAAATCTAACAACCCAACAAAAAACTAATAGAAATCAGCAAACCAACCAGTTAGAAAGCTCTCTCTCTTCTCCTGCCCACCCTGTCTGGAATAACTGTGTATATTTATTAAGAATGATTGTAAAATGTTGTCAGAAGAACCTTGGTGGGAGGAATGGATACATCCCCATGTAAATGCCAAGAATTTCCCAGTCCCCATAACAATAATAAAGCCTCTAAATATAGAGTTTCAATAGATTTTAATAATCATTTTGTCTTAGACAAAGCTTTTTTTCTCTGAAAATGAAACAAAACAAATTTTTGAGGGTATTGCTTTACTCTAGTTATCAGTAATCACAGGCTTACTAAGACAAGTCATTGCATTGCTGAAAGCAGTCATACTGTTAAAGTTAGTGTATCCACAACACATCATAGACAAAGACTTGGTCTTTCAAAGGAAAAAACCCACGTGCTCAAAGAACACATTAGCTGGGGGAAAATGACAGAAACCAGAAAGGATGAGAGAAAGAACATAAGCGACGATCAGTTGCATGTCTGGGGTGGTAACAGCTGCACATCTGCCTGACTTGAAGTCTTACAAGACAATCTGAGAAAAATATTAAAAAATGATAAAATTTGGTTTGCATTGACCTAGAATTAAAAGGCAATTCTCTACACAAACATATATTAAATAAAATAACAATTATTTCAGAGTTCATGAAAGATTGAAGGTTTGGTTTCTTTCAAAAAAGTTAGGAAGCAAGGGAACACTAATGGAAGAGAAGATGTTATAAAATTCTCTTCTATTATTTATCCTATTTACTTATTTTTCTCCTTCTCTGTGGGAGACCGGTATTCACATTCTTTCTTTGCATGAAGACATTTAAATCCATATCTAAAGAAAATACCCCAATGCCTACTTTATTTAGTGTAGCTGGGTGTTCTTAATCCCTTCTACTGATATTGTACTTTGAATAAACTATTAAATATTAAATAGAGTTTAGATGTCTTATCTGCTGGGGAAGAATAGTAACAATGAGGTGCTTTATTTGCCTTTCCATTCCTGTTTCTTTGTTTGATGACAGTGAAAGCTCCATATTTGCTGCTGATTTTTGTATCAAATTAGATTCTTCCTTTGTGGTTGGATAAATAAAGGAATATATTTATAATTGCTATATTACAGACTGGAATATTAAGTGATTTTTCTAAATGAAGGAATAATGAAAACATTAAATTAAAAGGTTAAGATAAAGAGAGGAGTATAAAAGGAAATGAGTAATTAAGGCCTAAATAACAGTAATAACTAGCTTTTACATGAAATAAAAATATCTTGTGTAATCAGTAAACCCCACACATGGTGAAAAGTCAGGAGGAAGTAATCCCACAGTCTCTCACGTCTGTCCTCAGATACTGTGGAGTGCTTCATCTATCATTCTGCATGTATGAGTTCTTTGTCAGATACTGTGAGATCATACATGGGTAGAGAAAAATAAGTAGAGAACTGCTGAGGATCTGCCATAGTTTCTGAGCCCCATCATCCTCTGCAGTGTTGGGTGGGCTGTAGCTTGGTTCTGCATTTATTTTCCTTTAAGTAGTTAACAAGTGTACCTTTTCTCCACCTGATAGATAGACTTATCAAAAGTTTTTACTCCCTCAGTCTCTGTTTAGCTACAAAAATCTAAAATATATGCCTCAAATGTGCTGCCCAAAAGTTTGTGATACCTTATATCCCTCCACTAGATTTGAAAATAAAGTTGTTTAGAATGTAGAGCTTCAATCATCTTAAAGTGAGTGATCTGGCCAATCTCTCACAGTTTCTCTTTTATATATTCTTTCATAGAATATGCTGTTTTGCAAAGGACCCACAAAAATCATTGAGTCCAAATCCTGGTCCTGTGCAGGACATCACAAGAATCACATTGTGTGCTGCAGAGCATTGTCCAAATGTTTCTTGAACTCTTTCAAGCTTGGCACTGTGACCGCTTCCCTGGGAAGCCCATGCCAGTGCCCAAACACCCTCTGGGTGAAAAACATTTTCCTAATATCCAGCAAAAACCTCCCCTGACTCAGCTTCATGCCATTTTCTTGAGTCCTGCCACTGGCCATGAAAGTGAAGATATTCCCTCCATTTCCTCTCAGAAAGGTGCTGAACACCACAATAGGGTATCCCTCAGTCTCCTCTTCTCCAGGCTGAACAGACCAAGTGACCTCAGCTGCTCCTCACAAGGCTTTCCCTCACATTCCTTCACCATTCTCATGGCCCTCCTTCCAGGGATGAACGAAGACAAGGGAAGGATTTTTTTTTTTTTTAACCCATCATTCTGATCAGATTATGCAAACAGTGGTATGCTTTCTTTAGATTTTAGTATGCTCTACTATTGACATCCTGGTTTTCCAGCACATTCTAGAAACCTAGAGGAATGCTGAGCAGACTGGCTAAAGAAGGGATTGTCCCATGTGAAAATAATGGATTTAAAATGTCCTTCTGTGGATTCTATGGATCATATTTCCTCCCAGCTAGATCATGGACTAGATGCCAAGTGAAGCATACAAGAGAAACAGATATTTTACTGTTCTTCTATAATTATCTAGTCATAAAGTCAGAGATAATGTCTTTTTATGAATTCTTCCTTCCATTCCTGCAGGGAACTTGGATCAAAGAAGTATGGCACTCTGGTTTATCGAAGTCAGAAATTATAGATACTAATAGAATTTTCCATTACTCATATGAGAAAAACAAAAAACAGTGAGATTTCTGCTTTACAAGATCTTTTTTATTTAAAGGAACTTTTTTCCTTTCTTGTATTTATAACTCATGAACCTGATGCCACTTAAGCTTTGCCCCATGACTTCCCTGTCATCATCTACAAGCTGTGCACATAATCCAAGTTATATCACAGTGTTTTCATACATTCTTTCAGTTGATTAAAATGGACCATTTTGCTTAATGAACCACCATATTTCACCTAATTGTAATTCCATATTTTCAGCATAAGTCTTAGTTGCTAAAGAATCAGGTAGTTATGTATTTACTATTTTACATATGTTAAAAGTTATCAATTAATTATTTTAAAACACAGACATTTTTTGAAGAAAAGGACAGATGTAAACTATGAAATAATTTTGGTAGGCAAAATGTCTAGTCTTGCTAATCTTGAGATTTTTCACAAATATTATAATAATCTTTAAAAATGAAAAGAAAAAAAAAGGGGGGGGGGAATTTTCCCAAGTATGCCCATTTTCAGTCTTGAAAAGAGTGCAAAAATGCTTTAAAATCACATATTCTTTGTAATTCTTTTTTGTTTGGTAATGAACTTTTATCAACCAATCAATTTGAGATAACAATCTCTATGTATTGTTAATATAATAACAGAATCATAGAATCATAGAATATGCTGAGTTGGAGGGACCCACTGGGATCATCAAGTCCAACTCCTAGCACTACACAGGACACTCCAAGAACCACACCATGTACCTGAGAGCATTTTCCAACACTCCTTGAACTCAGACAGGTTTAGCCTGTTCTAATGTTCAGCCACCTGCTGGATGAGTGGCATAGACTGGAAGGGACCTTAAAAATCATCTTGTTCCAACCCTTCTGGCATGGGATAATGACATTCTTCACTTACTGAATCAGCAGAGGCAGGAATCCAATGGAGAAAAATGAAGGTGGAAGATAAGGCATTATTACGATGAGGAGGTAATGTTATAAAAGCTTTAGAGGAAATTAAGTTTTGAATCTTACCCTTAACAGTACTTTTCTTCTGTAAGCCATTAACAGTCGGATGACTTACAGCCAGTCTATTCACTCTAACCTCTATTTAAGACTAATTAGAAGTGAATGAATCTAAAAGTTAGACAGGACTAAGGATGATAGAAAAATCCATTCCTGTCTAGCCATACTCTAGTTCTAAATCATCTACTCAGAAATTCTGAGTTAAGCAAAATTCTAACAGGAGTTTCATTCAGGTGAGGGACATGATGGTAACCAGATTTAGAGATTTACACCTCTAAATCCAAACTTGCAAGTTAAAACATTACTGTTCAATGACCATCTCCAAAAGCAAACAGGTAGCTCTCTTCTGATTGGAGAGCTCTCTAAAATATTTTCCCAATGGCAACGTCTATAGCAGTCTAGATTCCAATATAGTTAAAATGAAGGGGATTAGGCACATATAGGGTGCAGTTCACCTGATGAAGAACATATCAAGAATAGGTCATTTAAATCACTTGTTCAAATTATTATTATGTGTGTCTCTATTTGCTATAGAGGGACCTCGGCAACTAACTCAGATGAGATCTCTACAATCAGAGAGTCTGAATCCTATTCCCAAATCCCTTTGTTTTTTCTACATGTTTAGAGCATTTTTTTTCTTATTTTTTGCTTGTTGAATGTTTTGCAACTGCAATGGCAGAGAAGCCCAAACAAAGGAGATACTCTTGAACAACCAAATTCCTACTGACTTTAATTAAATAAGTATGGAACTGCCATACTGAACTAGGATATACCAAAGCTTTCCATTTCCAATAAACTAATTTATACAGAGGGAATGAAGACTTCTACTCAGTGGATTAAAACTTCAGAAATTCAGGCAAACTCTTCATCTTTAAAGGTTTTATCCTGTGGTTATTATTCAAGGTGATTGTTTTTATTTTGGGGGGTTGTTAGTGAATCTTGCTACTTGTCTGAGAATTAAAAGTTTAATTTCTCTCTAAGGGATCAATTTACGACTGAACTTTATTGCTCAGCCCATTTGGAAAGTTTGCATCTATCATCCATCAATTCTATTTTTACTTACTGGTAGAACCAGAAGTTTTAAAGGAAACAGTATATCCATGTAAAATTAATTAAGTTCAACTGTGACCTCATTACATTGATGGAGTGTAGTGCTGCTACCTGCAACCAAAACAAATTTATTTTGATTAAATATACTTCAAGCTATAAAAACAACATATCTCAACCAAGTCATAGGATTTCAGGAACACACAGGTTTTATTCTAAAGTTACCTACTACTTACAACAAGATAAAATGAGATTTCTTCTTTTATTTTTTAAGGCTAAGGCACAAATATGTGGTTTGCACAAAAAACCACTGTATGATCAGTTCCTTAGCAGAAGTTTCACATGATCAGATTTAATTTTAAAATTCCTCTGTGTTTTAAAATACATATTAAATCCATCATAATATGGTCTGCTGTCACTTTTAATCTTCTAAGAAAATTTACCTTCATTCCTCACAAGGAGGAATGAGAAAGAAATACTGTTTCCAATTCACCAGAGCATTTTGAATTTTAGAAAAATTCCTGGGTGGTAAAGATACATTGCACTGTGACTCTGGCCTCTGAATAACTAAATTGATAGGACACATAAAGTATGAAAGTATTAAATCCCTCAGGGAAGGAATTTAATTCAGGTCTTCTACATCAGTTAAATATCCTTACTACCTGTTCACTTATTATTCTGGGGTATCACTTGTCTTTTCCTTAAAATATATTCTACCCAAGATTTGCAAAACCTTTCCTAGAGTGTTTCATTAAAACCAATTCAACACAGCAAAAAGCCTGGTTTGGGGAAAATCGTATTTTTTGAGAACGAAAATCTCATTACTAAAATTTTCCTAGTGGATATTCACCACCATCTCCTGAGACTTATTTTGATTATTAGATAATTAAATTTATTATTAACTTTCCATACACAGAAATACAACCAAACCAAACCAAAACAAAAAAAAAAAAAACAAAAAAAAACCAAACAAAAAAAACCCCACCCAAACACCAAAGTGAAAAAAAATCCACAGGGAAATAAGTGGTTCTAGCAATACTTTGTTCATGAACAAACCTTGCTGAAATAGGTGTTGGCTCTGGTTTACAGTGCATGCCTCAAGTTATTTTTTATCATTTTAAAAACATTTAACTTGATATTGAATGATACACTTAGCATGATATGCACATAAATTCATTTTAAAATCTGGTTTCTGACTATATCTTCTGAAGAACAAGAACAAAAAACCATAGTCTGATGTTTCAAAAAAAGATGAGGAAAGATTTAATTGTAATCCTAATTCTGCTCATAATTTCTGCTGTGTCCTGAATAAAGTACTGATAACTTACCTTATCCTTCTGAGAGAAGATGATAATACAAAACACAGAAAGGTTGTGAGATGGTTCATTCACTGATGTATCTTTGTGCAGGAAAATATTTCCCTGCACAGCTCTGCCTATATGTAAAATATTATTCTAGAATAATTGTATCAATTATCAAATAGTAGTAACATGGAATTTTTTCTGACTTTAAAATTACATTTTAGTAGCATAATTGCATTCACCTCAAAAATTTCATTCTTTTGTACTAGACCTTAGATTTATATAGGAGGCAATGCAATTGAGGAAGGTGTTCCATCACGCACAAAACCTGTCATCTTGTCTCTTATCACAAAGAGACATTAAAGTCATTATTATTGCATTATATAACTAGTGCTGAAGAGCATGCTGAGAAAAGTGCTTCTCAAATCGAATAATTATTATCATTTGCATCAGTGTACTTCCAGCAATCATACTATATATTTATAGACAGCAGTGAAAATAAATGGAGTGCTCTTGTTACTTGTCCCATCAAAAACTTTCACAATGGCAATGACAAGAACATTACATTCCTCTCACTAGCAGAAAATAAAATGTACACTTTGGGACAGATAAATGTTCCTTACTATATTTTACTGTGTAATTCTAGCACTCACCATACTTCAGCTTTTCTGTTAACACTTGCAAATTACTCCAGGACCAACCAGTATTCATGTCTAATTTGCTGCATATTTGCAAGTTGTCTAAAAAGTCAGCTTTTATTAAGAAGTGCACTATTAATTTTAGAGCAAATATATCTGACATACAAGCATTGAAGTATTGGTTTGGGGTTTTTTTTAGTTTTTTTTGGTGTTTCTTTGAAAGTACAGTAATTATAAAAAGAATTAAAGCAACTTTGTCTATTATTGCTCCAAAGTAGAAAATTATCTTCTCTTCTTCTGATTTTGTAGGGCAGTTAATATTGCCTTACCTCTGACCAAACCATTCTGGAAACTAGAGTATCTTAAATTACATTAAATTATTTAATTGTGTGGACAGCAAGTAGTTAGCATTGCTTCTAGGTTGCTCACATTTCTAGCTGGGCATTATTGTTCTCTCTGTGGCATGAACAGAAACAATTACCACGTCAATAAAGTAAGAGGTAGCGTTACATGGGATTGAAATCATGATTAGAACAGTGACCTGGATATGACACAAATTAGCTTACGGTCTTGCTTTTCTTCTTTTTAATAATTCAAGAATCCTTTCTCTGTGTATGCTGTGTATGTTCTGGCTTTGCACTCTTTGCAGTCTTTATTTGCTGTTGTTAATGTGCTCTTTCTGACATTTAAACAATTCTATTAAAAAGAGATTGTAAATACTAAATTGAACTGCATAACGTAAAACAAAATTCTCTAAGCATATATGTTGTATCACTGAAAAGGTTTCTTCTTTCCTTTACTTTTTTTTCTTTCTTTGCCTGATTACCCTCAAGTCTTTGATAATGTGATTATTTACATAAAAAGGAAATGAAGTTAATTGAACTGCTTTGTTTTTTCTCTATTGGGAAAATACTGACATTCACAAGTAATCGCAACAATACTTTCCATATTGATAATCAATAAATTAAAATTGCAGGAAATTATGAAAAAGGGTACAGAAATGGGGACGGAAAGGGGAAAAAAGGGAAGACAGAAAGGCAGATGGGGTGAGAGGTAAATAATCTGAACAGAAAGTGAATTTAATTATACTGTAACCTACATAGAAAAAAGTGTTACAGAAATCTGCAGTAAGGACATATTCTAGATGTATGTGTTGTTAAATATAGTGTACTATATAGGGGTCATTAAATTCCTTAAAAAGAGAAAAAAAAGTGTTTTCCTTAATCCTATGAATACTGTTCTACTTCAAACTTCCTTTCTGGTTTCCATTTCTTCTTTATAATTATATTTTTTGACACTCTTAATGTCTTGGTAGAATTTATTCCCCTCTTTTTTCTTTTCTTTTTTTTTTTTTTTTTGATTTGGCTTTGAGCTTTTTGTTTATACAATCCCTTTCTTTACAGATTTCTTAATTGTCTGTTACTTATAATGTTCAAAGCAGGTTATTTACCTCTAGCCCATCTCAATCACCTCTCTGTCATCTTTAAGCAGTTTATTACCATTTTCTAAATAAGTTTTATAAACTAAGATTTCATTTTATCTTACAGCTCTAGTTTGTGGTAAAATCTGAAAGGCCATATAAAGATCATACTTTTTCTTCTCCATATACATTCTCAGACCTGGGTCTCCATAAACTAAATAGAAGAGACAGAAAAGAAAGTATTGTATTCTGCATTCCTAGAGGGTGAGCTTATGAAAACAATAATTAAACTTAAATACTGTGGGTTAATATTCCTGTTAAATAAACAAGTCTCATGGGGTAAGTGGGATTCTTTCAAGCAGAACCCTAAACAAGATGAAAGTCTGCTCAGCTGAAATCCAAAGTAGTGAGTATTAAGACTATAGAATGTTAGAAGCACTGAACTTCCAACTCACATATAAATATATATCTATATATTTAATGGATTTTGGCAAGGTTAATTCTCATGTTGCTGAACCGAGGTTTCAGGGAGCAGCATGAGTGGGGCTGGTCTCCAAGGGAGGATGAGCTGAGAGCCCAAGGTTCCCGGGTTTCCCCAGCGCAGGCTGTGAGCTGCCTACACTGGTCGGTGCAGAACTGCAGGGTCTGGGCAGGGCATCACTGGGGACAGCGACAGGGACCATCCACAGAGGCAGACAATCAATGCCAGCACTCACACCTCAGGTCCACCTGTGGGACAGCAGCACTGGATGCTAAGTTACCCATAAGGCAACCCCAGGGCCCAAGAGGCCTTTCTCATTCCTCTGTCCCTCTAAAATAAATTTATATGAACTTCCTGTAGGAAAAGAAGAAATGGCTCTTAAAGGCCATCATTAAAGGTCATGTAAGGTACTCCTTGTATACTAAAATAGTGAGTTTGTCCAAAATATAAAGAGGGTCAGAAACTATAATGGAAAATGTTGTAAGCTCAAAATAAACAGAGATCTAGGGAAGATTTATATTTCAAAATCATGTCAGGATACTGAGGGTAGGTAGAAGGAAGCAGAGGATATAAGAAAACAAATGGTCTTTTCTAGGCCAAGAAAAAATGAATTGACCTCTTTCTGCAAACTCTGCATGCCTCACAAAGCCTTTACTCTATAGTCATAGAGCTATACATTTCATTTTTGAAGAGACTGTATACAGATACCACTCCAAAAACACTGAGTCACCGAGAGACAGATTTGTCATGCAGGCAGTGCCAGAAAGAATTGAGAGAGCATTTAAGAGTATAAAATATGGGGATGTATGTACTGATTAAGCCAAATAGCCTTGTAATCACCTTTGTCTCACAGTGGCAACATAGCAGATATCAGTGGAAAAAAACATGAGATTAGGACAAATATAGATTGTTGGGTTTATTTTTGGTCTGATATATCACCTCTGCTAACAATGTAGGCCTCTGCAAGCAAGGGATTCCTAAGATTAATGTGTTTCTGTCTCCTTGTGCAGAATAACTCTTTCTTGCATTAATTTTTCTGACACTGCTTTTGATCTCCCTTGAGGGTTTTGGCATCCACGTTTTGTATCAATTACTTCAACAGTGTAATTATTCATTACATGGAAAAGTAATTCCTGTTCTTTCTTTTAAACCTGTCAGTTAACTTCATGTGATGAAACAGTAATTGCCCCCGATCCATGTGCTATTCACTGTTTCCATACCATTCATGATTTTACAAGTCTTCATCACAAAAGTCTGTTCAGTCTTGTATTTTCTGGGCTACACACCCCCTGCCTGTTTAATTGTTTGTCATTTAAAAATTTTTTTATATCTCCTATCGTCCTTGCCAAACCATGTTCCCAAGTTTAATATATTTTGAAGTTAAGAAAGTGGAAGCCTGAATAGACCTTCGCAGAAAGTTGTAGATGTGTACTCATCATGGGATTATCCACTGATATAATGCTGTTTTCTCTTGTGTTCTTTAATCTTTTCATAATAATTCTTAGCATGCCTTACTGAGTGCCAACGAGCACTGAGCTAACATTTACAAAGAACTATTCACCATGACAGCAAGAGCTCTTTCCTGAATCATAATAGATAATTCAGAACTCAGTTTTTTGTATAAAATAAATTATTTTTACCCACATATTCACTATTTTGTAGTTATCAACACTGAATTTCCACTCATACTTTATCTTCCAGCCATTCAATGTTGCTTTACTACTTATCCCTTTTCCAGATAATTTATGAATAGACGGAATAGAACCAGGAAAAAATTATTTTTGGTGTTGTTTTTTGTTTCTTTTTCCTTGTGCCTATTTCTTTTTTTTTTTTTTCTAGCTAGTTATCCATGAGAAGATAAAACATTTTAAACCATGACAGCTTCATTTCTTTCAACATTTCCTATGAGCCATTGTCATTATAAAATCTTACAATCATAAGATTGGAAAGGACTTCAAGGACCACCTGTTTTAAATTTCCTTGGCAAAAAGCACAGTCTAGACAAGATGGCCCAGAAACCTGTCCAGCTGAACTGTAAAAGTATACAACATTTGGGAACCCACCACTTCCATAGAAAATTGTTACAATGGCTGGGCATTGCAATGTGAAAAAAAATTCTCTCCTGTCCAATCAGAATCACCCCACAAATAATCTCCCTCTTATTTCCATTATTCCTTGTCTCTTCTTTGTGACTTCTTGTGAAAAAGGGAGTCTCTGTCTTCTTTGGAGCCATCCCTGAAATACTGGAACATGGTGAGAAGCTCTCCACTAAGCCTTCTTTTGTCAAGACTGAACCAACCCAGTTCTCTCAGCTTTTCTTATATCAGATTTCTGAGGCCTTTCATAATCTTTCTGGCCCTTATTTGGACCCCCTCCAGCCTGTCTGAAGCTTTTTTTGCATGGCAGAGATCAAATGTGAAGTAAGAATTTCAGATGCAGCCTGACAAATGCTGAGTAGGGTAGGATGATGACTTCTTTATCGCTGCTGCTGACGCTCTTTTTGACACAATCTAGCACCTTGTTGGTTTTGACACCTCTGGCCAATTTCAATTCTAAATGAGCATTAATGTTTCTAACTGCGTCTCTGGACATCCTCGTAATTTTCTTGTAGCTTTCAATGGATATCTATCTGCTTTTCCATCTCCGGAACACTTCTCTTACAAAACACTTCAATACAATAAACTCTGAAACAGTCTAGCAGTCTAAATATAAATTCTATCTACTAAAAAGGAAGTAACATGAGAAAAAAACCATGACATTTCACACTGTAAGAGTATTTCTTGAGACAATCACCTCTGTATACTTAACAATATGTTACAGGAAAACTGTGCCGAATAAGAGAGAACCTCCCTGCTCCCCTTCACTGTCATGACTCATAAATTTGCAGATAGTATTCCAACCTGGGTAAGGTGATTTGCCCTGTTACTTCCTTTCTGAGTAACAAGGATTGCTCAAAAGATCAGGTTAGCCAATCCATCCTATGCATAAAAAAAAATGCATGAGATGACCTCAGAGGGGATAAAGATAGGCAAGAAACTGTTGCTATACTATACATTTTGCTCTAGTCAAGAATTTACCACAGCATCCTCCAGACATGGTAAGATGGTGTTAGATCTAGGCCCTCCAGGTCTTTAAGAAAATAAGAGAAATAAAATAAAATCAACACACATCCTCCATAGAAGAGTAGGAGAGGTGATCCAGTCCCTGGAAGAGTTTGATCACATGCTGCTATCATTTCTACTGATGCAAATAAGAAAAAGTCTGACCTGCAAGAGATCCATGGCATAGATCTTCTGACAGTAGGAATCAAAGTTACGACCAGTAAGAAACAGGTGAGAAACTGAGCTGTTTTCAACACATACTAAAGAGCAAACCAGGAAAATGTTAAGCCACCACAGCAAAGAGTACTTCATGACTAGACAGCCTAAGGAAACCCAAACAATTTGCAACTTTGTTTTTTTCAGTCCAGCACTTTAACTGCTACAGTTCACTCTGCTCTTCACATAATCAGTAGCAGTTTGGAGACTGCAAAGATGTGCAAGTTTTCATTTTAGTAGAATATCTCCTAATATATTCCATGATCACAGACAACAATCTATTTGTTCAGGGGGATATCTTTAGCTTTGCCCCCAGCCAGTCTCTCAAATGGTACTGAGAGCAGGAGTCAGAGAGCAAGATCAAAGAATATTTAAATGTGGTTAATAAAAAAAATCCTAGTTTAGGTGGCTTGCATTATTTATCTCATTCTTTATTCAGTCCGATGCAGCTCCTGGGTCATGGCAAAGTGGTTCTACTTTTCATCTTCATGTAAAGTGAGACTAAATTCTTACTTACCCATTGGCAACAAAGTACTACTATTTAGCCTCACTAATGAGGGGGAAAAGCCAAAGTGATAATTTGTTACTTGATGATAAGAAACACTAAGGGATTCTTTCTTGGCTTTCTTTTCTGTGCCTGTTGTTTTGGGTTTGACTTAAATTCTTTATGTTCCTTTCTTTCTTTGTGCAGAGTATGAACAGTGTAGACATATGACACTGGATATAGCAAGACACAAAAATAAATACCAGGCACTTACATTGATAGTACCAGGAAGAATTTACAAGACAGGATGCATGAAAAATAGTGTTACCCTGGATAAAAAAGTCTATAAATACACATGTTCAGATCTGACATTTTATTCCATTGTATGACTCAATATAACCCTCCAACGATGAATGCCCTTCCATTTAAAAAATGATCAAAACATTCAGAGCTGAATTCTGATACGCTTATTCTGACTTAGTTGAAGTCTACTTTGAAGAGAAATCCATTAACTTAGAATATCTTGAGGATTTAGTAACCCTTCAGAATAAATGGAAGCATCATTCTACCAGCTAATTGCACAGAAACGTCTCTCTGACTTTTTTTATTCTTTCTCTGGTTTAACACTATGTTTCTACCTACTTCAGAATAAAATATTAGCATATCAATGTCTCCACATACCAGCTATAATGGATGCATCTTCTTTGAAAAACAATCTTTATTGAAAATATATGAAAGAAAAAAATATGCAACTTTCAGGTCTGACAAAAGGGCTTCTAGATATTGCATAAAATAATTTTTACAGTTTGTATTAATGTGTATTGTGCAAATTTTGATTAGTATGTGGATGGGCTTTAAACAACATTTCAAAGAGATGCTGAATGTGATTCAGTGTGACAAAACAGGTGGAGCATAAAATGAGTCAGAACAGAGCAGATGACAGGTCTATCAAAACCAGGATGCTTTCTCCAACAACTTCTTACACCAGATGTTTCAGAGGGCTAAAAAAATAATAAAATCTCTAGCAAAATGTGTGAAATTTGAGAGGTGAAGAGAGTGTTCTTTTTAGAGCTAGCATATATTCTGTTATATCCTGACCAAAATGGATTGGTGACCTATGTGATATCATCTGAAGCAGGTTATTCACAAATAGTATTCTTCAGATGGCTGCTTTTCCCTTTTCTATTTTTTTGTTTAGAAAGCCTTTGGAAACAAAAAAAAAAAATATTTTAAACATTGTCTTACCCATTGAATCTTTCATATAGGGTAAATTCATCCATTACTGAATTACTGGCTCTGTTTTGTGCTCCAGGCACAGAGTCAACATCTCTGAATTCCACAGTTCAGTTAGTATACTCAGACATTTACCAAAAATAAAAGCAGAAGAAAAAATGCAATTACAGGAATTATACATGATTATAAAAAATTAAAATTAACTTGTAGTAGAGAATTAGAAATACATTTACATTTATTAATAATTTCATTTGTAAATGACTGAGTAAAAATACTTATAGCTTTCTCATACTGTGGACTAGAATGGCCTATATTTACATTCAATATCTCAGTATTTTGTTTATCATCCTGCAATGCAATATTTGGAATAAGAGATGACCACCATACCAATACAAGGTTTCACTTAAAGAACTTAGCAGATTTCATGAACTAGAATCCAGAAAGCTGAGTGGTTCCTGGAGTGCTGCAGAACTCAGAGGCTGAAGTATAGCTGTACATATGGTGGGAGTCTCTATAGCCATTTATACTATATAGAAAATTCTTCTCCATTTCTGTAAGATTTTTCCAAAGGTAAACATCACTACATCCCATTTCTATCCAGCTGAACAATATAATATAGTCAAACAAGGGTACTGATGGCTTCTTTACAAAACTGCATTAATGACGCAGAATACAGCGTGGTAAGTGAGCATAGTAGGTGTACAAGGTGGTTTATTTCCTCAGAACTGGATCCCTTTGCATATGCCAAGAGATGGTAAGACAGGTCTGCAATCATTTAATTTTCCATCTTGGAAAATTAAATTGACATTTTAACACCTTGGAAGAACCCTGAATGTTATTCACTTTTGGACTTTATTCTTATGGGTTCCAATTAAGTTCAAGCTTAATATATTTGCATATTGTGGCCATTAACTTCAAAATTTACATCTCTGATAAGCTACTGCCTGTAGCTGGGGAATAGCTGAAGGCAGAGACTCCTGCAAAATATGGCTTCTATCACTGAAAACAATTTTCATTTGTTTTGGTTACAAAACATTCTCAGTCTTCTAGCTGTATTTTAATACTTTATTGTTTTTTTTCCTTTTCTACAGTCTTTCAATTTAGCAGTCCACAAACAGCAGTCCACTGTCAATCCAGGCTTTTATTTACGTAGCTGAAATTAGACCAAGGTCCAAGATTTCTGTGATTTCTTTACCACACTCAAAAAAAAGAGTACCTTCAAGTCAAGTTAGAAAGGCTTGAAGTGCAAGCATTTAAGCATATGGGATACATATTCAACCTGGGAGGCAGAAAAAACACATGTGGCCAAGAGTTTTGAAGAATCTGCAGGTTTCAATATGTGCCCAACTGCTCTGTCCCAGATGTCTCCAAAGATAGAAAAACTGGTCATGCTTCAGAAAATCCCTTTGAATTTTAGACTTTAGAGAAAACAAGTAAATGTTACTTTCTTTCTTACTATTTTTTATTATTTCTAAATTATCTTTCTTTCTTATTTTGCACAAGTCCTTCTGACTCTAATTGTCCAGTTTGTTTCTCTATTTTGAGGATGTTGCTTGTACTGAGGGGGCATCAAAAGTAGTAAACAGAGAGAAAGGTAAGATAGTTCCTATCCCACAGCCCCTCAAGAATGGCAGAAGTCAATTCTATTTGTAATGTTTCAGTGTGATACTTAATATTCATAAAAGGAGTAGGGTAGTTCTGTGGGGGAATAGTTTCCTCAGAACAATTCTACAGATATTAGAATTTTTGGAATTTCTTTAAAAGAACATCCAAGCAGTGAAAATTTTTGGACTTTGGAAAATTGAAGGAATCATGGTTTTGTTTTTTCATTCATTTTTCTGTGAGACTTTTTTCTGCTACTATTTTCTACATACTATCTTAATTTTTTAAGGGGTTGTTGACAGTGTCTGAAGTTAAATACTCTTAATATCAACACATTCTGTGAAAGCCAGCAGTGTTTCTTCCTCTAGAAGTTTAGGATTTCAGAAGACTAATCCATTGCTACATATTACAGACAAAAAGTGGCCACTGTTTTATTATTTGGTCGCCCTTTTATGCACAGTATGTATGATATTGAATGACATAGTCCTTGAAATGTAGAGGTGAGATGTTTAAATAAATTCTATATGCATGCAAAAGTATTAAATACTCATGCTGATTTTTAAAGGCTTTTATGCAAAGCAAATTAATGATGTTTACTCTTCATATTTCACATGAAATGGGCATTAATTACCCATGCATGCTTTGCTGATTTGCAGTTCACATGGCAATACTTATAATAAATCTTCTGAAAATGCTTGGGGAGATTCATTCATTTGACAGAATGCATCAAAAACTCTGCTCTCAGCTGATAACTTAGGCAAGAAGTGCATCTGGGAAAAAAAATGTCAAAGGCTGGAAAGAAGGAAAAAATGAGCATTAAAAATGATTCACAAGCTGGAGAGCTATTCTATAAGGGGAAAAGTTAAGGAAATGATTCTTTTTAGGTGATCAAAGACAATAAAAATGTTTTGATTATAGTAAGTGGAGTATCTCTGGAGAGGAAAAATACTGAATACAGAAGTAGTCTTTATGATGGCATTAGAAAAATCCTAAAATGACTGAAGAACTAGATATTGAAGTAAAACAGATTGTGTATTTTTTTTTTAACATTAAGAATGATTAACAATTGGAAGAAATTGAAGTAGTGCCTTTTTCATCTCTTAATGGCGCCAAATCACAAAAAAAATTCATTTCTGGAGTATATGCTTTCATGAGAAACAGCTAGGAAAAAAGCTAATAATGAGACAGCTGGTATATTAGGATCAAATTGGATAATTTAACGGTCAACTGTGGTGTTAACATTTAAAACATCTAAATTAGTACCTTGATGAGTTTTGTGGGTATCTTGAGTGTGATGGGAAATACATCAGAGCAATCATTCCTTCTCTTCAGAAGGCTATGTTCATACAAAAGTCTGCTTTAGAGATTCCATAACCATGGCTATTACATCTCAGGGCCTCCCTACTTTCCAAGGTATTACATTTGCAACCATGTCAAAAGAAATGTGGTTTAATCACCAAAAACACTTGAGGGTAAATAAATATTGACTTGAATATTTCCAGTTAGGTGTCTGGGAGAGACTGGACTATTAATGACTAATGACTCCAAATATTTGCTCATTTGTTGAAGTTCCAGGGTGCTTTGCTGAGCCAGGTTTGCATCCCTTCAAGGAGGAGGGGGAGTTTTTGGATGTCTAAGGACTAGCTTGCCTTCAACAGAGGGGGGGAACCATTCTCACCTGGAGGCCACAATGAAGAGGCAAATCCTGCAAGGCAGGATGGTGACTCTTATGCTAATGGCCCTCCCCTACACAACTCAGTTTTGTACGACTTCTGTCCACCTGCTGCCGGGGAAGGTCTGATGGGGCATAACTGGCTTAACTACACTGACTGAGGGGCAGCTGTCATGTCTTAGAAGGTGTCATAAATCATTAAAGACCCCTGAAGTGTCCCCAGACTAATTTCTGAGACCTTCCAACAGAGGACTGAAAGCTCCTCCCCAGAGCAGGTACCTGGGCCTTCCCACCAAGGCTTAGTGTATTTTAACTCATCAGACTCTGTGTTTCAAAGGCTTCTTCCCTCACATCCCAACAGGATCACAACAATGATTCCCCAATGGATCACAACAGGTCAAGGCCATCACTTGGACCAACAGACAAACTGCAACAATCAAGGCTTGTCATAGATATGTGACATATTACATGATGATATATGTCTACATGTCTATGGAGATTATATGTCCCTTCCTTCCTTCCTTCCTTCCTTCCTTCCTTCCTTCCTTCCTTCCTTCCTTCCTTCCTTCCTTCCTTCCTTCCTTCCTTCCTTCCTTCCTTCCTTCCTTCCTTCCTTCCTTCCTTCCTTCCTTCCTTCCTTCCTTCCTTCCTTCCTTCCTTCCTTCCTTCCTTCCTTCCTTCCTTCCTTCCTTCCTTCCTTCCTTCCTTCCTTCCTTCCTTCCTTCCTTCCTTCCTTCCTTCCTTCCTTCCTTCCTTCCTTCCTTCCTTCCTTCCTTCCTTCCTTCCTTCCTTCCTTCCTTCCTTCCTTCCTTCCTTCCTTCCTTCCTTCCTTCCTTCCTTTCCTCCCTCCCTCCCTCCCTCCCTCCCTCCCTTCCCCTTGTAAATTTTCTTAATTGATATTTTTATTCTTTCATATTGCCATATCACTATAGATAATAACCAAAATGGCTACATACCTGTTTTTCATTGCTACCAGTTTGTTCTAAAATAAACCCTACACATATATTTTTACAAGCAAAGATCATTCAGTGTCATTTCACTCTAATCTGGCCCAAGGGATGTACTAACAAGAAGCTGGGTTGCTCTTGCCTTCTGGGGCAGGTCGCAACAGTGTCATATCACCTCTATAGTCAGGGTTAGATTTATTTCTCCAAAGTTGTCCCCTGTATCAAGATTATAACATGGATATAAATTTGTAATGCAAAGTAGTTTTTTGAAAAAATAAGTAATTTCATCTTAATACCTAATTATAAAGACAAACAAATTAGAGAATCTGAAGGAATACTGGAAACTACATTAATCCCACTCAAATTTAACCAAGTAGAAGCTTAGCACTTTGAACATTCTCATTAGGTTCTTTCTTTAGCTAGTGCAAGCAGGCCAATCCAGAGAACATTTTATTCCTGTGTTTTAATACCCTTGGATAGGATGACAGCCTCTGGAGTACACCCTTGTTTCCCTCTGTCAACTGTGAAACCTTTGTATTAGACTAGATACTTGATTTAAGCAGCTTAAGCTAGGCAAGATGAGCAGCATACCAGCACTTTTTACTCACCCTTTCCCTTGTATTCCAGTTTTGACAGAGCATGTTTTAGGTGTCTCTTAGAGAAACAGATCCTGAGGCAGAAACTTTAAGAGCTGCCCAATTACTTTTTCTCACCAGGAGAGGAGAAGCCTCAACTTCACCACACTGTTATCTCAGGCCACCTATCTACTTACTTCTCTGCTGAGATGTTGGGCAGATGTTGTTTTGGACAAGACAGTGCATAGAATTGGGTGGGAAAGAAAAAAAAAAAAAAAGCCAAAATAATGGAATGCTTTTACCAGGAAAAAAGAAAGGAATAAATAAGGAATTTCCTTTTCCCCTTTCCTCCCCAGGAAACCTGTACCATGTTTTCCTGCCAATAACCACAGTGGTCAGGAGGGTTGGTAGGACCAAGCTCAGACACACAAAGGATCACCCCATGCTCTCTGTCTTTCAAATTCTAAAATGTGACTGCAAAGTCTCTCCAACAGTACACATTTGGCACTTGTAAATTTCTTCCCTCAGCAAAGATAAGTTATACTAAAATTTATTCAGCAGATGACTTTGTTTCTCTTAATACTGATACAAGTCTCACTAAAGGGGATACCTGAGTTTATATAAGTGAAGAGAGAGGTGGGGGATTACATATGTCCAAATAAAATTAAATGAAAATGAAAACCAAATGTAAGTAAAAGAAAATAATTCTACCAGTACAATACAAAAGTGTATGCAAGAATTGCATCATTCAATGAGTACATAAAAAGGAAAGTGAACTTATATGCCACTACTTTATTGGCATGAGGCAACCAGATAATCATGACAATCTTTATCCTCTTCTTCCCTGCTGAAGTGTTCAGAGTCAGGGTCTTTCTAAGATGCAGCAAAGCTCCCCTTTTGTTAACAATGGGTGTCAGCCAGTCACCTACTGGCTTGTGGTGTAATTTGTTTCTCATTTGCATCACAGATGTGTCTTCCCTTCTTTACATAGCTTTATTTTCCAGACAGTGCCATATGACTGCTGGTGCAGTTGTGTGCAATGTCAATCAGAGAAGGAAGCAGGACTGAACATTCTTACTGTTCATTTGATCCATAAGTCCTTGAAGGGACTAGCTCTCACTGCCTAAAAAAAGATCTGGTTTTCCTTTCTTCACCAAAAGAAAGACCAACTTTACAGATGATACATCTGTAGCCGAGTGACTCATTATGACATTTGTGAGTGGATAACGGGGGTAACTGCAGTCAGGACTGACATACCTGCTTTGAAGGATTTCTTCTTGATAGGACCCTAGGTAACTTGTCAGTCAGGATTAACACATTTTTGAGATTCAGCAGGATATCCAGAAATGCCTTTGCTCACAATAGGATTGTGAAAAATATAGTTTAACAGACAAGCTTGTATTTTATGCAGGGCTAATCCATACAGCTTGGAAGGATCATACTGATGGGAATGTATTCATGCCAACTGTTATGAGCCTGTAACTAACTTCCCATGTTGACTAACATTAGCCATTGAAACCAGGTTTGCTAAAGCATTTATCACCCTCACCTGTCCACACTAATCCTCTCCAACATCCCAAACCACTACAGTTTATAATTTAGTCCAATGACTGAGCAGCAGCCAATTGCATCTCCTTCTAATAGATCAATCTAAGGAACAGTGGCTGATCGGAAACTTCTGCCTGTTAACAAAGCCTTGTTTCTAGGGAAGCAAAATCAGGGAAGGAGGGCAGTGTTAGCCTTTTTATCCATCTACATGTAACATGAAGTTCAGTAGGAGCCAATAAAGTAAGAGATTTATCTTCCCTATCTTAGATTTTTAAAAAAAATGTTTTTAAGGCTGAGCAGCTTTTATTGTCATTTTCAACAAGTGATTGAAATCACCCTTTGTTGCCAAGGTCAGCAATGGGAACATTTATACAGCAATTCAGAGTACCCAATTAAATTAAATTCCCTCTTTCCATCACTGTTCCTTGGTGTATGAGATTATCTCACATCTGAGGAGTAGGAGGAAAAGAAAGAGATCTGTACTGTCTTCACAAGCATCTTTCCCAGGCAATATTTAGTCCAGAAATTTGGCCAGAAACTACCATGTGTTTCCTGCAGAAATGTAGGATCATTATACATGAATAATTAGTATGCAGGTTTGAAGAGAATAGTCTTACATAAGTGATTTTTAATTTTTACTTTGCTATGTTCTACAATAAACTTGAAAAAAACTAAACCCTTTTGATGTCTCTGAGATCAGTTTATTTTTGTTCCAAGTGCTCCCCAGGTGCTTGCTATGTTTAATAGAAAATGCTTTAGAAGAAACTTTACTCAAGTAGAAAGAACAACAGTGTGTTTTGGAGAGCACTGAGGTGCAAGAATTAAATAAGTACATTGTTCATTTAAGTTATATTTAATTTTTAAGTGTTTTTCATTAAAATAATATATTATGTTTGGACTGACACACATTTATAACACTTCAGTATTATTTTTAGGCTTCTTAGGTCTTCCTGAAGGAACTTGATATTACAAAAATTAATCCTTTATTGTTTTGACTTGGTTTGCTTTCTTCATTTTGTTTGATAAACTAGTGAAACCACTTACAAGACTTGGACTTTAAGTATTAATAATGAGTGCAGTATGCCCTTGATTTATCCTTCTCTCAGTTACTGAATCATACTAGCTACATTCAGTTGCATTTAAATTGGCTTGCCACTTATTCCTTTTATCGCTATTTGTACTGTGATGTGAAATAACATCATCTGTTTCTCCCTTTCTTGTTTTTCCATTTGAAGTTAAGTGCCTAGCTTTAAAAAAAAAAAAAAAAAAAAAAAAAGAGCTGTGTATTTGCTCTGCATACCACATGTTAAAGAAAGTTACAGATGACCACAATACACTTTTGAAAGAAAGTTCCACTATTATAGAAATAACCTTGATGGAACACGAGCATATAAAAGCAGCCATGTTATGGAAAAGCTGTAAAGCTGTTACTGTAACTAAAATGAGGAGGTTTTGGGTGTTTCATTGTGGGTTATATTGGTTTCCAGCATAGGCTGTTAAACACAAAATTTTAGTATCAAACGACAACAGTTCAAAAACATGTTAAGCAAGTAACATTATTTCAGTTTTGTCTTTCATCATGAAGGTTGTTAGCAACCAACCATACATTGTCCACACTGAAATATTTCCCTAAAATACAAGCCTCATCTGAGGTAGAGCTTTGTTACTGCTTTATGCATCACAACAGTAATACAGGATGAAAAAGCCTAAATTGTCTTACATGATGAAAAGAAGCATTTGAGTAGGAGGCTAATAATTATCCTAATTAGATTTGCTCAGTACAATCTGCTGAGTAGTCCTTGATGATCACAAGTGCTCATGACCCTAATTCTATTTACATGTCTCACCATCACAATTAAGACAGGGATCTAAGCAGATCTGTACTTCGTTCATTTTCTATATTTTTACAGCTGCTACTTTAGATGAGACACTGCATTTCACAAATTAAGTTAGATAGCTTCTGAGCTGGAGCTGATTCATGACTGGGCAGCTCAGTGTTGGAAGACTCAGCAGACAACTGCCTGTATCTGGGTACATAGGCATGTTTAAGCAGATGAGCACCCTTAGCCTGTGGCAAATATTCTCAAAGTCACACACAGTCAATCAATTCATGTTTTCATTGTGCAGTTTCTCTGCCAGAGTTCCAGAAACAAGGAAAAGAGATGTCGTGAGAAGCCACATCTTCCAACTCATGACACAAACTTATATTTCCCTAAGCATGCAGCTGCAAGCAAGCATGGTAAAACAATTTCAGTAAGTTATGTAGTGCTGCCCCTGAACTTGCTTCCTGAGTTTCAGAAGTAGTGGTTCAGTTATCATTCTAAAGAAAAAAAATAAAGGCATCTGCATAACAGAATTCATTCATTTCATGGGGTAGCATAAGCATCCTCCTCTGACAGCCACCACTGTCATGATTGTGGGCACTTTGAAGTTTTAACAAAAGGGCGGCCCTGATTGGTTGCAATGTTCTTCAGGAGAGAATCACCATGATTCTCTCTGACTGCTGTTCTCTTTTTTGGAGAAGTACCACATTTTGAAAGGAAGGATTTCAAGAATTGCTATCTCAGCATTGTGCAGTTTTAAGGGAAAGGGTTCTATTTTTCAGTGACGACTGTGGACAGTTCTTCAGAGCATAAATTTCATGTCTTATAAGAGTAAATATAGCTATGTTAAATTGCATTTTGAATTAGTCTTTGCTATAGGTTAATTTCACATGAAGCTCTGTAATAATGTATTCATCATTTCATTTCAAAGAAGCATTTTTTAATGTATTATTTCAGAATAATAAAAGTGAGGGAGGTTGTGAGACATACGTGTCATGGCTACATCAGGCTTATTAATCCAGTAATCCTTGAAAAAATTATTGAACAACAAAAGTGAAAGATAACTCAGAGGAGAATTTTAAAAAATAAACAAAAACAGTTGCAATGGACAAATAGGATTTGCATGAGAGTATGCTATAATACCTCAGGATAAGGAAGACATCCCTTAAAAGCAACAGGAAGCAAATTGCACCATCTGTTGTAGGCTCAAAAAAAACGAGCCTTTTCAAAGTACCTTTAGGGCTGTACATAAACACTGTCTTGAGTGCCTTTTGCAGTATGTCTATCACTGCCTAGAAGTGTCTCAGAAGAGCTACCCACAGAGACCTATAATCTCTAGTCAAAAGCAATTATTATAAATGCATCTGAAAACATAGCTGGGCTTTCAGAATCTTACCACAGATGTTCTAGTGTGTTGCAGAGGTCTTGCTCTAGTGCCATGACCTACTAAGCTTTAAACAAAGGCTTTCAAATACATTTAAGACATCTGACTATTGCTAATTACATATAAGGAATACAACAATGCCAAGATAAATTCAATCACGTTTTTTCTGAGTTTTGGCAAAAATAAATTCTTCCAAGTTGCAAAACAAGAGTAAAATGATTTACATATAAATATCCTATCTGTGTACAGTATATGGATTACAACCAGCCATAATTTTGAGTGTATATGGTGTCTAAATAAAAATAGACACACAAATATGGGAGACAGTTTTTGTACCAGGTCCCACAGGCAAATATCGGAGGGGAGGAAGCTGTATAGGGAAAAAAAAAATCTACATTTTTTATTATTTACATTTTTTTTCTCTTAGAAGAAGACATGTGCCTAAAAGAGCTTTCCACTCAGGCAGAAACACAACTATTTTATCCTTGTCCAGAATCACAAGATCAAAATCCTCCAAGTTTGCTTGGCAGATAGTACATAGGGGGAAAATGATATATGGAAATATATATTGTGTACATACACGTACACTTTAAACAATGAATGCAATGATATTAAGATCTTTGAATCACTCCATCCTACCTCTGCTCACATGTTTGACTTCACCCTTGTAATTACTAAGGATCCTAAAGTTAAGGAGCAAAGAGGTGTAGCCCTGTAATACTGCGTTGTCATGACTATTAGCAGGCCATAAGCTTTATTCTGAGTTTGCACAGACTCAGAACTGGGACTTGTCTGATGTGTTCTCTCTGCAGTTACCTTGACCTGCCTACAGCTGTGTTATTTAGTTTAGCTGTGATAGAGGCTTTTCAACCGAGCTGGCAGATAATTTTTTTGCTTATCTTTGTATAGTACAACATGGATTTTTACAGATAGCAGTTACAAGCAGTTTTTCTATAGAGAATGAGATTTATGACTGCACCACAGAGATGCAGGGTGGAGAAACTGGAATCCAGTGTGATAGCAGAGGCCTTGAGAAGTGAGGACGTGGGAGGCAAAGCTCAGAAGTGCAGACAGAGATTGATGAGGGAGGTGGCACAGGCACAGTCTGGCACTGGAGACCCCACAGCCATGCACATCTCACCCACAGTCAGTTATGGTAATGCAGGCCTGGAGCTGGGGCAAACCTAGGGGTAACACACAGGACAAGAGTATCTAACACACCTAAAGGCACCATGGACAGTGCATTTGGAAATACTATGGTGCTGCATGCAGACTAACTGAGTGAATGATACAGAAATGTGTTAGAAAATACATGAAATTATCCTGACTGGATTCCACAATGAAGAAGGAGAAACCATTAATGTGCACACCCATTCACAAAATCACAGAAAAATAGAATGAGTTAAGCTGGAAGGGGCACTCATCATTCTCCTGGAGACAGAACTCCAAACTTTCCAGAGACATTCCAGATGTTCTCTGACATAAAGGTCAACTGCATCACTTTGCTTTACTGGCATCTTTTTCCTAGAAAAGCCATGTAGCCATGAATTACAACATTCCAGTCATGCAAACCACTGGGATTTAAAGAAAAAACTTCCCTAGGAGGTACATATATTGTGATGCACTTACACCATTAAAACTAGTGAGTTTTGCATCCTTCATTTCAACCAGACATTCCTTATTAACAACATCTTCTACAGAGAGAAAGGGTCTGGCTCCTCCATTTGTTCAGACATTTCTTCCTATACCACATGAAACAACATCACTGACTGAAAAAAAACAAAAGATGATCCACTGGACTCAAGAAAGAAATGTATTGTAGGAATATGGGTGAGGTCTACCAAAGATGCAATAACATAAAGACTATAAATATGAGTTACTATAAAGGATTTCTTTATTGATTTCAAATTCTAATAAAATGTGTAAGGTATCTTATGTTTCACTTTATCATTTTGACTAGATTCTGCCAAATATATTCTTCATTAGATGATATTCTATTACATTAGGTCTCCCAGATTTCAAGTACAATTCTTCCCCTCAAAATATTTAGCAGTGTGATGTTATTTAACCTCTCATTGAAAAAATGGGTTGGAACAATAACAAGATATCTCTGAACTTGTCCCTGATTTTTTGAATTAAAAATATCACAGATCTATTTCTCCTTATACTGCTTTACAGTAACTACATGTAATTTCACACAGTTTTAGGCTGTGATTTCTTTATGGAAACTGTTGTGCTACAACATCTGGTTTTCAGTCAGACCCTGCTAATATCCAGCTTTCCAGCTGAGTTGATTGAAGCACTGAAATTCAAATTCATTTAGTAGTCATCTGCATTTAACAGTTCCAAATTCAAGCTTTCTACCTTGTCTCAAAAGATAATCACAAAAAGAGAGCACAATCTGCTTTTGGCTGCTTCTCATAAAGAATTCCAAACCAGTATCCACTTGTCACCAAAAAAAAAAACATAAAATAAAAGGAAAAAAAGGTACTTAGCTTAAAAATATTTAGCTTAAAAATATTTATTCCTCCTCAAAATATGTTTTGCTGACTGAAATATATAAACTTCATAAACATTTATTAGCTTGCATGGAAAACAAACTGCAAGATTTTGCTATGCTCTTGCACATAAACAGGCTGCTGGCAGCTAATCTCTCTGATTATGCAAAGATGGAATTATAGTATGAATTACTGATGGTCTTGTAGGCTTGGATTCCCTGCTTCAAAAAGACTGAATTCTTTTATGTTCTGTGACAAATGACCTACCTAGCTGTTTGGCCATGCAGTGGAACGAGCGCAGGAACTTGATACCAGCAAAACCTGATTGTAAAATACCTAATCCACCCTGAGTGCTAGCAGATTGTCTCAACATAATTAATGTTGTTTCCTTTGTATCAGCTTTATACTTTGTTTTCATTCTTCACAGCCTTAGAACAGTAGAGGAATGGAGAAAAATAGGACCATACTTCAGTGAAGAGCCTGCCAAATCATCACAAAACACATGCACAAAAATATTTGTTGAAACAACTGCCTTCAGTGAATTTTAATGAAGTTGACCATGTCCTTCATTAGCCTTATAAACTCATATGCTTTTAAACTATATGCAAGACTCTTTAAGAGACACATTAAAAATATTTCATAGAATTAATGTGTGTAGAGACCATGATGTCAAGGTGTCATAAGCCTCAGATGTCTATGGAGAACTAAAAACAAGTCAGGTCCATTGAATATATAAAAGAAATGAGCAAGTGCTCACAGGAGCTTAAGCACCACTTCTGCTAATAACATAGTTGTGTTGGTGGTTTGCTTTTACGATAGCTTCTCACTTTCTTCTTTCAGAGTGGAATTGATTTCCCTCTTCTTGTAATAAAGAAATGGAAACTAAAATTTCAAAAAAAAACCCAAGATTTCCATATATTCACTGAAAATTTCTTCCACTTAAGCAACTTCATCACTTGCAGTTGATCAGGGAGCATTTTTGAGATGGTCTCCAAGTAAAAATGCAGAATATTCAACCAAAACTCTTGATAATTAAAAACTAAATAAGTGGGTCATGGCAGATATAAATTTACTTCTGTGATCTGAATTCTATTTTTTATCATCCTCTTCAAGAGCAAGGATCTGGAGAGGGGAGGAAGATGCCCAGGAAGACATCAATCTTGTTAGATATATTAAATTTATTTATATGCCAAAGGTGATAAAGCTGCAATTCATAGGATAGATCTATTTCTTCAGAGCTGTCTCTGCATTCAGACTACCTTCTTTTTGATATAGCATTTTTGTACAAAATCTTTTTGACTGGAAATTTACCCTACACACAAGCTGACCTGCTCAGCTGCCACCTCCATCACTCTACTGTTGGCAGGAAGTGTGGAATGCTAGCTCTCAGCACACCTCTTGAGAAGTGAATTTCCATTAACTTTGGGGAGTCTTGCTGCAGGGAGCACTGGCCTTTCATAAATTTGAAAATATGAGATTGTCATTGATTTAAGAGGCGACAGGGTATATAAACTCTGTAAGCCTCCTGACTGAATATCTTAATATTTGTTTTGTCTTGGCTTATTTTGTGGGCTTTCTGGCACTTTGTTTAGCTTGCTTAGCTGTAACAACCATCCAGTAGCCAGGTGGATGTTATCTTTTTTCTTATAGTTTTGCTCAGCTTTGTACAATTTTGCATAGCAGGTGCAATGTCTAGTGTTACAAAAACATTGATTAATTTATGTTACACTGATAAAAGGTATTTTTGTAGAACCTACTACCCTAAAATACTGGTGGGATGCAGAGGAGTACAAGCACAGGGTGATAGCAGAAGCCTTGTAAGCACGTGCAGATGACAGCTCCAAAAGCCTCAGGTCTTAGACCAGGTCAGCAGCTGTTGGCTAATGAATATGAAAGGAGTGCAGCCTTGTGAGATGGACAGAAATTGTTTCAGGGGTTGACAAAGAGAGCAAGAACGAGGTAGATCATGTAAACCACAGCATGTAAAAGTGTGGATGCAGTGTGAAGTTACAGAGCAATGAGGAGAGAATGAGGTGCTCTCCATGTGTCAAAACAGCTCTCAACAGTGAGGAAGAAAGCATCATTACCAATATATGGATACCCACACCAGGATCTGTATCCAGGAGAAGGAGTTGGTATATTTACAGTTCCAAATAACACCCTCAGAACAGCATTGGTTGTACAAGCAGAATCCCAGGGAAACAGAGTTATACATTGTTATACAAAAAGTTTTTGTATAACAATGTTAAAGATATTAATAATTATTTATACTTTTTATGAATTCATTGGATAATTTAAAGTAAAACTCCTAGGATCGTTACACCAGGACTACTAATGATACCTATTGCATCTTGAATATATTTACATTTTAAACAGATTAAGAATAACTTTCCAGCTTCATATGAAGGATGTGCTGCTTTGGCCTGCAAAGACTATACAAGTAGTAAAATAAATCTTCTTTTTGATTGGCTAAAAAAATGTTCATGGTCCTATTGTGGCAGTTCATGAACTAAGAAAAAATACTTTCTGCCCTCTCCTAGAGGGCAGTGTGTTTGACCAAGAGAAGTACCAAAGATTTAAAGAAAGACTGTGGCAGAAATCATTAAAATGTTGAGAAAAGCAGATGCCTATATCAGTCATTCCAACCCAAAAAGTTCTTTTTAATGGTTATTCTAGATTGTCAATGAGTTATTTTTCAAAGTTTTAGGGCCATGATCCTCTGAAAATGTATCTCATATAATGGTAGTGGAACTGTCAATTTCCACTATGTATTAACTATCCAAAATACATATTTTGTATTTTGAACGGACTACTAGCTTAACACAATTTGTACCTCTTTCTTTGGGTCTGTGGGACTTACGATAGTCTTGAGGAAAGGATGGAACCTTTTTAAGGTGACAGAAGGAAATGATCAGCCCAAGGACTTTTAGATAATGAAATTGGCTCTTAAATAGAAAATAACCAGATTATTTTCTGACTGAAGAAATAGGAGTGTCATAAATAAACAGCTAGAAGAAAGTTTCTTGGCTCTGTACAGCAGGTTTTCATTTTCTCCATCACTTTTACAGAAATAAATTGCACTTGCATCTACATATATATATAATTTTGCTTGTGAATAGTGAGGTCATATGCCTTTGACTGCTTCATTTGAATAATTGCTTCAGTGGCATGTTTTTGGCTATCAAATTTTATGATCATTGTGCCATGCATTGTTTGTAAGTAAATTGGATTTATAAAATAATTTAAAAAAAAAAGGCAGAGGAATGAGATCTGGAAGGGTGAAGTGGTGTACTTGAAGTAATCAGGAAATGTGTTACACAGCCAGAAGTTGAATACTGATCTCTTAATCCAGTTTCTTAGTCTCAATCCCATCCAATCATATTTGTTCAGACACTCTTCTAAAAGCAGATACTAACACAACAAATTCCTGTTATGTAAAGGGATATTTCTTTGCATATATATGCAGAGTTGCTTCTTTCTTATCTATTGATGTATTTATTTATAAAAACTGTATCCCAGAAATTTAATGACTTGGTAGTTTTGGTAAAAGTATGGAAGACATATGGAAAATGTATGCACGACAAATTCAAATCTTAAGTGAAAACTCAAATAATTCCATGACCAAGCTTCACCTGATAGTAGATCAAAACACGGAAATTGATTGTACGTGATTCAAAAGCCTGCTGTAATCAATTACACCAAATCATGCAGGGACCTTGGAACTAGATGGTCTTAAAGGTTCCTTCCAAACCAAGTCATTTTATGATTCTTTTAAATCCATTATTTATCATCTCTGCTGCTTCTTTTCTGTGAGTCTGGGGTTTTATTTAATTGGATTTGAGGGCGGTTTTATTTCAGCTGGTCAAGATACATCACCAAGTACCAACACTTTATACAATGCTTGGTCAAAAGCTGTCTGAAAAAGGAATCACAGGAGCAATATGTGGGACGTGATATTGCACGGCTTGTTTTTTTATTGCCCTTGAAGAATACCAACACAGATCATAATCCCTTAAATAAATTCAGGCATATTCTATATGTTTTCAGTCTGTACTGTGAGTATTTCTCTAAGGTACATAAATATTAACCATGATTCCCTGACATTAAAAAAAGTGTAGCACTCTTTGAGACTACCCAGAATGTCTGTCAAGAGCCCAAGAATTCTGATATTTACTCTTAATTCAGAAAAATGACTACATTTCTGAAATATAAACATATATTTAATATATATATTCTAGATATATATGTCTATATATAAATAATATAAACCATATAAAGTTTCTCAAGTAATAGTTTTATTTTTTCTGAGAATTTGTTAATAGTCCATAGTATCATATTATTTTACAATATGTGATATTTGCTGCTTATTAATTCAAACAATAGGATAGGGAGAAATACAGATTCTAGTAACGTCACATATCACCACCACTAGAATTGCCCTATGGAATCCCATGCAAGATGGAATGATGATGGCAAACTGAGTGATAATGGTGGGTTTACTATGGAAAGTACATTAGAATAATTTGTATTGATTATTTAGTACTAAGCAAGTGGTATTACTTATCAGTCTCATGTAATTCAGTCCTGCAGAAACTAAGCCTGATATTTAGCTGTCTACTTGACATCCTGTCCTTCTCAAACAGAAGTTAGATTATAATCACACATCGAAATAATTAATGGCAAAGAAAAGACTGCAAAAGCAAATAATATCTCTGATATTGATGATGCTGTCTTAAAAGAATTCCCTCAGGAATTTTTTGCTTGAGGAAGGACATAAAGTTAGCTGAGGTATTTATTTAGTTAGAGTACAAATTTTGAGAAAGGAAATTGCAGTGAGGGGGATGGGATCTAAAGGCAATGTTAATTAACAGCAAAATTAGAGATGAAACTACTCAGGTTCTTCTTTGGCTTTTCATAACAAAATAGGCTTTCATTTCTCTTGGAATAATCTTGGCTTCTAGATTCAAAGAGTAGCAGTCAGAAAAACCCCTTATTTTCAGCTATCATTAAAAAGTTGCATTCTTTCCAGCAAGACACAAGAGTAACTGCTTTGGTGCTTGATTCTCTGTGTTGTGACATTGCAGATTATTTTATCCAGCTCTGGAAGCCATAGGTAGAAAAGTTTATCCTATCACAAGCATTCTTACAGTAAGTTCCATTGCTTAACAACTGCAAGAGAGTCCACATGCTCAGCAACAAATCCAGCTTCATTCACATTAGCAGCTATCTCCAAAAGAATGACAAAATTTTTCTGCATGGAGTATGAAGAGGCCACAGTTTCTAAGAGTCTGTAATGGAAAAGGACTACATTATATAAAACTTTCCTAGAAAGCCTGCTCCATATTCGAAAAAAAAATATTAAAATTAAAGACTGACTGTCCCCTCCTGAACATTTGACAGATTTTCAGAGTAATTTCTCTGTGTTTATTAGCTGGTAAAAGTGTTTGCCCATGGTTATTAATTTTGTGTGAGATCTGAGGCAGGAGTACAGAAAGATGAAGATCTGCTCACAGTAGATGGCATATCTTGGGTTCTCTAATTCCATAGGACCCCTATAATTCCTTAGAAGTCCTAGAAAGGTATGTATAAACAGTGTAAGAATTATTTTCAGTCAGAAAACAGTAATATTCCTTTGAATAAAATTTTATTATTTAGTTCTTTCTCTTTTTTTTCATGACTCTACCTGGAGATCCTAATCTCTTAAACTCACTCAAGTTAACACTAAGACCAATAGAATTTTTTGCCTGAATAAGAAACATAAATTTTGAAGAGAAGATAGTATTCATAAGTAAGAGAATAGATTCTTTGTGCTGAGCTGTGAATCATGCAACAGATTTGCTGAATAGAACACATATTGCCTGCAGTGGAAGAGCTGATTATTTCTGATTATAAAGCAGATAATATTCATCTGAGGATAACTTCATATTTCAGAGATCAAAATGTCATTAGGGGTTAAATACAGGGGTTAAAATGCAACAAATTAAGTATCCAAGCCAAGCAGAGACTGGATTTTTATTCCAACTGCAATAATCTGACAGACTGGAAGCATTTCGTTTTTACACATTCTTAACCTGGTCTGGAAACACAGTGTATATTTGCTGTCCTCCGTCAAAAAAGACAGGGAAAGTGTTGCTGTTAATGCTACAAATCACACCCATGTATAAATAGAAAAAAAGAAAATACCGATGTTCTACCTCCTGTAGTTTAAATGGCAATAGATTTTCAAGGGATTTGAGAGGAAAATTCTACTCACTGTAAGTAAGAGAACTTTTTAAGAATATTTTTTTTTCTTTTAAATTCACTATGCATTCCTTGAAGCAGAACAGACTGGAAATGTAAAACAACCTCACAGTTATATAAAGAGTTTAAATGTTTTTGAAACTGGCTGCCTATCTACAAATGATCTTCTGCCAATTGCCTAGATAATGATGTTAGTGCTCCTTTCTACTTTGCTATTGCTGAACTTTTCTTTCTTAAGGCTACCTGTGCTTTGGTTCAGTTGCTACCACCATTCATGATGACTGCAAAAGTCTTTAAAAGAAAGAAATAAATGAGAAAATTTGCTGTTTTAACAGGGTGCTGTTATTCTCACTCCATCAGGGCATAACTTTTATTACATTTGTTCCCTTGTATTTATCACTTCTCAAGGCATAGCAGAATATTTTGGCATAGAAAGCTAGTTAAAATTATTATTGAAATCTGGATATTGTAAGTGACAATATTTCCCTGACTAGTTTCCTACTGTCATGTCTATGCATGACAACTATGTTGACTGAAGGCTTTGCAGCTGAGCATGTAAGCCACTTCTTTCTTGCCTGTTTTAGGCACTGGGCAGCACAGTATGATTTGTGCACTTGTTTTTTCAGACTCGCGTCACAGAACTGTAAAATAACCATATTTCTCAGTGATGCACTTCCTACCATCTCTCACACTTTTCCCTTTCTCTTTTATATTCAAGAATTCACACCTGCTCATGTCACTTTCTGAAATTTTGCACTGACACATCTAGCATGCATAAAACCAATTTAGGCTGCCATTTTCTGTATATCAATCTGGGTAATGAAGCAAATGTGATCTCCCAAAAACACAGAATAGCAGGATAATGTCATACCTATGACTACAGGGTTGACCCTTTTAATACCTGATTATTTTTTCATTTTATGGCATAATTTCTTTTTTCAGAGATGAAGTCTTAGCATTCCACAAAAAATTTTGTCTAAAAATGTGTGCTTAAGCTACTGTAGGCTCATAGCTCAAAGTACTATAGACTACAGATGATGTCTAGATGATCCAAGTGTGTCTCATGCCATATGCCAGCTTCTCTACTTAGTGTGTGCTAGGGCATGGATCTGTGAGAGATTAAGTCCTCAGAAAACTTTTATCGGATTATGATGTGATGGCCATGCTACCTTGCTTTCATGGATGAAAGAGGAAAAGATAAAGCACAACCTGAAAATTACTTTGTTTCTCCACCAACTACAAAGAGAGCTCATGATACCTAGAATGGTTCTCTACATTCAGTCAGATGAAATCTATCCTGGGTGCCTAAATTAGCAGCCCTGGCTTCATTGGCCACCTATAGAGAGAGCTATGGCAAGGTATTGATCTCACAGAGCGCAGTAAAAACCAAATTCAGACCAGGGTGTTCTGAACCCTGGTGTTCATTTCATTCTCCATTCACTTTGCAGAAAGATTCATAAACTTCAGTCTACATCTCCCACATCTCAAATTGAGTCATAAAGGCAAACATTGCCTTCTTCACCCTCCCTGAAAATCAGAGAGTTAATCTGATATTGATTTAGAACAACTTTTATGAAATAAGGACCACAAAAAATACATGGACTATCCCCAATGCTAGATCAATCCTTCATTTGTTTATCCAAATCCTAAAAACATGCAGAGATTGTAATTTCTCAACTTGGTTAGGAAACCTGGTCTCATGTTACATTGCAGTTGTAGTCAATATGTTTGCTATTAGTGGTCTCAAACTGATTTAATGAAAATGAGATGTCTGGGGTATGAATTGCTCATATAAATAGGGAAGAAAAGTCATTAGGTCAGTTGGGGCAATAATAACCACACTGTATTTTTAGAACACCTCTGCTTTGATGAAACAAAGTGATAATAATTATGCAGATAAAAAATAGATTTATTTACAGCACGCATGCTCCAAAAATAATTTAAATATCCTTCAAATCCTAATGCTAGTGCAAGACATTTTTTCATGTATTTCTATTCAATTTTCAAGTATTTGAACATTTGTTGTCATACTTGAGGAACTGATTATTCAGTTTAATTAGTGTCAACAATAGGATAGTTTTTGACCTTCAAACTATTTTTTCTTTTATTTATTTATTTAGACCATGCATCTGAAGCTCTGTAGTTCACATTAATTGTATCTTTTGTTTCTCTTTCACAGACTTCTCATAATTTTAAATTCCACAAGAGCTCAAATTCCAAGATGATAAACCTAATTAAATCTAATTAGACTAGATTTTTCTTAACACTAACCAGGGGTAAATTTTTTTATACAGTTTCACAAGAGGGGAAAATTTATTTATTTTTTTGTTTATTTTCTCAATAAAAGAGCAATTGGTGTTTGGAACAGCCCATAAGCAAATGGCTAAATGCTTGGGCACTTTGTCTCTAACTTATACGCTTAAACAAATTTGTCTTGGGTTTACTAAAACAAAAAACCATTTCCCATGCATGTCATCTTAGGAAATAATATGTGGAACAGTTTTAAATCTGTGTGGACTAAGTATGTATCCAAAGTCAGAAGCAGCAGCTGCTCCCTTTGCTAGCCAAACCATTTAAACAGCATTTGCTCATCAGTTTGATTTTTCTTAGCATGCTCCAAATAGACTGACAGAAAACAATAAGTGTCTTGGCTGACAAAATCCTGGGTTTAGATCTAATCACACTCTTCTGCCAAATTTAAATGTTTATACCAAGTTCTGATTTTGGCTTTTCTATTCAAGAACAGTTCACAAAATACAGTTCAAATCAAAGTGCTTACAAGGGTATTATCAAAACTGAGAAAGTTATGGATTATATGGTTATCTTTCAAGGACTAAAGATTTTTGTACATTTATTTGACTAACTGCAAAGATTAACTAACTTCTTAGACTTGCAAACTACTAATTTTTATTAAACAGTCATTTTTAAAGAGATCAGTCTAATGAAAATAATAGATTTTCATAACACCTTTTTTGTCCATTTTGGTTAATGAGCCAAAAATGTTCTTAGGCGTTAATGGTCCTCTCACTGTAGTCAATAAGAAATAGAATCATCATGGATGTTAATTGTAATAAGATTCATTGAGTAAAGCTTCTGGGAATAAAGACTTCTATCAAAAAAAAGGAAAAAAAAGAATGAGGAAAACCTCAGTTTTTGAGTGAAAATATTCCCTGTAGCTGATGCAGCTCCCATCTCTAATCACAAACAAGCACTAGTATATCAAGAAAGATATCAACAGCAGAAAATAATCACATGATAAAGTGAAAGAGGAACATAAGACATTAGCATCAAGCCCCAGGCAGTACACACACCCAGTTGTATAAAACAGCTTTAAGGACCCTCACCACAGGCGTTTTCTCACTCTTCCATCTCCTGATAGCATCAAAAAGTAGCCTGAATGCAAAGAACAGTCTAAATGAATTTGGTTGTATTATCAGCTTAACTGGTTTCTTGCAAAAATTATGTAATGCCTAGACCATTGAAAAATAGTTTTATATTAAAATAAAAACAGCAGAGAAGGCAAATTTAATTATTATTTAAGACATCTTAGTCTCTGTGATTAGAACTGTGAACTGTTTTTTCATCCTGAATTCCTGGCCTTGGTATTTACAGCTTTATGAAATTTCATATTAACTGAACAGAGGTTACACACATATAGTGCAGCTTTGGGCAAAGAGAGTTTGCCTATCTTTTTGTCAAGTTTCATAAATGTGGCGATCAAGAAAGACTTGTGCATAACTCATCTGACCTCCTGTAAAATATAAAATTTCAAACAGCAGTTCCTAGTTTCAGAAGAGTTGCAATTGAACAGTGCCTTCTCTTTAGAAAAAGTCATAACCCCTACAACTACGTTTAGTAGTTGCCAAATACAAAAATATACTTTTCTGCTTAGGAAAAAAAAGAAAAAATCATGGGGGCAGATAATTTATTTTAATTTATCAACTTTGTCATGGGAAGAATTAAAAACAGAACTCTGAAATTTGGAAGAAATAGCTCTTTTATTAAATCCCTTAGGAAATTATGAGAAGCTTACTCCAATTTGACAGGAGTAAACAATTTTTAAAATGTGTGCAATACCCTCATTCTAGCTCTATTTCCCCAAGGTAAAACATAAAGCAAAGCAGTAAGGCACTCCTTCAAGGAACACATCTGCAGAGTAAGAGTACATGTAGCTAAAAAGCATAACAGTTCAAGGGAAAACTGTTCCCTAATAGTTTTGGAAATATGAAATATAAATGAAATTTTTGTGTTGACATCAAATTGGAGAGATAATTCTTAAATAATGAACAGGAAATAGAAAAACCCAGCTGAAAATGCTGTGTGAATCTTGCCTCCCTTCCCAGTACAATTGCCCAACATTAGAGGTCCTGTAACAGACTAAGCTTATTAGGCATCAACACCTATATATCTGCATTAAAGGCATGTTGAAAGGAATTAAACTGCAGCTGAAGGTCATCATTCTATGTAATTCTTGTTTGTAAGCAGGTCTTAGATATTAACATCAACTTCCAAGTGTTGACACTTGCTAAAACACAAGCTCGAAGTGTTGCCACCATTGTCTCAAAGAATTCAAGGACCAGTCCTTAGAAATTATGGTTTTAAAAACCTCTCATAAACTGTGACTAAATAATGTACTGCAGGCTAAGTATACTATGTATAGCAATAGTGAACAGATGCCAGTGAGAATGGGCTAAATAAAAATCTGAATGTACAAATATCTGCATTTTCTCTGGTGAGATGTACGTCAGTGGGAACATGGAGTAAGTATTTCTTCTCTATAAATAAACTGTTTTCAGAATTACTCTATTAGTTTTGTAGTTAATGGACATCACTTCTAAAAGGCACCTAATAAAACTAGCACTGCTGAGACATATGTCACTAAATTAGCTTAGTTAACTGGCTCACCCTCTCAATTACATTGAAAGAAATCTATACTTCTAGAAAGAAAATATATCTTATGGTTGCTGATTAAAATCCTATTCCACAAAGCATTGCAGTAAGTGATTAATCTGAAACACCTGCTTAATTTCCACTGAAGTTAAGGAAACTTTTGTATGTGTTCTAGGGCTTTCCTGAACAGCTGAGAGGTGATATAATCAAAACATGTACCACAGAGAAAAAAGAACATGTTATATAAAAGGTATCATTTACAAGATACTTATTCTTACATGTGCTTCCGTTTAATAAAAAAGACTGAGGGGGAATAAACCTAGTTACCAGTATCCAGGACACCAGTACCAGAAAAGTATAGATGTTATTCTAGCATATAGTGTTGAGTTATAACGTCTACATTGTTGAAGTTCATAAATACTTGTTATGCACTACAGTTATAAGCAAAATTTTGATTCATTGCTCCCTGCCTATATAGTGCTAAAACAGACAGATTAAACATTCCTCACTGTCATTCCTGTCATTAATCTACTATTATTTTGTTCTTATGGGGAACATTTTCTACAATTAAAAAGCAATATCAAAGTATTTTAAAAGTGGCTAAACTCTGACTGGGCTGTAGTCACTAGAAAGCATTATCAAGAAATGATTATAAGGAGTCATCTATTTCAGGGCATAAATCCATGTTCCATGGATGGATAGATAAAACTGTCAGAATACAAGTAAACTACCCAGTCTTGTTCTGATCCACATGCAAATCTATATGAACTAAACCTTAATGAATGTTTGGAAATGGTATCAGCGTGAGTGACTTCAAAGAATGAAAGTCATCCTTTCCTCAGTAACTCTCGTATACATTTCTTCCCTATTTTTTTTACTTATTTTGTAGCATGAGTTCTGGATATGGGCAAGGATGGTAGTTCTATGTACATTTACCCCGACCCAGCAACATTAATTAGAAACCCTTTAAGAGCTGTTATCAAGAAAAGGAAAAATAGTAATGTTAAATGACTTCGTGTGCAGAGCATGAAGTCATTTAACATTAAACAGATGAGACATAGAGAGGATTTTTTGAGCTATTTTTTCTTCAGGCTTCTCAGTGGGGAGGGGATACAGAGCTAAAAAGTTAGGTGGCTTTATTTATAAGCCCATTTAAATCACAAAAATAACCCTCCAAGTTTTTCATTAGCTATCTCATAAAAAATATTACTCTGAAAATCTGGTTTGGTTTTCTTTCAATGAAGAGATTTTCATCTCATTGAAACCAGTGTAGCACAATAAATTGGGAACCCACATCTTAATAAAATTGCTGTTTTTGGTACTTGGGCAATGAGTGAAAATATAGAAATATTAGAGTAAATAGAAGATACATATCTTATACATAGAATACATGGAAAGATATATTTTCTTTATAAAATAAAGTGTCTGATAAAAACCTTTATCAAACATATATAGGTTGAGTCTATGAAGCAAATAAAATATACCCAGATAAGTGGCAAAATACTTTCCTATTAAATGAAAAATAAGAGAATGGATTGTATAGAAAAACTGCAGAAATTAAAGGGAAGAAATGGAAGAACAGATCAAATATGTTATTATGGACATAACTGTTGAAGGGAATTAATAATTTCTTGAATGCGCAGACAGCAACAGAGTAATATAAACACATATTAGGAAAAAGAAAACCTATAAATAACATGCTTATTCCATGATCAAGTCATCATCATATAAAAGTTGACTATCTGCATTCTAGTGCTTCTCCAGAAGCATTTGGGAGAACAGATTAAGGAAACTCAGTATTACACTGAATGGAGCACAACTCTTCATATGTAAGCTATTATTTTTCTAAGAAAAGAGTAAGAAACAGCATAGAATTGATGTGCCCTTGTAAAACAGAGACAAGAAAAAAGGAGGTTGGCGTAAAAATAAAAGCAAATCAGAGAAACTAGAAAAAATGTAAATGTAATACTGGAGGGAGTTAATTTTCACTGCTGATTTGTTCAGAAGTTATTTTAAACCTCTCCCCAGATTTAAGAGAAAAAAATACTTTATCACACATAATATTTTCTAACCTGTGAGTTCTGAACTCACTATTTTAGCTACTCCTTTTTAGAAGCTAGCTACCCTCTTAGCTACTTTTGGTTAGAAACTAGAGGACAGTTGTCTCTGTCCTATTTCTATGTGCCCAACATAAAAAAATCATTATCAAATTTATCTCTTTTAAAGTATCACCTTATATGTTTCTCTCATTATCTTTTTACTATCAGGCCTAGACTCCATGTCCCAGAAGAATATTTAAGTGTAGTACTGAGTAAGCTAAATACAGATGGCAAATAACTTCCCTGCAATCATCTGGAATTCTGTGAGTATGTTGAAACTAATGAGAAAAAGAGAGCAGGAAGCAAGTTCACAAATTGAGCCCCTGGCAGTCCACTTGCTGCATTTGTTTAAAACACTCCAGTTAGCACTCTCTACAACAATGCCTAAACAGAGGTTTGAAAGATTATTTTGGGCACCACCTCAGAAAACCAGAACTGATCTGCACAATTTGGCTACTTTCACTCTGAATAGTCCATTACCACCTGGGGCTTTTCACCCCCAAGGATTTCAGCTTTTCTCTCATGCAACTTCCAGCATTTGTCATGCTGTAAAAACACTCCTCTGCCTGGCTGAAGTTCAACCACCAAATTGTTTCAGACACATTCAGCTGAAAAATCACAGAGACTGGTAACCACACAATAGGGCCAAGGAGTTACAGCACAAGGCCCAGAGGGTTGAGTGTGATGGGGCGTGGGTGCAGCTGCTCTGCTCAGGGTAGCCAATGCACAAGAGGTACCAAAAGATCTCCAACAGGTGCCCTTAGAGAGGAACAAACATAAATCCCCATAGTTTTCTTTAGTTACCCGTTTAATCATAGTCCATGTCTCTAGAGAGTAGTGAATTTTTGGTTTATTAAATCTATCAAATTTACCAGAAACAGATTTCTAAGAATTAATGGAAAAGTGAGCAGCAGCGCAGAAATCTAAGGTTGAAGACAACTAACAATCCATAAATGCAAAAAGCAGGAGATTCAGATGCTATTTCAATGTCGATTCCAGTAAGCTTAATGTACCAGGGACAGTTCTGTGCCACAGAGGCCAAGCAGTATGAAATGACCTTCAACCTGTTCCAACATGTTTTACCTCACTAGACAAGATGGTGGCATTCAAACTTCTTGTTCAGAAAGCACTGTAGCATGTGTAAACCCATCATAGATGGTGAGGAAATTAGCGCAGGACCAGTCTGCTGGCTTCTAGAGTGGGTTATTGAGACCTGGGTTTAAAAAGCCCAAGATTCACCTCCTTGAAAGTCAAGAATGGTTCACCTCAGAGAGCAGGGGCTAAAACTAGAGTGCATAAAGAGATGCTGACAAAACTAATGTGGAAATGAAACGTACAAGAGAGGGAAGCAGGGACTTTGGAGGAAGGTAGTGACACTTTGAAAGCATGACAAATTGCAGATAGGAAAGACAAAGCCCACCTGAACTTTATCAGGCAAGGCATGTGAAAGGCAACAAAAAAGGCCTAAACACATATATATCGAAAAAAAAAAAAGAAAAAAACTAGGTTAGGATGCAGGGTGGTGAAAGATATGGAAATAGATGAGTTGGTCATTGCTATCCTTAAACCGGTCTTTAGTGGTATTAACCAGCCTTCACGAATCTCAGACCCCTATGATTGAAAAAATTCCTTGATGGAGTACGATCAGATTAGGGGATATTTGAGAAACTGGACATGAAAAAGTCCATTTTGAAATATTTCTGTAAAGGAATATATTTGCTCCTTTATGGGTGCCTATTCAAGGAAATTTGCACTGTAAATAAAAGAGATAATAAGAAAAGGAGGAAGCCATAAACAACAGCATACAGGGACACATTCCTAACTGACAAATGATAGGGGAGGCAGTGATAACAACTAAACCTAGTCAGGTAATTGATGAGGATGTGTGGGAGTGTGAGAATGTTTATTCCAGTATTATCTGGTAGAAGATCTTGTCAATTGGAAAACTAAGTGAAAACAGAGAAAGCAGAAACAAAATAAACCAAACACAGAGGTGACAAAGCATGGAGACAATGAAAAGAGACAAACCTCACCAGTCACACTGACTGATGACCTATCCAGAATTACAGGCACCACTTCCAAAAAGACCAGCCTGAATATGGCAACTGATAAGGCTGCAAACCAGGGAAGATCCAAGCTGGGTGGGTTGTGGGCATCTGTTGAGTTGTACAGAGACATGCTCTTATGTGTAGGCAAAAGAAGATCAGAGAGGAACTAAAGGGAGATAGACAAAAAGTCGCATGAAAGGGGCTGGTTGTGTATAAAATGAGCCTTATTCCAGGTCACCTCAGTCTGTCTGGGGCTGAATCTTTTCCTAAATCTTTCTTTACAATCTCTTAGTGTAATCTGTGGTTTTCAAGGCTGTATCTCGTAAGATTCAAACTGAATGATGTATGGATAGTGAGGTACACTGAAAACCTGCTCTTGTGCTACAACCAAGAGATCATGGTCATCATTGTGAATCCTCTAGAGGCAAGCCCTGTGTTCCAAGGGTTGACACTGACTCCAGTAACACAGCGCACTCAACAAATTTGCAGATGATGTAAATCTGGGAGAGGTGTTTGGCAACCATAGAATTGTACTGGAGAACTGGGCAGAAGAGTTAATGCTGTTAAACAAAGGCAAAGTATGGAACGCGGGGATGAATAACCCTGCAGCAGCAGGGGTAGCTCTGCAGAAATGGTCCTGGGAGTCTAGGTGGACAAACTGTCGATGACACAGAGGTGTACCTTGCAGCAAAGAAAACCAACAGCATTCCAAGCTGCCTTAGGAGAAATGTTCCCAGCAGGTTGAGACAGGTGATACTCCCTCTCTGCTCGGCACTGGGGAGACAAATCTGGAGTGCTATGTCCAGTTCTAAAGTCCTTGGTACAAGAAATATACACAATTAATGGGACAAATTCAGCAAAGCAACACAAAAATGGGATGCAAAAGTTCTCTAATGGGCTGGAGTATCGGGGGTAGAAGAGAGGCTGAGGGAGCTAAGGTTGCTCAGTTTCAAAAAAGGCAGATTCAAGAGGTTCTTATCAAAGTGTACAAACATCTGATGGGGCAGGGAGTAAAGAAGACAAAGACTCCTCTTCAAGGTATGAAGTGATAAGAGAAGAGGAAAAGGATATAAATTAAAATACAAGTAATTCCACTTGAACATAACCTTTTTTTTTTTTTTCTGACAGTGGTCAAACACTTGAACAGACTGCCCAGAGAAGTTGTGGAGTCTCTTTTCATAGGATATCAAAAGCATGATTGGCCATGTCACTGACAAGCTTACTCTAGCTGGCCTTGCTCTAAGATGAGAATAGGACTGGATGACCTCAAGAGACACCTTTCAAGCTCAGCTATTCCACGATTCTGTGGCTGTTTGCAAACATTTCTTGAGTTACTAGAATGGATAAAGCCAATATGATTGGCTACTCATAGTAGCTGATGCCTCTACATAAAATGTTGTTCCACTTTTCCAAACTGTTGGAAAATTAGATTTTTTTTAATTATGAAATTACTCACTAATGAAGATTAATCACTCTGTTGTGATTTGTTATGAACTAAACTGATAATGGATGAAGACAGTCATTACCAAAAATAATAAATTCAGCCCGGTAATTCATGATTTTTTTTTTAATCTTAATCTAGCAAATAAGAAAGAAAATATGAAATCAACACCAAATGATCCCATCCTGATAATCTTTATATTTTACAGCTTTTCTTACTTTTAAATTGACTTCACATTTCTCATATGTATTTTTCAATATGTACTCTGAATCATTCTGAAAGTTATTCCTGTTCCACTTAGTTTATGCAAACTGTACATAGCATGTTTTAGGAATAATAACTTCCAGCCTTCTGTTCAGGAAATAGAATAACAAGAAAAAAAGAAAAGGAGAGAAAAATACATTTATATTTTGAAGGGTAGAATATAGATTTAAATTGTTCGTGGAATGTTCTAAAAATCAAATGAAAAATTTAGTTTTCAATATGGGCAACAATATTGGATTAATTTCAAAGAGAAGATGAGGGTAGAAAATTAAAAGATGCATATCTGAAATGACAGTAAAATCAAGAAACTTAATGCAGTCAGGAATGAAACATTGTCTCCTGAAGAAAACTGCAAATGAAATTGCAGTTTTAATGGCAACATCTTTCAATAAATGCATGAAGTTACAGATATTTCCAGGTAATCAAGGAACAGCAGACACAGCTAATAAAATGATGGACAGTTACTGGACAGTAACAAAGCAGGCTTTAAAGGTATGCAAAGCTTTAGAAGGTATTTGGAAGGAAAGAATAATTAAAGACATGAAGGAAAATGCTAAATGGGGTAGATGGTACAAGGCATAGATTGTGAGCTATAAATCCTTCTTTGACACCTACTTTTCAGAGTAGTGAAATGTAGTAGATGAAACATGTCTGGATTTCAGTGAAGCAGATGACATGTTGCCACAGGAGAAATTACTCAATGAACTTGAGAAGACAGCAATTCATAGGTAGAATTGAAAGTTGGAAAATTAGGGTTGCTATAGCAAAAACCTCATGGAACTCTTCTAAAAATAAATTTATTTAGTATTTTAATATTTCTTTAATGAAAGAAAAAAGGGGAGGGGAGGGGAGGGGAGGGGAGGGGAGGGGAGGGGAGGGGAGGGGAGGGGAGGGGAGGGGGAAGAAAGAAAAGCAAAATAAAATTTCAGTTATGCATGTTGAAGCTACGAGAAACAATTGACTGGATGGGGGAAAAACAGTGCAAACACAAAAATGTCAAATGCAATCTACAAAGTTTTCAGAGGAGAGATATGACATAAGACACTCATTAACCTTTGTGTTATCTTTGCTTAAGAAAGATCAACTCAGATTTCAAGTTTGTAAAAGAATTTTTATCAAGACGACTTTAGGAATAGTAATACATCTTACTACCATATGATTAGAAGACAGAAGAACGTGGCTTCAGAAAAATGAAGATGAAAAGGAGGTATGATAGCTCTGTAAATCTGTTTGGGAAAATATCAGCTAAGGGAAGGATTCATGTAGGATGTTCAGAAAGCCAAGAATACATATTTCAGTGTTGAAAAAAATGAAAAAATCTTTCACATACTATAAGTCCAGTTTTTAAATTAGAAGCAGATTTTCAGCTACTTTTAAACAATCTTATAAACTTAGTGAAAGGGATTGGATTAAATGGTTGTCTGTGAAGAACTCCACTGGATTCAAAAATGCTGGAGGTAACTTCAAACATTCCTGTAAGAGATAAGAGACTGAAGCTTTCAAGCTGAGCATCATAAGGCATTATATACCTGATAATATCGTCAGCAGCCCTTTCTTCAGCCCTTTTCAACACCATCAAATCTTCAGAGACCAGAAGCAAGATTAAAACTTCCTACGCATCAGGGACAGAATAAAGAGTTTGCTGCACCAGTTTTACAGTCATGCACGCTGACAGACTTTAAGGACATGTTGACATCTTATGCATCGAAGAAAACTCTGCTAATTTTGTGGGTGGGAGGAAACAGTCTAATACTGACTTTCTGAGATGGCATTGGTTCAATTGGAAAAGGCAAAAAGACCCAGAAGGAAACAAGCTGATATCCATCCATCCATTAGAGAGTTTTCTTCTTTTTTCTTTTTTTTTTTTTTTTTGCTTTTTTTTTTTTTAATTTGGAGCATGAGCATCTATTCATTGTTGTACTGTCTCATGGTCCATAAGCATTTCCAGTAACAGAAACCACATAACTGAAATCTCCACTGTTGCTTGTGAAAGATTAATGTCAGTAAGCAAGTGCTATACTTATAAGTAGCTTAGCATCTTAGCTATTCACTAAGTGGAAAGCAGTGTGACTGCTGTAAATGAGGGACAAATAAATTTGTAAACACTGGCTTGGCAGATATACTAGGACATACTCATTTAGCAATTGCTCAGATTGGGGCATCTCTTGGAATCTTGTGAAACCAGAGCATGGACTGGGAGAAGTCAGTGAAACCCTACTTCTTTCTGTAATCAAAGGTAAAAAATGGACAGTGCAACCTTGGTGTCATCAGTTCAGTGGGAGGAGGTTTATGCCTTTTAACTAGATACTCTTCATTTTTCAGGAAGGTTAAAAACTCCTGTGGCTGAGGTCATGAAGCAACTGCCTTTCATACTCACAATGACAATTATAATCACTAAATTGTTGAGCAAAGAGTGTTTCAAACTTTTTAGTCAAATTTGCCTACTGAAGAAGGATCCCTGTTAGCATTTTGAAGAAAAGCTGACAAAAGAGCTTAAGGAATGTTCAAAGGATAGAAGGACGCGTTTGAAGCCCATTACTTTCACATTCTGTGTCATTTTACAATGATCACACTGATTCTATCAACAGGGTTAATGTGAATAATTTTTAGAAGACTACATTCATAATAGCAACATTTTATAGCCATTACAGTATAGTTAATTTTTTGAGTGACTGATTCTTATTAGAGTTGCCTGAAACATATCAAATTAGTCATGACACACAACTTCCTTCTCTGTAAATGGAGAAGGCATATTTCAAGTGCATAAACATAGCATCATAGAGTAATTTGAATTGGAAGGGATGTGTGTGGGTTATTTGGCTCAACACAGTTCCGGTTGCTCACTTTGAGTGGAATTTGGAATATCTCCACCTGTGGAGACTCCATAACTGCTCTGGACAACTATTTCCAGTGTTTTAATGTCCTCATGCTGAAGACTGTTTTCTTAATACAGAATCAGAACTTCCCTTGGTAAATTGTACTTGGGTCTTTTGTCTATCACTGTGTTCATCCCAAAATGTATCCTTCACATCTTCCCATAAGGTAGTTGAAGGCAGCACTAAGATACCCTCTGTCTTCAAGAATAAACCCAGTCCTTACAGTCACTACCTCCACACAATGTGCTCTGAGTCCAGTCATCTTGGTGGCCTTCCACTGGATTTACTCCAATAAATCAATGTTTTTGCTTTAGCCTGCTGAAGGCATATGCAGAACAGACATATGGGAGAAGGCACCTATAAGGGCAGGCCTGTGCCTAAGTGTGAAATCCTAAGTAGCAAAAAATTATACATGACCTGATTAAGCAAGTGAATTGCACCACAAAAGTTAAAAATAATTCATTTCTATGCTGGAAACTTGTTTCTCACCAAGCTGGTTAATTTAATCATTTCCTGGGCTTTTAATGGGATGTTTTTTTCCAGATTACATTTTGCACACCATTTCACCAAGTCAGGCAAGTCTAATTTCTCAAAAGTCCAAATTTCTTTTTTCAACAATGTAGTCAATGCTATGGTCCATAAATCTTCTGTATGAAAGCCAAGCACAAAGTATTCAAAGGGGCAACATTTCATTAGTACACAGCATAAAGTATGCTTTATTCAACATAGTCTGATAAACCTTCCATCCAGATATCCAAATTCTCTAATATGAAAAGTATGCCACTAGGAGAAAGGCCAAAGCCATTTTCCTATACAGGAGGTTACTGTTTTTTTTCTTAAAGATATCAACTGGGTAGTAAAGTCCATTATCTTATAACCTGAATTGCTTCAGTGATGATACAGATTGCTCTCAGCTGAAGTAATAAAAACAATCAAAATAAACAAGAAATAGAACAAAATGGAAGTGCATATATGAAATATATCTCCAAGTAACACTTCTGCTATTTTGCTCATATTTTAGTAATCTTAAGGCCAATACCAAGGTATTTCGCTCATGATAATACTGCCATGGACTTCAAATTTAAATTATTGTCTAGATCTCTCTTCAATCCTTTTGGATACTCTCTGCTCATTCACAGTGTAAGTAGCTCCACCAAATAAGTCCTTTGGATAGAAAACTAATACTAATGCAGCATACCCTCCTTTAATAACTGGGGTTCTACAGAAGTTAAGTGGATTACAAAGAAAGTATTTTATAATTTATATAATCAGAAATCAGAAATGTGCTTTACCAGTTACCCTTGAATTTTGTAATCATGCTTGTTGCAAGGCTTTTTTTCAAACCTACCTTCTTATATGGTTTTCTCTCTGGCAATTTAGAGAAATTCTGTAACTGCATTATTTTCCTTAATAAATATGTTTTAACATTTTGTTTCAGATTCTAGAAACATCTAACAAGATGCCTTGAAAGCATAATAGCTGAAGAAGCTATTATGGCATTAAATACTTTGAGACAATAGTGATTGAGTCCAAATTAGGTTAACCTAATAAAATTCTGCATCTGAAAAGAATCTTATCTGCTTCCTAAGATACCTTCAAATGTATCAAATTTTAAGATATGGTTATTATAGTAATTTACACTTCTCTGTGCAAAAATGTCCTGAGAATTGATGAGATAGTCTATCACTATTTCTTTCCTCTTACTTAATTCTAAAAGTGTCAACAATTGTTAAGTTTTCCTTCTCTGTGGATTTGTTCTTCAGCAAAAAACTGAGCAAGGGCTAAAGGTAAAAGGTACTTAAATGAGAAAAGCAAACGAATCTGCTGTGTCTGTTAAATTTCTGTCCTTGTTCTCAATTATTTAATCAAAATGCACAGTAAACAAAATCGTGTATCTGGAGATAGGATTATAAGGCATAAAGTAAAAGAATGACAAGATTTGCAGGCAGTAAATTAAATTGTGTGATTCACGGCTTTTCTAAGGGTCTGAATTATTTTCAAATGATGCAGCCACTTTATGCTTTCTAATCCTTCTTATGAAATAAATAAGAAAAATATGGTGATGTAACTTTTTCTAGCAATATATTCCCACAAGTGCTTTTCAAAAACATGCACCAATCACTTTATTTCTTTTTTTTTTTTTTATTGCATGCTTTTTAATGGATTTGGGGGTTTTTGGTTTGTTTTGTTTTGTTCTCCCACTCAATCAGAAAATTTTGAAAGGATTTAAAATAACCTCTCTTCTTCTGTGTGGTACTTGAAGACTTGGAACAATCCTCAGCTATTCACAATAAGAGGTTTTCAGACACAAAAAATAAATGTTATTAATTGAGTGTTTATTTTGTGAGGATGATCTTACAGGACCTGGAAGGAGGCACTGAAGTTAATCCTTATATTTTATTAATTGAAATGTTATTTATTTATAAGAGATTAATGTATTTGCATTTCTTAGCTTTTGTTTTAATATAAGAGAAACGAACCTTAGCTGAGAGACAGTGAAAAAATGGGCTTGAAGTATTTAATTGGAATTATGGACATTTTTCAAGTATAGGCATTTTTTAATATTAAAGGAGACAAGGAGGTTGTATGGTTGTGTGAGCAAAATACTGTCCTTTACATTCAGTCTATACATGTGAGTGCTGAGACCAACAGCCAGACTCTAAAAGACTGGTGCTCAAGTCACACAATCACATCAGTCAGATCCACTCAGAACTGAGTTATATCTACAAGGATACTTTGCTATGTTTTCTTTCACCTTTTGTCAAAATGTCCTTCCAGCAGAGTAAAGCACTGTCAGGATGATCTGAGGTGAAGAAAAACAGAAATAGAGTGTTTGCATTCTAACTCTGAGAAAAGTAAATTGTTAGTAGCTGCAGGGAATGGAGTATTTTCTTTCCAAACAACATATATTTTCTATTATACAAACATACAGTGGAAGCAGGGGGAGAAAAAAACTAAAACAAAAAACAGTGTCCATTACAAAGCGAGGAAGAAAAAGATAACACATAAGTGCACATGTTACATAAAATCAGAGTCACCCTATAAGAATTCAGGATTTCTTTCTTCTCTGTTCCTTTTATTCCCAGTTTTTCCATCCCAAGCCATCTGTACAGATCAGGGTCAGGCTTAGTAAACTCGGGATTAGATTCTTTCAAAGTTTTTTATCAAACTCTACACAACTCAATCAGAGTCAGGGTTTTAAGTAGGATTTATATAGACAGAAAGACAGTGAATGACCATATGACAATAATCCAGACTGCTTCATTGTATTGACTATATAAAGCAGGGAATAATTGCTGAAACCCCAGAAATAAATAAAGTATTATAAAAAATAGTAAACCAAATATTGAACAGAAGTGTTAACTTTCACCAAATACAAGGCAAATATTATTTCCCTTTAAAGAAACAAATGCATTATCTTTTACATAAATAATGTCTGCAATATATTTCAGGCCTGAGTTTTTGTGTATGATATGCTTCAATATAGTTCAATATGCTACCTCAGTTACAGACATGCTGATTTTATTTTTCTTCCTTTGACCTTGCAATGAGATACTGACAAGAAGAAAATCATTTTTCCTATTTACCCGATTTTAGCTGAGAAATAGACCCATTTAAGAAGGCAACTTGCTGTGACTGTGATGCACCATCAACTTACTGTAACCTTAGGCATGCTTCTTGTGTCCTCAAGCTCACCTTCCTTAAACTGAGTCTGTGGCGATAGAATAAACGGTCTTTAGGAGACCAGAGTTGCAGAAAAATAACTGAAAAGGATTAACACTTTTCATTTCTTTAGACAATTGCATAGATCTGAAAATCCCATTGTTCTTTGTTCTGCATCTTTGAACAAAAGATAAAACTATTAAATTTTTTCTGCCTTCTTATTTCAGTTTAAAACCACACTGTAAACATGTTTTTATGTTTTTAAGTCATAAGATGTCAAGCATTCCTGTTTTCCTGAGGATCAGCAGCCAAAGATTAGTTTTCTTTAAAATTTGGAATACCATTTCATTAAAGTTTTAAAACTAAATTAAGTTTATATATACACTCTATAATGAAACAAAGAAAGCAAATAGCTTTGATGATAAAATTATTTATTTATTTATTTATTCTAAGAAAGACCATTGTTTAGTCTTAAAAGAAAACAAATTCCTTGATTTTTTTAACCAGTTTGGCAAGTTTCACAGAAGTGTTTTCCTATGTTTATTTTAAAACCTCATTTTAAAAAATGGTTTTCCTCTCTTCTATTTCTATACAAGTAAATTTAAATGTAAGAGAAAAACATTTAACTACAATGAAGCCATTTTTAGAGTTAACCTTAAAGAAAGAGATCGAATATCCTATATGTCTTATTGTACAGAGGATGGAGAAAAACATAAGAGGCAGAAGTAAAGCTGCTACCAGTTCAGGTTCTGTTCAAATCAACACTGTTTACATGACCTTCTATTGATACCATTTTAGCTTTCACATTTTTATCTGCTTGCTGGTAGTTAAGAGGTGGGTTTGTGTATTTGCCCTGGAGGTTTCATTTCCCTGTAAATGGTAGTAAACAAGACTCAGCAGTCATTCAAACAAAAAAATTTACATGTTCTCTTTTCAATCAAGATTTCATATGCAGCAAAAGTGGAATCAATTGCAGCTATGTAGAAATGTAATAAAATTGAAATTTAGTCCCAGGGACTTCCAGAAAAGAATTCATGGAACACCTATTACATCTTTCTCATTCTTATAACTGTAGAAAGTTAGCAACAGAGCTTTAGAAAATAACTGTGTGCCCATGTCTTCAACACAAAAAGCTACAATTAGACCTTAGCATCACAGTAAAATTACAGTATTTCAAGAAGCAGGGGAAAACATGCAATCTAGACTTTTTTTTTTTTAATATACTCATAAGATTTTTTTAATCTGACCTGTCTAGGAGCTCTATGGATTTATGTGGGTGATCACTATAAGGGTCCTTTATAGCAAAAGGAAGGGAGCTAAGGATCCTCAGATGATAAAAAAATAACACCCTACTTCCCCAATACCAAGTATTTCACCTAGAGACCAAACTAGACCTGAAAACTTTGCATTCTTTCTCAATTTTGAAAAGCACAATTTTCAGCTTTCAGTCACAATCCAACTGTGACTTCTTGAACAGTTTTTTTCTTGAACTAATAACTTAAACAACCATGATTAGTTACTATGATAGAAAATTGAATTTTTTACTTGAAGTCCATCCTCAGCCATTGCAGTGGTAACCTACATTAACCATCTCTCAAGGGGACATCAGCTTGCACAGTCTGAAGAAAAACCACCCAAGATGTCTGTAAGAGCTAGCTCTGTACATAGCTGAGAACGTACTGTAGATATTTGTGTTTCATTCACGCTTTCATGCAAAAACACAACTAACGTGGCATTTACTCAAATTGTATCTGCCAGGGAAAACAAAAATAGAGAAACGTGAAGAGCTACACACAGCCTGTCTGTGAGGATCTCATCAGTGTCCTTCCTGAAGACTAGTTAGACAATATCCATTGGTCTTTATGGATGTCCAGTTTGCTTATGTATTTCCTGACCTGGACAAAGGAATGTCCCCCTGGTCTCTGGGACTTCAGATTCCTGAAAGCCAGTATAGTCAGTAAAGACTTTGGCAAAAACATTCAAAAATTCAGCTTTTTCCATCCCCTGGAACTGTGTAACCAGATTCCCCATTGAATTGAGTAAAGGACCCACATTTTCCATTGACCTTTTATTTTTCTTTTATGGCATCTATGTACTTAAAAAAGTTATTCTCCTTGTTCCCTTTGGCATCCCTGGACAGAAGCTGTTCCATTTGGGCCTCAGCTTTTCTAACTTCAACCCTGGACACTCATCCAATATTTCTGTATTTCTCCCAGGTTACTCATCCTTGCTTCAACCCTCTGTGTTTCCATTTTTTGTTATTGTTTGATTGGGATAAGACTAGTGTAAATTCCAGCCAATAGCTGGTGCCAAAGAATTGCACGGTGCTCAATTAAGAGTTTAATCAAAAAAGTTTTCCTATATTATGTCAATTAATAAAAATTAAGTATAGCATATTAATAATAAATGAATGATCAGAAAAGTGTAGCATTTATGGCACAAAGTATTCCAAAATACTGAATGAATACTACATAAAAATTTTTGAGGCAGAAGATACCATCACAAATTCTGGGAAGAGAAAAACACGTCAAATTAGAATCTGCTGATATACAGTGCAGTGATGACAGTGTGAAGATGGAAATGCACAAGTATTTTGTTTATCAGATACAAGCATCCTTTACACAACATGGGCTCTGCAAAGGAACAAGGTGTAGAGTGGTTTGAGTTGCAAGGGACCTTTAAAGGTTGTCTCCATCAACCCCTCTGCAATGGACGGGGACACCTTCCATTGTATCACACTTCTCAGATCCCCATCCAACATGACCTGGAATGTTTCCAGGGATGAGGCATCTATCACCTTTCTGGGCAATGCATTCCAGTGTTTCTCCACTTTCCTCATAAAAATTTTCTTCCTTATATCTAGCCTGAATATACCCTCTTTTAGTTTCTACCTCTTGTCCTATCACATATACTGTTTCTATCTTATTAGCCCCCTTTAAGTATTGAAGGGTCACAATAAGGTCTACTTGAAGTCTTTTTTTCAGACTGAAGAACTCCCATTCTCTCACCCTTTCCCAGAGGAGAGGAACAGAGACTTCACTGCCTCACCATGCATCCATAAGAGGTCAGAAGGAAGAGGAGGGTATAAGGAAACTGTTCTAGTAGATTTCACTGCTTTTAAAAATTCTAATACAAGAGCTACCCAGATGCAGGTATACCCACATTTAGGGGAATTAAGTCAAACCCACGTCCATTAATGCCTCTTTTCCTTGGGCACAGACTCTGACTAGAGTGCCATAGAGGATTTAAGGAGCTGTTTTGGTGCTCCAGAAAGAACTTTTCAGCTCCCTTCTGCCATCATAAAGGGAGATGTAGAGGCGAGGGCAGATATGAATTAACATATCAATGTATTCAGGAAAATGGGACTTGCTGCTTCTGCTACTTCAATCACGACGAGCCTGACCTTACAGGATTTCAGTTATAAGGAAACTGTCAACACAAACACAGCTCTTAGATTGCTCCGCTATTCAGCTTTTCCACACAGCAATTTTATTTTTGCTGTGCCTAAAGACAATTTAGTCTAGGGAGTGGGCAAAACTGAAGAAGGTGAAAAATGGGATTTATTCCTCTTCCATATCTCTGCAGGCTGGCCTGAGGCTGTCTTCAAAGGTACTATGTACCTTTCCTCTGTAATCTTGTTAGCTTTCAGATAATGAGAATCATGCTATACACTGCACCTTTCTCCAACATAATGCAGTTGTATGACAGGACATAATCAGTGATTTCTGTGACAAGGACCTCTGATGTGAAACAATTGGCCCAACCATCATGTAGTTTTAACAGTATGTTGTAACAAGCAACTGCAAGGTATGCAAAAACAATATTTCAGCTAAAGCATTTATCTTCATTTTTATCTCAGATCATTATCAATGCTGCTGCAGGGATAAATTCATCCTGCTCCACAGACATTTATACTTGTTTCTTCATTGCAGTGACTTTGTTCTAACAAAAGCTTTATTAACATACTTCTAGATTTTTCTCTATTTTCTTTGTCTCTTTTCTTGAAGAGATCTCTTGTTGTCAAATTGATGCAAAAATACTTGTCATCAAATTTTTCAAGGACCTACATATCATCTAAATTTCATCCTGACATAGAATCATGTTATACTTCTGGATTTGAGATGGATGGTGGGAGGGGGTGAGAAGAAAAGGAAAACAAAACAAAACAAAAGAACCAAACAAAAAAATCCAAGTGAGCCACTAATTAGTGAAATGCAGTGAGAAAATTTCAGATTTATGAAGATTCACCAAAAATTACACTACAGCTAATATTCTGTATGCATTGATTTTCTGGGTTTTGTTTTAGTTTTAGATTTAAACAGTGAGCTCCACTGCAGCTAATACATAATAAATCAATGTCATCTGTAATGACATATGTAGGCTGGCAAACAGGAATATAGCCAAGCAAGCTCTTTTACTCTTACCCTTTCTAGTAAACTACTCTGTGTAATTCTTTTGCAGCAGTGAGATGCATTTTTTATTTTCAGAGATTGCTAGCTCTTCACTTTGTGATTATTTTAGCAAGATTGATTGATTGTAAGAAAATGTAAGCATTACTTTCTGAGGAATCTTGTAAAACCCTTCTAGTGATACAGAAATCAGCTCATGTTAATGGTTTTATTAGTCATTCCTGTCAAATCAAATACCTTCTGCTATGGAACAACAATGCCCTTTAAAGACTAAGAAATATTTTAATGCTTTCACTTTTGATTATTGCAGTGAATTTTTTAACAGAATTAATTCAAAACTGATCTAAATGCATTTTACTAACTTGTTAGATTACAAACTTATTGATTCGCATAGCAATCTTAAAGTTTGTTCTTAAACCTTTTTCCAAGAAAAAAAAACCAAACAAAACCCATCTTAGCAACTTTTTGTCCTTGACAAAAGTCATACTTGGAGCTGTGGAGAGATTATGATTCCTATGGCAAGAGTTGCATGTCAGAGTAAAATTCTATTAAAAACCCCTTCAGTACAGACTGCTAGGAGTGCTCTTCATCATAGTTTCTGAGAAATGTGTTTATTAAATGATAAACAACTCCAATGCATTTGTTCCCCTATACTCTTCTTGTGCTGAAGAATTGTATGCAGTGAAACACTTGTTTTAGAGCTCAAATCTGGTAAATCATACCTTGCTAATTACTGTTATAGACAGTGAAGCTAGAAAGGTGTTTAAAATAGGTGTGCAGCATTGGCCCTCCTCACCATCATAAAATGGTTTGGATTGGAAGGGACCCTAAAAGTCACCTAGTTCTAAGCCTCCTGTCACAGGCAGGGACACCTTCCCCTACTCCAGGTTTCTCAAAACCCCATCTAATCTGGCCTTGACCACCTAGACAGATGAGATGTCAAACACATCTGCCCGATCTCAAGAATGAAACAGGAACGTTTTGATCTTCAGTCTAACACTCTCCCAGCTGATCTCATTCAGGTCTTAAAATGCTTCTCATCCTCCTGAGGTGGATCCTGAGTGCAGCCCCTAGACAGACAAGGAAAGTTGCTTCCTATTAGAAAATCACAACTGCAATGAATCTTTTGAACAGAGAATTTCTTTATCCTTTCATTACTTCTGTGCATTGCTTTGAGTTTCTAATAAGCCTCTTATTAAGGAAAGAGATTTAGTCTGTGCATAAGGGAGAGAAGGAGAGGAAAGGAAGACTTTTCTGATATAATAGCCACTGTTTTTAAGGAGGTGTACTGTAGTCCTCCCTCAGTGCCAAGAGTTTCATGGCAATAGGTATGATGCAGTTATATAGCTTGAAAAGTGACAAACCACCAATAAGTGAGACTAACTATGATAGGACAGCATCCTCTTGCCAGCCAGAAGTTACAGGAAGCATTACTGACAGACACTGTCGTGTCAGTGAAGATTCTAGCTTTGCTTGTCTGTTAGAGAATGTGCACCTTCCACGTAACAATGCTTGCACCAGAGGTAAAAACTTATGTTTTTTCTTTGTCCTGCAAATAGAACTTTTGTGTCATTCAGACTTGAATTCTGAAATTCTGTTTTGTACCTTTGAACTGCCTATTGTCTGTCTTCACTGTAATAAATCAATGTCATGCAGGGTAGGACTGTCTAGTACTGTCTAGTACTTGTGTCTAGATGCTAGTAACAAGCACTGGTAAACCAGGAAATTGACTATGGTGGCTACTGCTGGGAGCAGTAGCTTTGTTTAGGATCTTTCCAGGTTCTCATGACTACTTTGTCTTCGACAGAATTAAGAGAAGTCAGCTGAAGTTGTGGGGCTGAATGCATAAATCCATCATGCAATTTCACAGTCTGCCTTTTGCTGCTTCTTCCTTCTAGGAGACAGTCAACATGTACAACAGTAACTGCTACCCTGACCTGAAAAGGGTAGTCTAGATGCTAAATATAACTAGAAAGAGAACTGACCTTGATGGGATATTAAGAAAAGTGTTGAAGCATCTAAGAGTAAGTTTCTTCTCACTTTAGGGAAGGTTTGAATTATTTTGATGATTATTTTTCTGAATCTCTGTCTTCTCTCTGAAATACAACTGTATTACATCATAAGCAACAGTATTAGAGGATCCAGAAGAATAAGAATTTTCAATTGACTCTGCTTATTTAGTGGGTGGTACTTAGCCACTCCATCCTCTACTGTGCTGCATCTAATACATTCACTTCAGAATTTGCAAATTGATTAAGTGCTCTTGTAGCCCATTTGGCATGGTCAGTGTCAGCTTATGTACAATGCATTCCTAACAAGTTTTTTTATTGTGTGATTCTGACAAGAGCCTTGCTCATGGTGGGCTGCTAAAATTTAAAGATCAATGCATAATAGAATAAGCAAACCTATGTGTCACCCATTGCAGCTTATGACCCAATTTCAAAATAAATTCACCTTCCTGTTTGTGTTTTTCATCTCTGCATCTACTATCACACTGTCAATTCTCATCCTTAGTTTTCTTATAAAAAGAAACACAAGGCTTCTGCATCTCAGTTTCTTGATATTACCTCCATTTTTTTCCTAACCAGCTGGATTTACAGAATACATTTGAGTAAACTAAGACTGTATACTTAAACAGCCTCCAGTGAATTAATTTCTAGTTTACATATTGTGATGATAAATTAAGAGCTTATCTCTCGTCCTCCAATATCCAGGATAAGGTTAGTTAAATATTTAAATTTTGCTGTGATTACCTCAAAGCTTTTTTTTTTTTACCTTTGAAGTTTTTATGGAATAAAATAGCCTCACTTGTTTTATGGCTTGGCTTTGTTCCAGCTTTTCTTCCCAGACAAAAGAGGTTTTGGTTTGTGGCTTTTTTTCTTGTGTGTGGGGTTTTGTTGGGGTTTTTTTTGTATATTTGTTTGTTTGTTTGTTTTGTTTTTTAGGGTTTTTGGGTTTGGTGAAGTTTTTTTTTCCTTTCTCTTGATGTCTGAACACATTGCAGAGTTTATGGGTCTAGGTTACCTCTGTACTAAGGGGGAATAGTCCTTTAGTTATAATAATAATAGTTATAATAATAATAGTTATAATAATAATAATAATAATAGTAATAGTAATAATAATAATAATAATAATAATAATAATAGTTATAATAATAATAGTTCTTGCCATCCAAATTTCACTGCAGGAGAATGCTACAACAGCAAGTAACCCTTTCAGTGAGTTTGCACTTGCCAAAACAGGCCATCAGGTCTGCATCCCATTCAAAATTTACCTGCTAACCTCTTCAAGAGAAAGAAAAGTCAGCTGTACCTTCTCTCAGGATCCACTTTTAAGTTGCTTGCTTATGTCACTGCCCTCAGCAGACCAAGAAAAGATCATCAGCAAGGATCCTGTCAAGGCTAATTCTCTTTCTTTTGCCAGGAGAATACAAGTAGGCAATAAATCTGTTGTTAGGACTTGCCTTCCACAACATAGGGAATCCAAATTTTCTACAAAGACATGATTCAGAGTAGTGTTCACAATATACGGTATGTAGGACCCCTGACTGTCTGGTATTTTACCAGTGAATTTTCCACAATTTCTCCACATGCTTCAACTGGAGACTGTGGGATCTAAAACCAGACACAATATTTGATCTGCAGACTCACCAGTGCCAATTCCAGAGGATTGATACCGTTGCTAGCAACTCTACGTGGTGCACTCCTTTTGAAATGCGTGATGTTGTTTCCCATTTGACTTGCCATCCACCAGACTCCCCAGCACTTTTCAGGCATCTGAGAGCCCTTTCCTAGCCTCCACTAGCGTGTAAGGTTCTTACACCTGAAAGGCAGATCTCTTTTCCTCACTGGAATTTGTGAGGTCCATTGGTTCAAGATTATCCATCTCACTCTGAACAGAAACTCAACAATCCTTGTGTCAGTCACTCTTCCTGTATTAGTCTGATCCAATAACTCACCAAGGATACAGCTTGTGTGCATCCACAAGTGTGCATGAAGATGCTGAAAAGTACAGGTCCCAGTAAGATACTCCCTTGTCATCTGACATCTGAATTTATGTTTTTTATAAATGCCATTTAAGTTCAGGGATCTATCCAAAATCCACTCCATCTAACAGACCATACTTCCTTAGCTTCTAAATGAGAAAACTGAGATTTAGTGTTGAAGAGCCTTATTAATATTTCACAGAATATTGTGTGTAAGCCTCTCCAGCCACAACCTACTCTAGTCTACATTTGCTTCAGCACAAATTTTTGGACTACAGAGAGACCAGTGTCTACTGTTATAAACAACAGTTGGACAAAAAAATTAGGCATCACTCAATTCTTCCCAAGAATCTGGAAATAATCTTCTGGAACCAATCACTAAACAGCAGTTTACTAAAAAAGAGTTTCCACTATGGTGAGAGCATCCATGTGGGCACTGCATTTTCATAGAATTTCAGAATAGTTGAGCCTGGAGGGCAGCTCTGGAGATCATGAAATACAACCTTCCTGCTCAAAGAAAGGAGATCTGTCAAGCATTAGAACAGTCTGCTCTGCGAGTCACCATTCCTGGAAATGTTCAAAAAATGGCTGAACATGGCACTTAAGTCTAAGTTTTGTTTGGTCAAAGGTTGAACTTGATGATCTTGGAGGTCTTTTCCACCTTTAATGATTTTATGATTCTGTGAAATTGCTTATGGCTTTGTCCAGCTGGGGTTTGAGTATCTGAAGCGATAGAGACTTCACACTCTTCAGTATTCAAACACCTCTAGAGTTAAAAAAAAATAATGGAGTTTTGGGGTATTTTTATGTTTAAATATAATTTCCTGTATTTCAATTTGTGCCAATTGTCTGCTGTGTTTTTGCTGGGCACTGGTGAGAACAGCCTACCTCCATTTACTTTAGTCCCCACCTCAGCAGATATTTATACACATTGATATGACCCTCCTGATCCTTCCCTGGGATGAACATTCCAGTCTCTGTCAGCCTCTCCTCTTAGGACAGGTGCTCCAAAACTTGGTTCTCCAATGAGACTGTACTCCAGCAAGTCCATGCCTCTCCTGGTGATTGCAGAACTGGACCCAGCACCCCAGATTTGTCTCATCAGCGCTGAACAGAGAGGATGGACCCAATCCCTCAACATGTTGTAAAACTCTTCTTATGCAGGCAGGAAGCTGTTGGACTTATTTACCACACGACCATGGTAAATTTCTGTGTCATGGTCAATATTTTGTCCATGAAGGCCTTCAGTTCCTTTTCTGCCAGGAGAAGAAAAGGGAGTTAAAGCCCTAATTTTTCAAGGTAATAAGACAGCAATATTTTCAGAAAGTGTTTTCTTCTTTTGAACCTTTTATTTTTGAGTAGTAACATGTCATGTCAAACACTTGATTACCTTCAATTACACAGGTCACACTGACAGAGTGTGTTGCCTCTGTTTACTCCTAAACTCTGTCCTAACTATCTGAAAACCTCTTTTCAACAGCAGGCTTCTTCATCTCCCACTTTTGCAAAGCAACCACTGGTTTTCTTTTGCTGTGTCTGAAAAATACATCTTCCTGTTCCCATCTGCACTGCCCTACAGTGACAGTGCTGCATAAAGGAGCCTCAATATTGCTTTCTTCCCTCACTTTTAGCAAATAATCCTCCTTTCCCCTACAAAACTGTGTCCACTTCCCTCTGGCCTCAGCCAAGCATTAAGCTGTGAAGTAGCTGCAGTCCAGCAGAAGCACTATGAAATTTTTACACTGATGCAGGCATGCTTTGCTGAGCCTCCAAAGCCCAGTTCCTTTTAAGTTAATTCACAACTGGTGGAGAGTTCATTTCAGGGAGCTTGACACCTCCTCAGAGGATAAGGACCTGTTGCCTACATGTGTTCATAGTTGCAGCCTCAGTGCAAATAAAGTACCCGGAGATCCCAGAATCGACGAAAAATTTGTCATTTGGGACCATGCCCTGGAACCTGTAGAAGAGACCACAGCTCATCTGCAGATCTCCAAGCCTCCTCATGGACAGCCTTGGTGTGCAGGCAAAATGAAATCAGCATCTGCATGGGGATGGAGTGCTATGCAGAGTTGACCAAAATTGATTTCCTCTCCTCAGCCCAAAGATAACTTTTTAGTTTCTCATAGGGATGCTTGCATTGGATTCTTTTTCTTGCAAGCTCAAATCTTGTCCCAGGATGACTGCATGGAAAATAGCCCTGGGCAGAAAAGTATATACTGGCACAGAAGTTACTCCAAGTCTAGAAAAAATAACAAGACTCTAAGGCCATCTTAAGTATTGGCAGTAAACTGTAAGCTACAATCAACAGGAAAAAAAAGAAAAAGGGGAGAAGGGAAGGCTAATAAGTTCAGCAAAAATTTTGAGTAACTTGCTGAAAATTGACAACCTGCAACTGCACAGTTCCATGTTTAATCTTTAACTCCTTAGTGTACAGTTAAGAAACGTGTTGAAATCTAGATGCAGTATTTCTCTACCGTTTCTGATTCAAGATGAAAAATTCAGCCAGAATTTGCCACTGCCTTCTTCAGCAGCACCAGCCCAGGACCCACGTGCTGGATGCCAGCCCAGTGCCTGGAGACCTTGGGTCAGGCTGAAGAAGGCAGATGCTGCTTTCCCATTTTTAGGTTCAGCCAGAAATGAAGTTGGGCACATATCCCAGACAAACACATTGAGCGAGGGACACACACAGGACACTGACACAACTGCTGACAAGGTGCTGCTCCAGCATCCCCCCCATCCAGGACTCACACCAGACACTGGCACACAAGGGACACGTCCCCTCCTCCTCCTGGGCTTCAGAGGCAGAAGGTCACAAGTGCAGCACACACCCCACACTCCCTGGGTTCACAAGCACATGGACATTCACAGATTCCTCGAGCACTCACATAGCCCTCTGCGAACCTGCCATCCCTGACAGCCTCCTTAACTCATCCCATGGGTCCCTGAGACACCAGTTGGTCCATCTAGGTGCTCACTGCATACACACTGCATTCATGTACTCATCCCATGGACACCCCTCAATCCCAGGTCCCCTCAAATACCAGCACGGACCCTTCACCTGCCTGGTAGCCCTGTCTGAACCTGGGGCTGATCCAGCTTGGAGTTTTCCCAACAGATCTGCATGCACACCCGGTGCACAACCAGCTGGGAAGATACAGATGCTTGTTTCCATCAGCTGACATCTAGGCTGTGACCCACAGTGCTGCTTCAGCCAACAGCACTGAGCCCCTCACTCATCTCTGCTCATGCCCTTGCTCACCCTCCCGCAGCTGTCACTGAACTCTTGCAGCACTGACACACACAGAGTAGAGAGCAAGATCACACAAACAGATTGTTAAGAAATTATTTATTATGACAGGACAGACCAGGGTGATTAGGAGCAGGGCTCAGCCAGACAAAATTAGCAACAGGCCCCATTATACATGTCAGCCCCTTTTCTATCCCTTTCTGCCTATCTGCCTATTTTTGTTCCTCCCTGCTCTCCTTTCCTCTACACATGGCCTTATCAGTTGGCATAGTCCCACTGAACATCTTCCAACATTCTGGACACTCAAATTTGCATCACTAGCCATTGCAAAGTCCTGGTTTGTCTTGCAGTATTTTGTTACCCCATCAGTTAGTGTGACAGAGAGGTTTGTTGCTGGTTGTGGTCTTTGTTAGTGATAATTAATAATGTTTTATAACTTTGTTTCTTTCCCTCCTTTTCCTTATCTTCCCAACTGAGAAAAAAAATCCTCACATTCCACATATCCTTTTTAATCAGGGTATCTGGGCAGGATTGTTCTTATCAAGACCTCCCTTATCAGATGTTTGTCTCTGTATGATCTTGTTCATGCCTTCTCTGATCAGATACCATTAAAAGAGCAGACATTCTCCTTCCACATACCTTCACAGGCTTCTTTCCATCCTTGATGGATGAAGAAGACACCTGTAGAAGATGATTCTGTTCCTCAAGTAGAAGGCTCAGAAACTCATTTTGGCCTTTGGGGATGTGTGTCTCTTTCCATTACCTTTTAAAGGATGAGGATGACTGGATCACATGCAACACTTAAAGGGAATCCCTCCCCCAGAAAAGGAACATTAATTGGGAAAAGCTACTGAAAGTGGCAAATTAAAAGAAAAGTGACTAATTTTGAGAATAATTACAGTCTCCTATGTATTGGTGTAGAAGTTTCTTTATATATTATTATTGGATATAAAACCAAGTAAAGAGCAAGGTATTCATAAAATACTGAAATCCCTGTTATATTGAACCTCAGTTACTTCTCATGATACACTAGGAAAAAGGTTCAGTTTTCATGTTTTGTGAAGTGTATTGCAAAACATTGTTGTATTTTTATTGACTGACATTGTGTTTGAGGATTTTATTAGCATGCTGTCTGGCTCATTACATCAAGACATATTTTTGTTTTCACAATTTCAGACTTCATGACTATTTCTTTGATTGCTTAGCTGGAAGGATTTAAATCATAAAATACTTTACTTGACTGATTTCTGTTTATGGAGATTCATATACTGTAGAAACTAAAGGTGTTTGGGGATTTTCATTTTATGTTTATTCTACTGGTCTGTGTGCTTAGGAATGACTAATGAACTACAAAAATACAGTGTCCTTTAAAGTAGTATTTTGCAAAAAATATTAAAGCATTTCAAAAAAAAAACCCACAACACCATAAAACTCACATAGAATCAAGCTGCAAATAAATATTACAGGAAATAAAAGTGTCAGTTCCTCATAAAAGCACTTTCAGTATATGTACTTCAAATGTACAAAATCCTTTTATTAATGGTGGGTGAGCCATTATGGTTCAAATAATATATACATCCAGAAACTGATATAGAGCCACTTGGAGAAGTTCTATGACCTGCTTTATATTCAGAAAGTTCAAGCAAATCATAAAAGTACCTTTTGGACTTAAAGACTAAATGGAGATGCTCTGCATGTAGTGAGGTTGAAATACCCTAACAGCTACTGTTGAGTTTTCATGTATTTCCTGATGTATATATTCTTATTTCTAGTCAGAAAATGTTACAGGTGTGCTCTAAGTCTTCAATCTGCAGCTCAGTTTTACTGTATTTGTATTGCTAGACAGGAAAAGATACTTGATACTGGCACAGAACTTAATTTCAGGTAAAGTGATGCATCTCCATTGACTTCATTAAATTTAATATCTACAGCTGTAGCATGATTTGAATAAATTTCCACCAGACTTTACTAGATTTATTTTTAAGTCTCTTCTGTTAGTTAGCTTGCCTTTATTTCCCTTTTTCTTATCCAAGTCTTTGGTATAGGTACAATTGTGTCACAAACAATATTATGATCAGATTTGTTGCTCTTTGGAATGCCATCAGATAGATCCTGTAGCCAGTGTAGCTGCAGACTAAATATAACAAAAATTGTGATTGTCTAAAATGGTAATCTGTGGATATTGGACCTCTAGCTATTCAATGAGAAACTCCTCAATGATAAAATTTTACTCTGTCTTTTCCCTGCTTCATTTTATGTGTATTGAATGGGTGACATAAAATTTCAGTCTGTGTGGCTGCACAGTTCAGAGTGTTTCTGTGTTTTATCTCACTTGCTTGCCACAATTTTTGTGCTCAGCTTGAGAAAAGTGGCCACAGGACTTCCTCATGACTATAAGCCATAACATTGATTTTGCCATGAGCTTCGCTAATTTTTTATAATATTGGCACAGGACTGTACATCGGGGAAGTATGCAAATACCTGGGCTTGAATGTGGGTCCTTCAATATTACAGCAAGAGTCAAAGCAGGAAACCTCACCTTCTCCAATGAATCTCATCAGAAAGAAACAATGTTTAAAGCGATAGACTTTGTGTTTTACTGTTGGAAGCATCTGCGTTGCAGGAGTTTCATAATGATAAAATTTTCATGTATCTTGTGCAATGGATGACTGTAAAACACAAAAAATTGGAAGACAAATACAAGGGAAAAAAAGAAAAGAAAGGAATAAACCCACTTCCTTTTTCTTAATATTTTTCAATTTCAGCGATGCATACCACTACTGAGGACAACAAAAAAGCCCTATATCCTTAGAATTTTAAAAGAAGCATTTAAGATATCTCTAGCAGCCATCAGGAGTGTATCCTGATGTCAAATGACTTAATACATAATCAGTTGGCTGTATTATAGATTTCATCATGCCTCTCCAAAATATTATATTTTACAGAAGGTATTGTGTTCTATAAGCACTATATTTTGCTCTAATGGTCTCATTATTCCTGCCAACAGGCAAAGTTTAGAAGTTTAGTCCACACTGAAGTGTAAATTATGGAAGTTTCCTTAACTGGCAACAAATGAAATCCATTTGTGCTCAAAATCAATTTGCAGCAGTACAGAAAAAAAAAAAAATTCTAGATAAAATGAAGACTTCCCTCAGTCATTTACATTTAGATCAAGACATAAACTTTGAAAGTGGCTAGGTATTTTTTTTGTTAATTTCTGTAAAAAAACCAATACTTTCATTTATCAAATGTATTTTCTTATATATGCACCTAAAGATAGATACATTAAAGTGCACACAAATGGCACAAGATATCTTGATGTATATGGAGGGATTTACATGAGTTTATTCTTATTTCTATGATCTATATATACATAGGTACATTATTTGATATATTACCAAACCAGATCGACTTTCAGCTATAGGCAAAAGTTTTTTTAAAGTGCTGACCTCAAGATGGAATATTTTAAGCCAAGAGGTGTAACCTTCTAAATTAACAATGAAGGTACCTGCCATCTGTGTGACTATATGCAAATAGTGTCCAGAATTTTGAATTTCTGGCAAGGTTCCAGTGTTTAAAGTTTGGAATCTCTGAAAACAGTGGTGAACATCTGGGGATAAGAACTATTCATGTATGTCCTCCAGCATGCATGGATGCAACTGAGAATAAATAGGTTGTCAGTCTCATAAGATAGCTGTTACATCCAAATCAAAGCCAAAATATCAACCAGCCTGCTTTGCAAGACACCATGGAGAAATTAGTATTCAGCTACAATTCTACCAAAGACATCAACTTTTCAGACAGCAAAGGTTAAACACAAAAACTTATCACAGACTTCCAGGCTCATGTATTTTCTATAAACTGATTTACCTAGTGATAGCTGTAATTAAATAAAGGAAATTCCCATATCCCAGATTCTCTACATAACATGCTTAAATTATTGTTGAGCCTCTTCATTCTTAACCCCTTAAAATAACCCAATTTCCAGTGTTCTTGTCATCATATTCTGCCCTTTTTGAACACTGTAAAATGAGGAATTACCCAGACTGGACATGTGACTCTTTCTGCAGGTGAAAAGTGTAAATCCTGTAAGTTTAATGCATCCATAGCTTCTACATTTTCAAAATCTAATTTAGGATATTGTAAAAGTTATGAACCTAAAACCATAACTGGATAATAAAAATAAAAACAAATGACTAGTGGATAATAAAAATAAAAAAACAAACAACTACTTCCAAATCATAGCATAACTTATCAGAAAACACATTAAAAAATTTATGTTTCTAAGTTATTTTTTTTTGATAACTTCAAGTTCAGATCTAATGAGATTGTGTATGATTCTGCTTCTTTCAAGTCACTGGTTTAGGAATATTGCTGTAAGGTTTTGTTCAATATGCTTTTAGAATGAGTAGCTGTCAAGGAAGAAGCAAGTACATATTAAGCTTCAGCCTGATGGCTTTCTTTCCACCAGATGCCAATACTTTTGAAGAGAAGGCACATTGTTGACAATCACAAAATTGCCCTCATCATTTAATTGATGGGAGGGATCACAGTTGGGAAAAGCTGCAATGAAAACTCTTCCTTAAATTCATTTAAAGGAATGGATGTATTTCCATTGATGTTGTTTGGCTTGGGTTGGCTTTGTATCTGCCTCTAAACAGTCCAGACCTTTCAAGAGCCAGGATGAGTGCAGGCATTTCAGAAGACCTTGTCAGTCCTTCCTCACCTTTAAAATAAAAATCTGGTCCTGTTGCCTTTGAAGTGAATAAGAGAGAAAAGATACTTTTCCAACAATACGATGAGTCCGAAACCAAAAAGGCATGACTTTTCTTCTTAGTAAGCTAGAAATAAAGATAGCCACAGGAGTTTCCAAAAATACATCTCAATACATGCTCCCAACAGAACAAGAGGAGAATACAGACAGAAAGGCAACACTGCCTTCTCTTTAAAAATATAGGCTACTAATCTTTAATTTTGCCTATACAGACTCTTTACATATCGTGGCTGCTTTTAGGGAAAATCAAATGCTATATTTTATGCTTAAAAGCTTTATGCAGTCTCTAAATTTTTATTTAATTTGCCTCTTAAACACCATTAAAAACACACTTCAAAACATCATCCCTTTTGCTCTGACTGAATGAAATCTTCAAATAGCACTGCTTAATTGACAGCTGCAGTTATTTGCCTCCATCACACATTTATTTAAATGGTTTTAGTTGAATGTTTGCACATGTAGCTTTCAAATATATTTTAATTAACAATAAATAAATTCATTAATTAACAATTAATTAGTTAGTTTTTCCTGGATCAAGTCTGTTTTGCCCATGAATGTAGTCAGTGTGAGCGATGTCCTTGTCTATAGATTGACCCATGAGCTTTCCATCTTATTTTCTCCCCCTGCCTTGTTGAGGAGGCAGAGAGAGAACTGCTGGGTTCTGGCAGCCAGCTGAGGTCACTACACCACAGAACTCAACAGCATTAAACATTTCAGGTTTGAAAACTACAAAATATACAAAATTCCACAGAAGTCAATGAAAAAAAATCTTTCAAGTTAAACTGAAGAAACTGTCAACTTTTGGATCTTCATGGTATTTTATTATTTATAGAGTGACGGCAGAAAGGAAAATGAGAACTGGTAGTCAAATTTGTCAGGGGAAAAAAGCACTAAAAATATATTCAGCCAATAAAAAAAAAAAAAAATCACTGCAAACTGTGTAAAGTTGTATTTTTGCATGCTTCAGAAGAGAAAGGCTGAATTGTAGAAGTGTTAATTAGAATTTGCTATATATGTGATTTAGGGAGCTATCAAATGCAAACTAGCACATTCCTCAAGAAAGTTTTGCACTTTATTTATTCTGTGTTCATTGGGAACTATCTTCTCTGAAGTATTTTTTCCATACATTCCTTTTTCTTGTATCCCTTCACTCAGAACTAACATTTGTGAGAATCAAAACTCAAAGATGATGTCTTCAGAAAACAATTTACTCCTTAGTACAAAAGAATGTATGAGGGTTTATAACAAAGCTAACTGCACACACAAGCAAAAAGGCAATATTAGGTGTGTAGGTGGATCTGAAAGTAAATGAGCTGCCAGATTATTTGCTGCTATATAGGCTATGTACATTCATAACTTGAATGCCCTCAGAATGTTTTAGCAAATAATCCCCAACTAAGTGAAAATAAATCTCCTGCTTAAATTTAATCCGTTGTGTGTTAATGAAATCCAACAAGGAAAAAAAAAAAGAAAATAACAACTCTCTCCTTAGTTGGGTGTTTTCTCAGAAGAATGTTTCAAGAAATGCTCTTCAGTCTTTTCCTGTCAGGTACTGCTCAATAAATATGAATAATATTCCGAAAACTGTTCTAGTAATTAAATAAAATTTCAGATTTACAACAAGCTTATGTGGTGATGGATGTATCTTTAATCCAGTCTTCTTACTTAGATTTGAGCCTGCTGCTCACTGAACAGAAGAAAGCTGGCATTGTTTAGGGGAAATGTAAAAATTAAACTCTCCAAAATCTCTAATGTGGTTGTGTAAACACATAAAATCAATAAGATTTTGATCCATACTACAAAAATTTTTATTGATTATTAATACCTTTGATGTGGTTGGCATTTGTCTCATTTAATAAATTCAAAATATCTAGAATATTTATTTAAACCTAAACAAGTTCAATTGCACCTTATTACATAGATATGTATGATAAACCATTTTAAGAATATGTCTTAAACAGTATCATAAGAGTATCTTAAATGTGATAACTAACATGAAAATAAAAGCATCAAAAGTTCCATATCTGAACTGTTGTCTCTTTTTCCTACGACAACCATCAGTGTTACTTTAAGAATATAAGAAAGTAGTAGAAATACATCTCATGCAAGATCTCTGTCTAGCTTTAAAATTAAGTCTCTAAAGACAAATCTTTTTACATTCCCACCAAAGGGAAAAAAATCTCACCAAACAACACTGCATCAATATTTCCTTTTACTAGCCATACACCAGGGACTACCCAAAGCATGATTGAAAGCTACAAGCTGGTTTCTTAGACTTTGCAAAGTTTGATTGAAGTGTGAAAGCAAGAAAGAATAAAAAAGTCACTCACCCAGCTCCCTTCCTACTTCAGAAGACAGTAATATAATAGCCCAGAAATAAATCAAATATCCCAGCAGACAATGAGCTTCAAGACTTATTGACCATTCCTGAAAAACATGCCAAGAAGGGACAGTTGGTTTGTAACAAGCTCACATGCATGTTTCTGATCACAAATATTCCTTCCTATCAGCAGAGGTGAGAAAATAGGCACCTGCTCTCAACATCTAGTAAAGGTTTGGTTGATTACCAAAAAGTCTGTCTAAAATGTACAAATCCTGTTTAATCACTTTTCAGCATTAATGGTCCACAAATAGTGGGAAACCTCTAAGACAGAAAGTTGGGATGCTGATGATTCAACATCTCTTAAACATTTAGTATTGAGCAAATTTGTACTGCCTATATTTCTCCTGGGATTAAAGGTTTTATTCATGCACTGCAGTAAAGCTCAGAATGTCCCTGAGTCCCACTGGAAGCAGCACATCACCACAGGATGTAGCTGCACACTTAACTGGGCTAGTGTCCTACGTGTCCATTACACCTGCAGTTTAGATAACATCTCGACAGGTAGTTATCTAAATTTAGTTATCTAAAATACTAAACTGAATCCAGCCCTCTGGATTCATGTCAGCTGTCTAAACATAGGTTCCCAGCACCATTGGATACATCTGTGATGTACCAAGCCATCTGAAATATTTTCATAGCAATGGCACACAGGATGTAGGAATTACTGGTAATCCAAACTCTTCCAGAATGGGGGATGGCAGATGGGTGGAATGTTTTACATCTAAGGGAGTACTGCACATTCCTATTTAAGGAACTGAGTTCTACCACTTCTCTATATAAGATGCAGTGTCCCAGCTCTCAAATATTCCCTGACTTTACCGGCTCAATCATTTCCCAAAGGATAGTGTAGCACCTCTCTTTTTTTTCAAGGCTTTCTAGTTTAGCTTTTCTTTTCAGAGCAGAATAAGAGTAATTTTGAGCAAACAAGTACAATTCTCACCTCTGCTACATTTCTGTGCTACATTTAGCCAGATGGAATTACCCTTTTCCCTTCCTTTCCCAGTGCCAACCCCATTGTTGACAACAGTGCAAGCCTGTGTAACGAAATGACGTCTCCTTCTGCTACCCACCTGGAAAGACCAATTTGTAGACTGTGCAGCACACCAAGGTAAAATGATGTTATCAGGCTTACATAGTCAGCCTACTAATATTCTCCATTTTGTGCTAAGTTGAGGCACACTCAGCTGAAACCCTCCTGGGGGCTTGGGTGAAATCTCCATGCAGTCTCCACTGCAAGTGCATGACTCACATTAGGAGTGGGCATGAGGAAAACCATAAGGCACACTAGCACTATGTCTGCTCCAAATGTTCTGCCTTCTCTGCAATCAGAACCCTGCCAAAGGCAAATTTCCAAATGTCTGTGAGAGTTAATCATAGTGTCCATGATCCTCCCATAATGATATGTCTTGAATGTATTAAATAATTACAAAGACACAAGAGTACTAAATTCATAACTCCGCTTGAGCACACTGAGCATTTTTTGATGAAATGGCATCTTAATGCTTAACATTGGCAAAAGGGTTAATAGAACACAAAACAGAGAACAAAACAGCATTATGTTCACGTATTAATCTGGTATGTTTTTATTTCATGAATAAGATGTGCAGTCCTGATGCTGCCTCAACTCAAGTAAGTAGATTAGATTTAAAAAGTGTCAAAAAGTGCAGTAAGTAAAATCAAAGGACTTGAACAGTTTCTGTACAAAGAAAGGTTAGTGAGGTTTAAGTACCTTGAAGAAAAATGCTTTCATAAATGATACAGCAAAAGTGATGAAGAAGCTATTTACTGAATTTTCATAGTATGAAGATCAGAGGGCACACTGCTGAAATTTCAGACAGAAGCTTTAAATCCAAAATGTCATGCAACTTACCTAAAAGATATAATATAAAGTTAAGTTGTTGCTACAAAATCTGTGAATTCTGAAAGTTAATGTGAGATTTCAAAGTATGAATAGACTAGAATATGTCTGAAGGATGGCAGTGGTCATAATCTCTAGTTGAGGAATTCTCTGAACAAAAGACTGCCAGAATCTATAAAATTGCCTTATTCTTGTGCTCCCTCCTAAATATCAATCATTGTCAGATGCAGGACTTAATGTTAGAGGAATCCAACACAACAATTGTTATATACTTGAATAAATACAGTAAAAGTTAGTGAAAGGAAAATGTGGCAAAACACTGATTAGCAAAGAAAATACTATTTTCATCTCTTTGTTATTTTTCTCAAAAGAAGGAAAATCAAAAGCTTTCTTCAATAAGCACTCAGGTGTGTCTCTTAGGAACAAAGAATTGAAACTTCTAAGCCTTAGTAAGAAAATGATAAAGACTTGTGCTATTGAAAAAGGTCTTTCATTGCAAGGGCTTAAGGGCACCTCACTAAATATTAAACCATGAATTTTAGGCAAAATTATTTCCTAGCACACTTACCTCCATAAAAGAAAGCACTGGTTTACTTTACTCCTTATCTGCAGAAGTGAGTGTAATTTCATCCCTGTAGTTTTAGCCCTCTCATGAATCAAGTGACTGGTTCTTTTGGTTGGTTAGTTTTTTGTTGTTATTTTTGTTTGTGCTTTGAATTTGTCGCCAAGTTCAGGCTATTATTCCATCGGCTGGATAAACCTCCACCAGGGAAAATTATATGAGGTACTTTGCATTTTGGATATAGGCCAACATATTGAGAATTTTTATACATTAATAAACTAACATCCAACTCCTGCTAATCACACAGGTCCAGGATTCTATGCTGAAATTCTGTATGTATTGAGATATTTTCCCTAAATAGTAGCCATCAATACAGCTAGTGATTACAAATTCAGTACTTTTAGAGAATATAAAATATTTTTTTAAAACATGAATTTAAAAAATTTTTTCAGATGAACAAGTTTCATAAAAGTAATTACTGTGAAATGAAAAGAGGATTTCCAACAGCCAGCTTGCCTGTAGGAATAATGCTTCAGCATCGAAGCTCTTCTAAGTGATTTATTTAATCAACTAATTGAAGAGGCATGACAAAGACAGATATTTGATCCTATAGTTCATGGTTCATAATTCTTTGCTCTTCCCCTGGTGTCCTTTGCATGCTACCTCATGCATAGTGCCATGGTTCTTCAAGACATTGCTCAGGACATTACAAAATTTGTATATCAAGTCTAGACTTGTGGGGTGACATAAAATTCACTTCTGTAGTTGCTATGAATGAAAGCAAATAACTCCAGTTAAACATACCAATGCAGGCAATGTGCTACCTAATTTGTTTTTGAAAAATCCTATCTGACTATTAAGATGAACAAATTGCTCTGTAATTGGGATGAAAGGACAACATTGAGAATACCAAATAGGATTTTAAGTTTGTGTGTCATTTGTATTTGTGGTTTTATGTATATCTTTAACAGCAAAATGGTATTTCCAAGGTGTTCTAAAGTGTTTCTAATTATTATCAAAAAAAAAATATTGAAAAACAAAGCAAAACAAAAACAGAATAAGAGCTGCTTAAAGAAATAAAAACATGAGGAAAAAAATAAAGGGCAAAAATGAATAAAATGTGAAGATCAGCAAAATAATATAAATTGAGTGTATCACAGTGCTTTTTCTGTGACCATGTAATTCTACTGTCCCTTGAAAGTAGAGACTCCTACCTCAGACTGTAATAACTCAAGTGTCGGACATGCCTCATATAAATAATGTAGATGTCATGGCTGTATACAAAGAGCTGTGTGCCCTAGGCTCCTCTTAAAGTAAATGTGAAGTCATATCTGAAGCTTTTATCTTCCAACTGTGACGTCTAAAGTAAGTCAAATGATTCAAACCAGAAGGAACGTGGGATATTTGTCTTGTGCCTTTCAAGGCGAAGTTCTAATATTGTATTGCAGAAATTTTTACAACTTCTCTGGTTCCAGGTCCTCACCATCCTCACAGTAAAGAATTTCTTCTATTTTATGTCTTGATTCTTTTTTCTTGTTGTTGTTTTTTTTTTTTATTTAAATCAGCTGAAGACATGCACACATACCCAGTTCAAAAAGCATCAGAAGAATGAGTTCTGCCTCTTTCTTCCCTCAGACAGGATTTTAAGGTATTAGCTGGGGAAATCAGTAGCAGCATGGATGAAAATCAGTTGCTGTTGACTCAGTGCTAGTTATTAATATATCATATTGCAGAGTCATGTTTCTCAATGGGAAATTGGTTTGGATTTGCATACAAACATTATGAAAAACAGCAGAAGGAAAAGAGGAAGAGGTTTTGTAATCATTCAGGGTTTGGAAACACTTGATTCAAATGATGCAGGACTTCTGTATTATCATCTAATACTTATAAAGGCAGATGAACGAGCAAATGATGTTAGAAAGAGGAAGAAAAATTGCAGCTTTTCTTTTTCAGAGAAAATTAAAATGCCTCCACTGCAACAAAAGTTATACTTGGTGTGGTTATTTATATTTTCTGGAGAGAAAAATACAAAATCAGCACAGTATAGGTGGAACCCAAGGTGAAAAAACAGATTCTTTGTTTAGAGCATAGAAAGAAAATTATAAATGATGCTTTACATTTTGTCCCTTTCTCCTTGGCCTTTTCTTCTGTTACGTCTGGGACACACTTAAAAATTGCTTCTTTTTATTTTAAAGATTGTTTCCAAAGTCCAAGTGTATTTTTTTTTTCTGGTGTTCCACTATACCTTGAAAGACTTTTTTCCAGTTTTTGCCCCAGAAGTAAATACCTTTAATAGCACTTAGGAAGTCAATTCTCCAGAATGCCTGAAGTGGAAGTACCTTGCCAAATAAGATATAGATAGATAGATAGATAGATAGATAGATATAGATATAGATTAGATATAGATAGATATAGATATAGATATAGATATAGATATAGATATAGATATAGATATAGATATAGATATAGATATAGATATAGATATAGATTAGATATAGATATAGATATAGATTAGATATAGATATAGATATAGATAGATATAAAAGGAATGGCTGTCAAGGAAGGAGCAAATACATATTAAGCTTCAGCCTGCTGGTTTTCTTTCCACCAGATGCCAATACTTTTGAAGAGAAGGCACATTGTTGACAATCACAAAATTGCCCTCATCATTTAATTGATGGGAGGGATCACAGTTGGGAAAAGCTGCAATGAAAACTCTTCCTTAAATTCATTTAAAGGAATGGATGTATTTCCATTGATGCGTTTTGGCTTGGGTTGGCTTTGTATCTGCCTCTAAACAGTCCAGACCTTTCAAGAGCCAGGATGAGTGCAGGCATTTCAGAAGACCTTGTCAGTCCTTCCTCACCTTTCAAGTGAAAATCTGGTCCTGTTGCCTTTGAAGTTAATAAGAGAGAAAATACACTTTTCCAAAAATGCAATTAATCCAAAACCAAAAAGGCATGACTTTTCTTCTTAGTAAGCTAGAAATAAAGATGGCCACAGAAGTTTCCAAAAATACTTCTCCAAACTTGTTGCCAGCAGAAGGAGAGGAGAATACAGAGAAAAAAATAATTATATTCTTGCTTTTAGTTATCAAATAAAGCAAAATGAATTATAAAGGAATTAAAGAAAAATACACAGCTTTTGACATTCTTTCAAAATATCATGTATTATTCTGGCTCAGCCCTTCTCTGGATCCCCTTTAGAACCTACTTATGCTCTGCCCTTCTCTGCCTTATTTTGCCCCAGGGACAAATAGCTTTCCTTCATCCTTAGCTGCTGAAACAGACTAAAGCAGATCAAACAATTTACTTGCTTTCTTTTTTTATAACTTTCTAGCTGCTCTGCCTGGTGAATCCCTGATCAGCCCTACAAGCTGTTCTCTGATCCTTTCAAAATGACTTTATTGCCAAGGTGACAAAACAATTCTCCTCTGTGGGATTTAACTTATTGTCAGAGCAATTACATTTAAGTGATACATTTTAAGCCAGTAATACTTCTGTTAGCCCTGGATCAGACCCTTTATGAATTTTAGTTAAGATTCAGGCTAAACTACTGCAGGAAAGCAATGACTGTCTTTGCAGTAAAAACAAAGTTTGCAATTTGTCAGGTAGTAGCAGAACACTTAGTCTCAAAAATGAAATCCGCACACTGTGCCGAAAATGTCCTCAAACTGTTGCACTAACTGAGTAAAAGCATATTATTAAGGTGAGAGGTTTATTTTCATTCATTGTTTCAGCACAAGGTCTTGGGCAAATACTATGTTGGAGGAAAAAATCAAGGGAAGATTATGGCAGCCAGCTGAGAAGGGAGCAATACAAGAAACATGGGATTGATATTTCTGAAGGAAGCGGTTCCTGTTTCACTGGACACTCATTCCTTTTGTTAAAGCAAGAATGATTCTACAGCAACTACAGAATGAAGAAACAGGGAAAAGCTAATAAGCTCAGAGACAAGATGTAAGTATCGTTAATATTCACTATTCATTTTGGTCTAGTAACAGAGGATAATGAATGAGATCCCAGGGCCTGAGGGGCCTCCAATTCTCCACTAACAGCGTGCTCAGGGAACACTTCAGGAAAGAAGCCCAGGGAACTTCAGGGGCAGAAAATGTTTCCGTAATATCTTTTTATAAGGAAGTATGCCCTGCATTCTCAGCCATATTTCATTTTCAGTATAAAAATATCCTGGAGGGCATTCATTGAATTCGGGCCACTTTTCTTGTGCAATAGTTACTCCCTGAATTTTCTTCCTTTTTTTCCTTTTTTTTCTTTCAACAAACCGTCTATTTGTCTCCTTGAAAAAAACAGCAGTTCCAGTTTCATGTTTGAGTAACAGACATACTTTGGCTTCAGTTCTACCCTTTTGTTGTGATTTAATCCTAGCTGACAAGTAAACCACACAGAATCACTTACTCACACATCCTGGGGATGGGTGAGAGAATGGGAAGGATAAAAGTGGAAAAAATGCATGTAGAAAAAACAGTTTAAAGCAAAGTCTGTGCACACAAGCAGAGCAAGGCAAAGAATTCATTCCCCACTTCCCATCAGCAAGAGGGTGCTTGACCATCTCCAGGAAAACAGGGCTCAATCCTGTAGAATGGTGATTTGGAAAGACAAATGTCATCACTCTGAATGTTCCCCCCATTTCCTCCTTCTTCCCAGAGCTTTATATGCTCAGCATGATGCCATATGGAACATCTCTGTGGTCAGCTGGGGTCAGCTGCCCCAGCTGTGTCCCCTCTTGTGTCCTTGCAATGGAGCAAGAGGCAGAAAAGGCCTTGACTCTTTGTGAGAACTGCTCAGCACTAGGAAAAACATCCCTGTATTAGCAACACTGTCTTCAGCATAAATCCAAACCACAGCCCCATACCAGGTACCATGAAGAAAATTAACGCTGTCCTAGCCAAAACCAACATATCTTTGAACACTCAGTAGTTTTTTGTCCCTCCCAAAAAATCATTTTTGTCTTTCCTATGAGGCAGTCATTTCACACTTGAGTGAAGACGTGCCTTCAATCTCTGATTTTTATTTATTTATAGACACTGCTTCATTTTCCCCTGTCTTGGTTGGTTTATTTTTCCCCCCTATCTGGCTGTAGCATACATCAGTCTTCTTCCCAGTCAGATTTTTGGAGGCGAAGGTCTCTTATGTACTTGTGTGGGATTTAACAAAAAAAAAGTCTAATTCATGGCTTAGTCCACTGGCACTTCTGTAATTGAAACAATCATTATAATACATGTAAAGACAGAAGAGAAATTTAGATAATCTTTCTTGAACTCAAAAAGCAAGTAAAACCATAACTGCTGCCATAATTCTTCCCCATGTGTGCATGGGGAGGCTTCATTAGGTCATGTCCTAAAGGTATAAATTGGTATAAAAGGGAAATATTACATATATGGGTTTATGTTACATTATCTGGCTAAATAAACCTTTCATTGCTTCTGAGTGCTAAAGCAATTGTAAAACTGTGTAAGTTACCATGCTGTTTGATAGCTCTGTTATGGCTGCTTTTCTATTCTAGTTCAGTTCACTGTCTTAACAAAACCACAATTTTGATATGTGAAAAAAAGGAATTTTAAAAACCATGTAAGATTAAATTTTTATCTTTGTAGGAACTAGAAATCTCTTGTTCATTTAATTGAAGATATTTCACATATCATCTAATGAATACAAAATCAATTCATTTTTCTGTGAAGAGTGATATCTACTCATTTTTTGAAATGCAACCTAGGCCCTTTTCCATCTCCATTTCAAGAATATTTTAGACATCTGTAGGACTCAACCTTTGATCATAATTTCATGCTGGGAAGGTACAAAGGATTGTCTGTGTCAATAGAAGACTATTCAGGATAATAGACAAAACTTTAATAACTCAGTGATGATAAATCTTATTTTAAAAGACAGAGATTATTTGACCTGAGTGTACTGGCTCTTTAGCATGATGTGTGATTTAGTTAATATGCTCCATAGGAGCTAGTGATCTCCTCCCCATGCAACAATCTTCTTTTATAAACCTTCACTAAGAGATACTTGAGAGGACTGCAAATTTATCATCACTCTGTAAAGACTTCTGGGAAAGAATTGCCCTGTCTCAGTGTCCAGCTACTTCCCAAATGGAAGAGATCTAAAATGGATGAGCAGCACTTTATAAATTAAACATGATATGAGTATAGTAGTGGTAGAACCCACGAAAACTTACCAGCCTGATTTCCAGCTCAAAACTACATAGTGATATATTAAATCCCACAGATTAAATACTGATAGCTCAAAGCGCCTTTCATTGCAGAAAAAATATTCTACAGTTGTCAGAACATATGATTTTACATCTCCATCTGAATCAGCTCAGTGATGTTACACTCAGAGCCAGTTTTCTAGAAGAATCACTGGTCTCCTTAGAAGAACCCTTTCTTGTGTTAAGGTGCTAAATAGTCACATGCATTTTCTAAATAGCCAAGAATCTATTAACAATAAGTAAGAATCTATTAATTTACTGCAATAGCAAATGACTCAGACATACAGCAGTACAAGATAAGATGAGAGGACACAACAAATGCATACCATAGCCATGTATGTGATAAGGTAGTGATTTATAGCACTGCAGAAAGGAGAGTAAACTTACTGCCATTCTGTACATTGACTGCTTTTGGCATCTGCACAGAGCTGCAATAGCTGGCATCAGTGTAAAAAGCAGCAGCAACGTTAATTCTGTGTATCCACACCCCCAGAGGAAGGGCCGATTGTCTGTGTGATTTTCAAGAGATTACCAGTAAAATACATTTCTGTTCTCATTGCTTAAACTAAACTTTCCTCCTAAAAGCTGGAATTTAAGTTTTCTAAGAGCTTTCAAATTATGAATTTAGTGGGGTTGTGGGGTTTTATTTCTTCTGGAAGCAAGGAGTAATTTTTTTGCAATCACAACAGAATATCCTTCATAAATGAGAGTGATTACAAACCTCAAAGGTTTGCCTCTATTCTATTAGATGATACAGAGAAGAAGACAAGATTTTAAAGAGTTGTGACATCAATATGTTTATGATCTATTATTTTATCCAATGCAATCTAAGATTTGCATAGTATTCAGGAAGTAATCAAAAGAGATGAATGGGGATGCAATGGATGAGAAAATAAGATGACAAAGCCAACAGAGCTCTGGAGAATAATGCAAGGCAGTAGCCAATGCCTAGAAAAGCAATGAGTAGCAGAAGAAATTTCATCAATGACTAATGTAGGTCAATCACCCAAGTAATTCTGTAATGCTTTCTCTTTGTGATTTTAAAGTTTAAGTAGAAAATCCAATGCTTTTGAGGGATACTGCTGTCACATTGAGAAAAACTAATGGACTTTAAATACTGACTGAGCACATACCCAGCTTTTTGACTTCAAATTTAATTGTACTTCCTTTACACTTTATGCATTATTATGATGATTTATATGTCATAGACTTAAGCACATTTAGTGTAATCAGTTTCTCTTCTACCAAAATTCTGCTTTAGTAACATTTATGTGCATCTTTCATACTTTCACCTTCAATTGGTCTACGTATATTTTTAACGTGTGACGATAGTAATTTGTAAAAGATGTAGAGGGTTAAAAGTTCACTGGCAGAAGTAATCTCAGTAAAACCAGGAGCCAACTCATTTACAGCAGAACTTTGCAGAACTTCCACAGAGTAGTGATAACATCTTTATAGGGTCCCCATAGGCTTCACAGGAGCCCTTGGAGTTTCTTACAATGAAGAGTTTTGTAGGGCACCTGAGCTTTCACTACAGAGAAACACCTAAACTTGCCCTTCAAACACCTTACAGGGGAAAATAAAATCAAATAAATTTGAGTTGTGAAGGACGCTGGGCTGAAGCACCCAAAACCTGAGGAACGACATGACTTCACAGGGTCATTGCACATCAAATTATATTTCAAATAATGTTTTGGACAAGTTTTAGTGTCTTTTAGGATGACTAGGCACTTCTCTAATATAGTCAAGCAAATAGATGCATATATTTTCTTTGTTACTTTCTCTCCATTCTAAAAAGGTGCTTTAATTTCAGACAACTTTAGGAAGACTTCAAAGTATTACTATATTAAAAAAGACTTTTTAAACTATTTTGTTGAACTACAAAAAGTTATTTAATGGGTTTTTATTTTAAATAACTGAACATTCTCATTAGAGTTCAATTGTAGGCATGATCAAAAATAGTACTTTCTTGAATTTTATCTTCCATTCAATAGTATTTCCTTGAAAATAGATTTCAAGATAAAAGAAATATGGTCTGAATGTTGTATGAAAAATAATTATTAACTAACTACTAATTTATAAATCAGATTCCTTAATATCCCTATACTGGATAGCTATACTTTTGTCATTTTGCCACAGGTTATATTATACTTAATTATCTCTGTAAAGAAGACAGATGGCCTGTGTTTCATAAGCTCTCAGCTTTCTTCCCCCTTGATTGACCATGCATGCCAATATTCACAAATTACAAAACTCATACTCTCATTTTCCTTAATTAGCCTCAAGCAAAAATAAATCATGGCTTTGGATCCTTTCTTTGTTTTTTTTTTTTCTTTTTTTCCCTCTTCTCATACAACATCAAATTGCCTTAAAAACATTTAGAAATCTCAAGTAGACTTCAAAATTTATAAGTCCCTGGAAAGTCTATCAGTCTGCTATGTCTATAGTATCAAGTATTATAAGAGGTAATACTTTTGTTGCCAATGCACTTCATGTGCATTGTGCTCTTTTACTGCAATAACTTGTGATATTTACTGTACTCAGGGAAACAGTCAGTGGTCAAGGATCTTCTTCTAGTTCCCTTTAGAAAACACTCTTTTATATTCTTTTTTCCACTTCCATGATTATCAGAGTAGATTTTCCATTGGACGTGCTCCATCACATTGCACCAAATGTAAGGTGAAAAAAAGCACAGATAAGTGCATCATGAAAGCACAGGTAAGTGTAAGTAACTCTGAGTTGAATGTGATTTAAATATCTGCCTGCAGTAACACACAGATAAAAGATTTCAGTGTAACATATTTTAATATAAATCACTGCTGTCTAATCTGATCCTGTGTGAGATGTCCCCTTAAATCTTAAAATTCTGTACCTTAACTTTTGATACTGTATGGTTTTTGTTTTCTGCTTTTCTATGAGAGGTGCAACTGTTTGATATATGAATCCACAGGAAGAATGGTAAACAGAGAGCAAAGATCCAAGATATGAATTATTGGGGAGTTTTCCACTATACCATATGTAGCAAAATAATAGCTGTCATGTTCATTCTTTTTCTGTAGTTATGACTAAAATAAAAAACAACAATATTATGGTTGTTATGAATAAATGTAGGATGTGCATCTGATTGCAAATGAAAGATCTTTAGGTTTTTAAAATTGTCAATGTAACTTTCATATAAAATAAATAATTTACAAAAAGAAACCTGCATTTTTACATAGTTTAAACAAGCTACTCTATATTTCTAGTACACCACCCATGATTATCCCATTTGCCTTTGTACAATATTGTTTATTCTTTTAGTACATGTAAATCGTTTTTCCATCTTCACTGAGTGTGATCTACCTTGTTGATTATGTGTCTTTTCACTGTGCACAGTGAAAACTATGCCTACCCATGGCTCTTTCTCAGGCCTCTGCTTCTTCTCTGTCTTCAGGCTGTGGCAGTGCTTGGGAAATTTGTGTTATAAAAATGAGAACTAAAGGTTATCATAGGTAGAGAAGATTTTTTTTCTCTTCATGCTAACTAAATAGCCTCTGAAAGCAATTTTTTCTCCCACTGGTCTGAATCACTTACTGTTTTTTAATGTAAGACAGGAATGCCAACACACCTGAAACACCTTCTCATTCTCTCCAGTCTTTTCATACATGCAGCAATCACACTGAAAGGGACTTTGATGTGACTCAAATCTTACATGTCCCCTCAATACCTTCATTCAAGCTGAGAGAGCCTTTACACATGCCCTCAATCTATTCTGCTATTTTTGGGATAAACAGAAAATAAAACTGTAATTGAGAATACTTTGGCAATAGGAAACTCATTATGTTTGCTCCACTGCAATCCTAACTATTCCAAGTGAACTTTAATCTGCAATTCTTTGCCATAATAGCCCAGTGTGATTCCATAGGAGTCATTTGCTTTATCTTTTGACTATGTACTTGGGGAGTCTGTAATCCACACATCATAACACAGTAAACTCTAACTCATTTTGTACTTTGAGCTATTGCTATATATTTGGTCAATAGTTGCTGTACTTGAAAAAAAAAAAGACAAGATATAATCCCTTTAATTTATACATCAGTATTTGTACAGCAGGTATGTATATTTAAAATTGCTTTAAAAATAGCTAGCATATACCTGTAATTTTTTTCTTTAAGCCAAATGGACTATTTCATTTTATTCAAACAATTCAGTACTCATCCAAATTACAGACTTCTTCTATCTGCAGACTGCTTTAAAGATCTACTAATCCAGAAAATTGCATAAAACAATCAAAGTAATATTTTAACTGGAGTAATTATAATTGGCAGTGATATACGCAAATGACTGAAATCATAATGACATGTTTTGTGACATGTAACGTGAAAGTAGCTTCAGTTTGAGTCTAACTTTATTTCAAAAATACCTAGTGACACACACTTTTCTAGTATTAAAAAAGAAATATAAAGTTTCACCTTAGCTAACTCTTCATGGGTTTTTTCCAATTTTTGGACATAAATATGTGTTCTGTGGCCACCTGGATCTTATGTGCTCCCTTCAAAAAAGCACATGATTTTATTAGACCCAGAATCAATGTATTTTAAAGTAAAAAGAATCACCATTTATTTCAAATTTCTTTCTTTCTAACAGATCTACTAATCACATAGTTCTTTAGGTCTACTTTTCCCCAGCCCTTTCAAGATTACCCTACAAAAAGGTAGTCCCTAACACATGATGTCTTATTTTCCACATAGGCTAATACTGTTAATTTCAGTTACTGTCCCAATGATTATATCTCTCCTTAATAAAGAATTACAGTCCCTTCCCATGACGCAGTGAAGCACACAGAAAAAATGGTAATTGCTAAGCATTGTTAGACCCAGTCCTGTAGTTGTGAAGCTGCACTTAAGTGAATCCATGACTGGCCATGTCATAAGCAGCAAAGAGAGCTCCAGAAGGCCACACTGTAAAGAGAGTTTCTTAATACCTCCCTCCTCTGATTAGCACAAGAGGAAACAAGGATTCTTGCACTTTTGAAAGGGGGAAGGCACAAAATGCCTAATGCAATATTAGTTTGCCTTTTGGGATATGGGGGAAGAAATGACATCCATTGAGTTTGGTAGTGTGAGCTCCACTGACAGAGGAGCTTAAAATAGTGGAAGTCAATGTATTTGTAAGGGACGGGTGTGGATCCTTTGAGCAGAGGTTCAGAAGTGCCCTGCCCTTCTGTCTTGAAGGAAGGACAAGTCAATGGCAGCACCCTTGCAGTGAATCAGACATAAAGATAGAACTGGAGAGAAAGGCTTCAAAATGCAATCAATTATAGTAAGGGTTTAACTATACTGGGCAAGAACAGCATGGGTCTTTGGATGGTTTCAGCTTCTTTAGACTGCCAGGAGCTGTAGATAATCACTGAGGTGGCAGGAACTCCTCACTCTCTACACTTTCACTCCTTCTAGCCAAGTGTCAACAGTAATTTCTTGCTCACACATTCCTCCATCAGCCAGGAACCAACCAAATTAAAAGTATTGACGATGTGCGTACCTGCTCCAAAACCAAACATTTTACAAGGCCAATTTCCCACTCATAAGTCCACCTGCACTACAAGCCCTGGTTTTCATGGACAGATTCCTGAATTCATAGGCCAGATGTATATCAGTTTGAACCCAAAAGAATGATTTCTTCTAAGGAGACCCCCAACACACCCCAGATGCATTTGTCTGCAAGTCACCTTAGTCAGTCTGAGGGACAGAAAACAAACCATTGTTTGGTTGTTTTTTTTTTTTCCCCCCAGAAGAAAAGAAAACTAGAGTATGAAGGCCAGAACTACTCTGCTTTCATGTTATGGATCTTCCTTCCCAGATATTCACAAATTGTATAATAGTTCTGCCACTTTGCTGTAACCTTTTCCTTCTCAAGTAAGCAATTTAAAGAAGATGATATCAGGTATATCACGTGCACATTACATAAGAAAACCAAAGCTTTTTTTTCAATCCAGCTATTACATTTTTAGGTTTTATTCTGTTCCTGCTGTCTAAGAGTTTCGATTCTTATGTTAGAGGTTCAATGCTGCTAGATATTTCAGAATTAGTAGTGAACTTCCTTTAGAGGGAAAAAAAAGGTTATTTTACTGTTTGCCTTGCAATTTAACTGGAAAGCATTTGTGATGAAATAGATTAGTGTTCTTTTGTGTCTGCTTTTCCAGATTAAATCTCTCAAGGTGTTTCCATGCCAAGTGTGATCTTTTGTAATGCATGACCTTTCCCAGCTTAACCTCATTGCACTTTCCTTGTAGCTACTAAAAATGCAATTTGGGGGGTTTTTAAGGCAAATGTAAATTTAAATTTTCACCCTAGAACACAGGAGTGAAATCTGTTTTCTAAGGACAGTGTTTAATTTCTCATTAGACAAAAACTGATTAAGTTCCAACATTTGCTGATTTAAAGCTTGAAAATGAAAACCTGGATGGCTTTTTTCTCCTCAGACTAAACAGAATTATTGTTGACTGGATAATTAACTATGGCTATTGTGTCTGAAACTGAAATATCTGCCTGCAGCTGCAGCTGAAAACATTTTCTCTAAAATAGATTGATTTCAGGGTTAATTATCTTGGATTCCAAACAAAACTAAATTAAAGCTGGGCCTGCAGTATTTTTAAATGTATAAAATAACATTTCTTTTAGATTTCTATACTTCACAGGCTCTGCATCAAATTATTCAAGAGAGAAAGGTGCAATCCTTGTTTAATAAAGTGTCAGGGTGGCCTTTACAAGAGACAGAATGACACAGATTTTTATGATGGCTGTTCAGTGACTTAGACAAAATAGCAATTACAAGACTTTCTCAAAGAGAGTTACTCAAACAGAAGGCAGTCTTCATATCAATGTGCTGTGATTTTCCAGTCCTTGCCAGAGCTAGAACCTGTGAACCACATTCTGCTTCATGATGAGGTAGACTGTAGCTGATGTACCAGTCTCAACCTCATAAAAACATGTTAATTGGACAGCTGCATGGTGAAGAAAGGAATTGCAATTATGAACTGTAACTTAGAAAGAGTGTCCTGGGAAAAACAGAGTATTTAGAAAAGGGTTAGGGTCACTGTGGTTATATGCTGCACAGCTAAATGTAAGAGAGACATGAACACTAACTGGCACACACCTACACTGCTTAGGGCTAGCTTGCTTTAAGGCAAGTTTCATCTGGAGATGGCTAGTGGAAGCAGACCAAAACTGATCTGTGGAGTGGGCCAACACCAAGGCAGACAGACCAAATCTGAGTCCTGTGTCACAGCCTGCCCTTGCACATCAGTTTAGCAGTATAGAAGTATATCTACTACTGCCTGTGGATGTAAATTCAAAGAGGACAAAACCATAAGGTCTGACCAAATGTAAGCAGAAGATAGTTGAGAAATTACCAGAATTGTTATATTTGTAAATCTGAAGTAAGAAACAATGCATATAATTTTACTCTTCCTTCAGCTTTTCTCCTTACATAGAGCATCACAAGGAGACCCACGATTCCCTTACACTGAACTAGACCAATTGTACCTACAGGATAATGACTATGCTGAAAGGAACCAGAGAAACTTATTATGTATTAATTTAGAGTTAGCTTTCAGATACAGCCAAATACATTTCTTTGGAAGGGAGATCTTGGCTTTATTTTGCAGAAGAAGAAATTACAAGTAATGCTGTAGTAGGAAAGATTTAAATAAACACAAGTTTATAGAACCATTGTGTATTGGATGGAAATAATTTTAAAAGAGGCTAGCATAATATTTTATTAGCTAGTTTTAAAAATACCACTAATGACTACTCTCTTGGTTCTGACAGCCATTTTTATAATAGACATTTTTAGATTGCCTTTTTGATAGAATTCAGAACACAAAGACACTTGTGTTTAGGAATCTATGTGTAGGTTTTTACCTTACACTTAAATGTAAAAATATTCATTACAAGCAGTGGATATCTGGAATTTTTTATGAAGGATCTAAAACAACAACTCCAGCACCAGTGAAAAGCCATCCCAGCTGGCTGCTATTCCCTAAGGATAAGAGTCTCCTCTGTCTCTTAAATGACATCAAGTTCTCAATTAAATTATCTCAATGCAACATCAAGTTGGTGTGCCTCTGTGTGACTCCAATCATCCTGGTGACAACTGAAGCCAAACCTGGTTGAGAAGTGTCGAGAAGTCTGGACATGCATCTTAGGGCATGACCTGACACAGGTCACTTATGATCAGGTAAATAAGTCCCAACTCTAAATCTTCTTGGTGTAGGCAACTAAATCAAACCTCCTGTCAATACAGTTGATGGAAGTGCCCACACATAGGCATCTAATGCTGTTTAACACACCCTGAGGTGTTCCCACTGCCCACACCATCTCCTGCATGCCCCAGGCTGTGTCTGCAGCTGTAAGATGATGCCTCAGGATCTCTGAGATGTCCCAGATGGCACCGGATTCCTATGTTTAGTCAAGCAAATAGAGCCCCAAAGAGCTATTCCTCTCACCCTAAAACAGATGTCTGGTGCCTGGACAGCTGAGTCATTACCTAGGATGCATTAATTGAACTGGACATGGTTGAGCTTCAATTGCCAAGAAAAGAGTCACCTTGTGCTACCTGCAATACCCAGCAGTACCCTTGGCATATGCACAGGACTGGCCTGTTTGACCCAGCTAAATAAACAGCTATTTGCCTGTGGACAGCTCTATCTAAGTGTCTCAAGCTGCAATTTCTATCCTGCTCTGTATAATACTTAATATTGAACATTTTTTAATATATAAAGTATAAAATTTAATAATTTGAATCATAATATTAATGAATTTGAATTATGAGCAAATGTTTATCTTGTCTTCCATTAAACAAACAGGTGGAAAAATCTTAATATAATTAAAATTGCTCCAGATCTCAATTAAATCTCAAATCTCTTTCTTTTGTAAGAGACCTTTTTTGGTTTTTTTCCCCCTGTACACAGCTGCACTTTATGATTGCAATCAATTACAGTCTTTCTAAAGTAATTTCTAAACCACTATTGGATGAACTTCAAAAATCAGCCTTGCAATGGCACATAGCATGCATGAGCAGTAATTCAAGAGAAACTGTGTTAAAAGACTGACTTCTAAAATATATGTGCAAAATAACAAAGTGACAGTATTAATTCAGCTTTGGATTGTGGTACTGCAATATGCTGGTATCATGCATGCAGTATTGTGAAACAAATATGCTAGATAATATAATGAATATTTATTTAAGTTTTTGTCATTTCAAAAATTATTTGTTTGTACAATTTACATCATGGTGATTCAAAGGGGTTTTTTTATATTTTATCATTCAGTGGGTAGGATTAAAGTCACATTACAAAGCTGGAATTTGCTGTCTGAGAAAAAGATAAAATTTAAAAAAACCCATATATTTTACACTCCAGTAGTCGCATAATACGTGAACAATAAATTTCTAAAAATGAATTAATTTCAGCAAGGAATTTTTTCCCATGGCTTTATAGATACTAACATAAATAAATTACTTTGCATGAGCTTCTTCTCACATTTCAAAAAAGCCCATTTTCAACTTTAGTAAATCTTCACTGCATTATATCTCCAAAGAGACACTAGGGAGGATGAGCATTCAGTACGAAACTCTGGGTGTTTGAAATAATACTAAAGATCCTTAAAAAGCATTAGATAATTTTACAGAAAAATAGTGTGATTTTATTAACAAGCTTCATTGGTATGAAGGTGGACGCATACACTTAATTTCCACGAATGTATTCCTACCACTCACCTGTCTTTGAAGTCTAGATAGACATAAAAAACCAAAATTAATATTTTCTCTGACATTTTTTAAACTGTGACAAAACATTTCTTCACCACTTCTTGCTATCAAAGCTGCTAAAGAAAGAAATATCATTAATTTTCAACAATATATGTGAAATTAAACATTCTTCAAAATATTTCAATACATGTTGCAAGGAAATGCTTTAGTTTTCTTTGCTGGGCATAGCAATCTTCCTTCAGAATCAGAGTTACAGGGTAAATTTATTTCTTGCAAGATTGGGCAAGCAGGACTTTCAATGTGTTTTAACATGATTTATTCTTGCTTCTCTGAAGAGAACATTTACATAGTTCCAAAACATGGTTGTTAATAGGTTTGATCCAAGCATGCTACAGTAGGACTCAGAGTATGCATGTGACACAAGAAGATTCTTCTGACAAGGTGAATTGACTGAAACTTCAGATTACAACTCTCAGTGCTGACCCTTGTTCTGGTATTTAAGGACCTTTCCTAAGAATACTTTACCAATCTTCGCTTCTTCAAGGAGAATATCAAAGTGTTTATATCAAATTCAGGAGTTTCATTTTTATTAACCCGCTTTTCTTAGATTTCTGTCAGGTCCAGTAAGAATCTGATTATCATTTTCCTAAAACTTCTTTCTCTGGCATTATTGTATTAGCAATATTTTCAACAGTGAGATACAGAGTACATAAGATTTTTTAATTTATTAGAAAATATTATGACTACCTTATGCCATTACTTTAATGTAAAACAGTGTAAAGAAGAACATAAATCCATTGAACTCAGAATGCAAATGAGAAGCCAAAATAATGTGCTTAACATTTTTAAAGCTTTTGTCTGACCTTTTACTAATCATTCTCTATCATCTGTTAGATTTCATTAGATTCAGCATCAGACAAAAAATGTTTAATTAATAACATATCCAGGTGCTAGTCTTGATTTGAGATATCAAGCAATTTTTATAGGTTGTCTGAATATTCAACAAAGTATGCAGTGCACAAGAGCTTTGAATTCACAAGGAAGTTACTGAAATTCACATGCAGAGAGCCACACACCTTCTTTCTAATGCATTGGGAAAACTTTCTTTTTCCATTATATTTCCAGATAATTCTCAGTATTTGACATTATGTTTGTCCTTTTATCCGTCACTGAAATTCCAAGGAAAGGCTCCCTCACCACCTGGCGTTCTTTCTCTATATGTCTGAGGAGAAGGGCAATGTTTGCAGTCTCTCATCTTCTGATTTTCCCTCCCTAACCAGCAACCATTTCTTAGTATGAAATAATAGTGCTTCTGGGGAAGATGAAATGGAACAGGAACACCAGATGAGGAATGGCTAATGAATATGGCTCATAAAATGTTTCAGAAACAAAATAAATTATCTGGGAGGCAAAAGAATGAGGCTCCCATTGGCTTTTTTTTTCCTTTTTGGGGTTTTTTTTTTCTTTTTTTGTTTCTTTTAAATCTTCTGGGGAAGATCATTCTCTGTTTCTGATATATAATGCCCTGCTTTCACCAGAACATCTCTGTGGCAGAATTAGAATAGTGTGAAAGAACCTTGTAAATTAAAAACCTTGAGTTCAACATACTGATAAATACTGCAATAAAGTTAATGTTTGTTCCATTTCTGGTTCTACTGTAGAAAAGTATAATTATCTCTATTGGCCTTAGCATTTCTGGTTTCATCATTCAACTTATTTTGTTTACATCAAAAAACAGAACTAGCATCATTACCAGAAAAGTAGCTTGAAAGTATTTGCATTTGCATAAATAATAGTTAGGTCTTTCCGTATCAAAAACTGAGGATTATAAAACAACCTATAATCGAAACGGTCCTGCTAAATTACTGACCCTTCCAATCATTAATCACCTTGATATTAAAACAGGAAACCCTCTATAAAGAGAGACATTTCACACCTCTCAGGGTGATTATTTCAAGATTACATTACTCTAATGCACCTCATACTTTTATGAGCATGAAAAATATGATAAAAAAGATGGGCATTTCATTTCCAAATGAGCCTTCCTAATGTACCACATTCCTCAAAAAGAAGAAAGAGTTCAAAGTGTTGTATGAAAGGCAAAAGAGTGTGACTGGAAAAATCAGTCAGGTAGGATTTAATGACCTGAGCAGAAAAGGAGAGAATGAAAGGCATAATATGAGGAAACATCCAGAATAAAACCTGATAAGAGCAAAAATGCCTGTCAGTACCAGCTCCAGTGGCAGTAAGAAATCTTCAGCTGAACATCTAATTAGAGTAAATCTAAACAGTACGATGAATCTGGTGCCATGAAGACATACCTGGGCTGACAAATACATTTGTTTAATGGAAGCAATACTGTTGAATTACCTTCACTCAAGCTAATAAACCTCGTTACTCTGTAGAAGGTATTTGTCCCAGTGGAAAACTACAAAAATACAGTCAGATATAAGGCAGTGCAAATGCTTCTGTCAAAACAAGTAGGGCAACAGGACAAGAGAAAAGGCATGATTGAGACAACCTAGAGGCCAAAGCACTGTTATTTCTTTTGATAGAATTAAGAGTTTAAGGTGGTTTTGGAAAACACAGTCCCAGTATTAACCAGTGCAGAGGATAAGAGGGGTTTTAGAACGGCAGGAGCACTAGAGAGAGCCTCATTTCACTGTGTAGTAGCAAACGTGTTCAAAAGTTTATTTCCTTAGCTGCTCTCTCACACTGAATTCACAGTTTAGGGGGGTTTTCCAGCACTCCTAATTGACCTAATGTTATTTCTCTTACTAAAGGCAGCTTGGCAGGGAATTTCTTTATCTCAGCCATTTCAAAGTCATTAGTAATTTAATTCTCCATCTCATTTATTAATGGACCTACTTTACACTGGTACTGATTTTTTCCCGATACGTCTAAACGAGGATATCTCATTCTCCTGCCACAACTTCATTAAGGATGAGATAGTGCAGTTTGATTACAGACAGTAATGAGGGGCATTTTTAAGCTTACAGCCACTTTGTAAGTTTATACCATCAGTGAAGCACAAGTCTGTTCACATTCAGATATGTCATTGTGCATGACTGAGAGCTAGCTCAGTCTCAGGCTTTGCCTGTACTCAAGAACACCCCAAAGGGATGTTGGGAATGTTTCCCCCCCAAAGGGAAAGTTTTAGACACCTCATGGTAAAATCAACCACCATGCTTTTCCTTCAATGATTTTGGACATGTTGAGAGTGAAGGAGCTCAGTTCAGCAACTGGTATTTCCAGAGAATAATGTTATATACTGACTTAATTTAGTTAGTATCTGTAATACTCCCGTACAGGTAACTTGTTTTTCATAGGCCAGTGAATTTCAGACAGCTGGTATTTGCAAGGAAGGAAAAAGATAACCCTCATTTCATTGAGATTTAAGGGCTGGAATCTTGACAGAGTCTACAAAAGTTCTCTCTGCTGCTGTTTAAATACATAAACCTCTATCTTAACACCTTCTCCTCTATGATCGTATTTATTACTACAGGAATGCTCTGACATCCACAGCTTTTAGCAGCTCCTCTACTGGTTGGGCTGGAGTTCAAGAACTCATTTCAGACAGATTCCAAACTACTTCTATTCCTGTTAGGCCTCTTCCAAGGCAATCCTTCTTGCTCTTCCTTAAACAAGACCCTGTCTTTGAGAATCTTCTTTTTTTTTTTCCTCTCACAGGTCTGGAACTGAATATCATATCATCATATCAATTCATATCTTCTTTGATACTTAGTCTTCTAGAAATGAATGGAGTTTTTTAGTCTTACTAGTGCTTCAGAAAAAAAAAAATTTAAAACCCTATAGGAGCCCTGTAGAAAATACTGAATAGGAAAAATACTGAGTTGGAATATACTTCTGGGTGTCTTCTTGCCTAAACCTCCACTCACAGCAGGACTGTTGCCAGCACAGGACAGGTCAGCTATGGTTTTGTCTTGTCTTTTGTCCTGTCTTGGAAGTCCTTTGTCATTTCTATGGTCCTTCTGGTATTTCTTTCCCAGACCAGAAATTTTCTGTCTTACCATTAAAATCAGATAGGAATAGGAGCCATCAACAATTTAAACCCTGATCTTCTGCTGGCATATAAATTACAATGCACCTTTTATTGCTGTAGTACTTTATGTTTTGGCAGCACTTCCAGGGTCACAATAAAAAACTTTCTGGAAAAACTCCTAACAAGGTCAATATGAAAAGTAGGCCAGTTCCCATAAAAGTTTAGCTATCCAAAAGTTATGTATCAAAGTACCATAAGTTATATATCTGTAACTTACAGGCAATTCACCCTTCCAGTGAAATTTGCTTAGGCTCTCTATACAAAAGAGGTAGACACCACAGAGAAAGATCTAAAGGAGTCAGTACCCTCTGAAGTGAGCAAACCACAATCAGCATGCTCAGCATGCAGCACCCTGAAGTCAGAAATGACTCAAGGCTTAATCAGAGTAGAAAGGTGCCTAAGGCACCTGTGTGCTTGAGGGGCAAAGGAAAAGGATTCACAGGCACAGCCTAGCTGTTTGCATGCTTGGTCCCACTGTGTCTGCACACTTCTTTACTGCTCTCTTCCACTGGGGAAAGGGGATGGTGGCTCTGGTCATCTCTTATCACATGACAGTCACCTAAAAATAGTGAGCAAGATGATGACTTTCAAACACCTTGGCTGTTGTTTTGTTTTGTTTCCTAGTGGCCAGGCTATATGATTTTTTGGCTGTTAGTTCTACAGACTTGTGAGATTTTAATCCCTCCTTATGTTTTAAGAAAAGTTTTTCCAAAAATCAATCTATAAAACATCACATCAGCATTTCTTCTATGCTTACACTATATTAATGGAAGTATGCTTCTATTATATCATTACTTACAGTTCAGCCAGCATTTCCTCTAACTGTATCTTTGGCTTGCTACTGGTAAATACATGTAAATTCACATATGAGAAAATAATGTGTGTATGGAATTTTGGTCTGAAATATAAAACTAATCTTTAGAGTGTTTTTTTTTTTAATATAAATGCATTCAACTTGCATGAGGTGGGAAAATGTAATGTTTTTAGAGAAAAATGCAGAACCAAATACACTCAGCGCTCAACAACAGGGCCATGTAAATTTCTAGTCAATTGGTATTGAGCTCTAGCTTTTTTTCTTGAGGAGGTGATTACAGTGAAAGAATATAAGCTTCTTATCCTAATGAACAAAATTATGTCACACCACATGAATCCCTGCTAAGTCCCTTTCAATGAACAAAAAATCTCACCTTACCTGTGGATCCCTAATTACACACAACTATTTCTGGCTCCAAATTAGCAGCAACAGCAAAAACCCACACCTACAAGCATCTCATGAAGGTAAGACCTTCACAGGTCACTCAGCTGACAACAATTAAAACTGATTAAAAACATTGTAGAAACGCTGTCAGGTTCCACTGTGAACCCTGATTTTCAAGTCTCTGTGACTCACTCAATTTTTTTTTATATAAATGTAATTTACATAATGGTAAAAGTTGGAGACAAATTTGTTATTGTTTCTTTTTTTAATGAGATGCAATTTTTTTTATAAAGAGCTTGGATTTTTTCATCTCTTCAATTTCACAGGAATAGTCAAAAAAACAGGGAATGAGGATGTGGCTTGTATCAAGGGAATTCACCAACTCTCCCCTAAATTACTTTGATTTTAATGAGACTGCAAGAAGTCATTATACATTGTAAGTGTTAAGATTCAAACCTGAAAAAGGCTTAAGAATCTTTTACGGTTAGTTTTAAAAAGTGACAGTTGTCACAGCTTATATGAAGAAAGGCTCTGGTGCTCAGATTCACTGGGGAAGCCCCTTATCTTCATGACAGAGGAAGAAAACAGTCCTGTAATGGAGCAATCTGGAAAAAGACTGCTGAGAGTCAGCAGGAGTTTCTGAACAAAGATATGTGCCTTTTACAGAATCACAGACTGAAACTAGGTTGGAAAACACCTTTAGGGTCATCTAGTCCAACCTATGACCTAACACCTCCTCACCAACTAAACCATGGCACTGAGTGCCATGTCCAGTCTTCTTTTAAACACCTCCAGAAACAGTGACTCCACCACCTCCCTGGGCAGATGATTCCAGCGCCCAATCACTCTTTCAGTGAAGATTTTTTCCTAATGTGTAGCCCAAGCTTCCCCTGGCCCAGCTTAGGACTGTGCCCTCTTGTTCTGTAGTCACCTCTTGGTCGAAGCTAAGACTCAGAGCAGGTCATTAGGAGACCAGCAGAGCCCTGTGTCAGCCAAGAATTCAGAAGTACAGAGATAACACTTTCTATGGAGAATGCCTTAATATCTTCATAGAAAACTTAGCAAAACCAACTGTCTTCCTTTAAAATTTGCCCAAAGGAGGTAAGACCACATGCCTACAATATAATACTTCAGTAGCAAGATTTCCTGCTCAGTGAATGGAAGACCAGACTTGTATGGAGAGCTCAGTCATAACAAAGCTTTTTTCATTTCATATCTGCTGGACCCAGGCTGAGAGCAGAGAGTTGGCAGGAACATCAGCTCCTCCCCTTATGTTTATTGCATGCGCCTTCACAAAGGGTTGTCTGGGATCACTGAATGTGAGCCTGTGCAAGTGGAAAGAAAAGTGCCTCTGGAGAATTGCTCTCAAAAACACTCCAAGCTCAACATCAACAGCATTGAGGGTCGACATAGGGACTGAAGCACCAAATCGAGAATCCAGATCTAATATCATCACTGAACATAATGAGTCTGAGCTTCTTCCCATTTAGAAATTGAACAGGACTCCAACCCATTGTGAAACCAAGCCACCAAGCAAGAAATTATGCTACAGACTCAAGTTCAGTGACAGCAACAGATTCTTTGAACCATCACCCAGGTCTTTCATAGAAAGAATCTTAGGCACAGCCACACCATAAAATCAGATTTACAGGCCAAGAAGTAATTCACAATTTAAATGTATATATATTTCATGAGGACTACTTACCTAGGTGCATAAAATTTCAGCCCATTGTATATATTACATTGACAGGATTAAAAACAGAGTGTAAAACCACAGTATTTTTAATACAAAGTGGTTTCAAAGATGAAAATCAAAGAACAGTTGATTTCATTTGGTACAAAAAGAGATTATTAATAAAATGAAGAGATTATATTTTCCCAAACAAAATTTCACATTCTAGCATTGGCAGAAGAAGAGAATCAAAATGCAGTTCAGGCTGTGGACTTGAGAACTGCTGTTGAGACTATAGCACTAAGCATTCAGACCATGTCACACAGAGATCAGTATGCACAAATTGGCACCTGGGGACAATCCAGGAAACATTAAAGAGTGTAAACATGTTTTGCAAGCAGGTCTTCCAGCATACCACCCAAATTGAATCTAACTTTACAGAAGTGGAAATCTTGCAGTTGTTTAAAGGTAAATTATCTTCTGAGATGAGTTATTTTTTCACAGAGGACAGCTAATTTACTGAGATTTGACCTCCTGCCCCTTACTGACATGTACTGAATGTGAGTCTAGCCCAAGGGTAATGAATGGTGTTTGAATGAGAGATGTTTTACACCAAATTGTGACAAGGGTAATAGCATGTCACTGAGACTACAACAAATGTCAGGAAAAGGCTGAAATCATAATGGCTTTAGAGTAATCATTATTTGCTGGTAGAAAAACTGCAACAGATTAATTCACCACGGATCTAGAGTGAATGTGGTACAGCTTGATGTAATGTGAGCACAAGTAGTGTGTCATTGTTCCCTAGTCTTAACACGTAAAGTCCAAATTGATGTAGCAAGTTACATTTTAACTGGTAGCATATTACATCCTTTGAAGAACCACATTAAAATTCATTTTGCATTAGGTCTTTTTATCTTGTTGTGAATAAAAAGAGCATGACACTGATTACTTAGAGAAATCTCTAAATTCCTGGCATATAGAATGAATGCTGAATCAAACCCAGGAATCCAGATGATTTTAATAGAAAATGAACTTTATTTACCTTTTTTTTCCTAAAGAAAGTGACGCAGGAGAGAAATTGATTTCTAATTAAGTGTGATTATTACTTCAAAAAAATTTATTAGATTATATCCCTGATGGTTGTCCTGTTCTTTCCTCAAGTCATCATGACTCAATAACGTAAGAAACGGGAATAAATGCTTTTTAATATTTTTTTTGTTTAATACCTAGATATTGAGTTTAGCAAGAGAGTGAAAAAGCTAATTCAAGATAGTAAATAAAATAGGCTATCAAACTGGGGGAACAAACCTAAACTGATACCCCCTAGAGCTGCAGTCCCAAAATATTTTGTAATACTCTCCACATTGCATTTATACATCTAATTAAAGCAATTGTATGCATAATTTTTTTTGTTTTTATTTTCTACTGAAAATCTAAAAATAATTTTTACATTTTATAATATTAAAGCCTTACAATTATAAGGCTTTTAAGCTACCCAAGATGCTTCTGTCAGAAATTTTCACTAAAGCTGATATATCTCTGACAGTTGGCACATCAATTTTCTGTCCTGGCACCCACATTTTAGTCCTAACTGGACTGGATCTTACCCTGGCATTTCTCCTTGCTGTACAATATGGAATAATAAAGATAAGTGTCAGAACACAGAAAACTCATATCTATATATGCTAATCCTGTATCAACCTGTTACCCTTAAAGGTTTTTAAACCTTAGAGTAACTCATTTGGGAGAGTTTGTAGGATCAAAGACTAACAGCCTGCATTTCTTTCAAAAGACATGCTGGTCCATGGCATCAAAACCAGAGATGTTAAATGCTGCACTTCCATTTTTTGCAGCAATTATTCCATAGGTTACTCCATACTAGTCCAAGCTGCAGTTACAGAAGGGAAAGACTAGACTCCATTGAGACCTCACCTCTAGCAAGAGACAAAGATATGGTAAACTGTCAAATAAAGTTCCTTTAGTGAACTGGAGAAAATCTGCTATCAAGATTTCTTGGTTTAAACATCATTATCAGCATCAGCCAGCCAGAAGGTGAGTTACAATTTGTCATGGTTTAACACCAGCCAACAACTCAGCACCATGCAGCCACTCACTCAAACACCCATGAGTGGGATGAGAGAGAGAATCCAAGCAGTAAAACTAGAACAAAAATGTATCTGCAGTGTTGCTGCTAGATGTATGGAGAGTGCTGCACACCACTACACAAAACAGGAACAAACCATGGTTAGCTGGCATTTAATTTCTCTTTTTATAAACTCACTTTCAAAACAAAAGGAAACCCCAAGGCATAATTAGCCCTAGGTTTTTCAGTTAGATTGCAGAGTTGTTAAAAATACTTGTAAGAATTACAGTCAGAATTATTATTGAGATGTGGAACAATCAGAAAAAATAATTGTTACAGAGACTAGAAAAGGAAAGCAGTGGAAACAAGTTTTACGCCCAGCGATCAGAATCTTGGTTTAAATTAGTTAGCTCATCATGGATGGCCTTGTGTATAGTACACATAAAACTAAGAACCACAGTGGTGCTGAGGTAACAGGATAAAAATGGAATTAGGTGCTGAGGTAACAGGATAAAAATTGGACAACTCAAAAAAATTGTCTGAAAGACTTCATCTTAGCAAAATCATTGTTTACCAGAAAAATATTTTGTTTTCTGCTCTGTTCTAAATCTTATAATGCCTGTAAAAAGTAGCTTTTGAAGCCACCATTTTGATTTACTGGTAGTTTTTAGAGAACCTTTTCTAGACTCAAAGAGGATGGTAGTTATTGCAAACATTTAAAGTAATGCAGAAACTCGAAGGCAGGAAATCAATGTGAAAACAAGAAAAAAAAGGGTCTAGAATAGCTGTGTCAGAATTTAAAAATATGCTTCTTTTTTTGCTTCTTTTAAACGCCTCACTCAGAATCACAGCTTAATATCAGAATATATTTTCTAGTTAAACATTATCATTTCATATAACTCAGAGCTTTCATCATCTAATTGCAAACTTCAGCCAGTTAGCCTAGTATAGAATTGGATAAATAAGCTCAAAATGAGCCTTGAATATCCAGGATGAGAAAGAGGACCTCTTCTCTCAATTGTGAATCTGGATACTTGCTGCATAATATGACCTAGGCACCTTTAGTACTGTTACACAGTTTGTTTAGACTGCTTACAACACAAAACCAGAGAAACTTGATTTGTGTTAAATTGCATCACTTAATCAGTTTATAACCATTGTACCTGGAACAAAATATGAAGAAATCAGACTCAAGTATCTGTCTTAAAATAGTAATGCAATTATAAAATAAAAAACAGATAACAGCTTTCATTGTTTTTCACCATCACACACACTCCATCTGAAAGACAAAGAAAAGGCTGAAGCTGCTAATCCTGACAGCTCTTAGTTAACAGCCAGAGCTCCACAGACCTCTCTTAGTATTCATGAATCTATGCTGACTTACACAAAGCCAAGATTCATCTTTTATTAAAACATAATATGTGAAATGAACGTTCTTTAATTTTCTTTCAAATAGCCATCTTCAGCTCTGTTAACTCTATTGAATTCCACTCTGTATCATCCAGGTCATATCTCATTTCCCAGTTCTAAACATCCATCAAAGACTAAAAGGTTCTGGCCTATTTTACACATTTTTAATTATGTTATAAAGACTGACAAGACACAAAATTCAGTTTGTGAAACTCTAAACAGAAAAGATTTTAATGTCAATGTCAGGCACAGTAACACAAATGACATCACAAAATCATTAAATCAGATTAGCAACGATTTTTAGAGAAATGAATGGCATTACATCCCAGCTACAAAGAAAATGTAAGGGGAAAAAAAACACTCACAAGGAATAAGCTGTACTTCAGTGGGAACATTTTTGGAACAACTGTGGAAGTTTCCTTGTTGCTCTGCCTTTTCCTTACTGTTTTAGCTTTTACATTTGCTAATTTACAATTTTGTTATGACAGTGGATGACACAACTTAGATGAGAGCATTTACTGACTCTCAAAAATAGATTAACATGATTTTACAGTGCACTGAAATCATACGCAAAAGTAATAAGTTCCTTTGAACTAAGGCAAAGAAAACAGTAAAGGACAAGCAAGCATATTGCCTAGAACAAAATTTACACCAAGATCTGGAGTATATTAGTCAAATAAATAGCCTCAGTGCAACAGAAATCTTTATTAAAAGATTGATGACAATAAGCAAACAATCTATTCTGAATTTATCAGCTTTCTCTGATATTGAGTAGTTCTTAATAACTCTCAGCAAAATCTTAACAAAACAAATTCTAGGGCTAATAAAATAATTTTTCTCCTTGCTATAATTCTAAAATGATGCAAACTTAACATTCAACTTAAAGAGAAGTTTTTATTATCACATAAACCCTAATGTAGATTTCACATATACATATAAATTTTAACACTTGAAAATGTTGCTTGAAGAATAGAGTATTGGTTAAACTTACAATGCTTTGATAATAGTCACTGACCATGAATCTTTTTCTCCATGTCATGTCTGTATATCACAAATCTTTAATACATCTTGACTCATGACGATAAGAAACTTAAAGAATTTCCATTTCCTTTGCTACTTAGCAGTATCCAAACAACACAAAGTTTGCACAGAACTCGGTGTTCTTGCATTATCTCCTAAGTGTCCAGGGAAGGGCCACAAGGTCGATGAAGGCTTTTGAACAAGAATCCTGTAAAGAATGGCTGAGGGAGCTGGGGTTGTTCAGCCTGGAGAAGAGGAGAGTGAGGGAGGACCTTATTGCTCTCTACAACTACCTGAAAAGAATATTTTATTTTATCAGACAAATATTTTTCTAAGTACTCTAATTCCCTTGTTTCTATATACAATGCATCTTTTCCTTATCCTTCCTCCAGTAACTTCTACTGGCTGCATGGGTTCATAAACTCTACACAGTCATCTCAAAGTAACAGGAAAAATATTTTATTTCCAGGTCCCCTGAGGTCTGGGCCCCTGTTCAATGCCCTCCTAGTCTGTGCTTATACTGCAAACTCCAAGTCACCCTGTCTCTTCACCTACTCTTGATGCTTCTCTCCAGTAGACCTCTCTTAGCTGACTTTTGGGAAGGCAGAGTCCCTCCCTCCAACAGGAAGCTTCTGTTGAATCAAAGTACCAACATGCAACAGTTACAGCTTTTTTACCATGTGTGTTGCAGAACAAAGATAAGTTAAAAGAACATCTGACACAAATCCTTCTACCACCTTACTTAGCCTCCAAAATAACTTCCTGGAAACAAGGTAGAAGGTGCCAGCCAAATGCTAAGATGAAGGACTAACTCCAAGTCTACCTCTACGGGGGAAAGGAATACCAAACATTTGTGGTAGGAGCATGACATTACCACAAAGCCACAGTGGCAGAGAGCAGTGTCCCTTTCTCCTGTTGAAGTTGGGGGCCTGCACATTGAGCATCTAGATGAAATGGAATGGAAAGGCAGCAGGATAAGGTACCTGGTGATAAGGTATTGACATTGGAAAGTGCTGAATTCAAGCTTGTTTAGGATTTTCTTAGTCATCCCAGTAGAGTGTATTACCCTCTTCAGCTGCATCTCTCCACTGAGCATAGAAGAGCATAGATGAGAATAGATATGTTTGTTAGAAACCATGGAAATGCCTATGGCTGATCACACAGAAATTCAGGCTTCTCCCCCTCAAATGTGGAGGCATCAATAGCCTAGCAGAAGTGCACCTATACCAATGCACATAGAATGAGCAAAACAACTAGAGGAGCTGGAAGCTGCTGTGCAGCAGGAAAATATAGATGTCATCACGGAAACATGGTGGTTGACTCACAACTGGAGTGCTGCCGTGGCTACAAAGGGTTCAGAAAGGATAAGCAAGGACAAAGAGGCAGTGGGGTAGCCTGAATGTTTGGGAGCATTTTGACTCTTCAGAGTTTAATGATGGTGATGATAGGGTAAAATGTTTATGTGTAAGAATTAGGGTAAAGGTTAAAAAGACATATAATGGCGCATCCCATCCAGGATAAAGCTGAGAGAACTGTCATGATCACAATCCCAAAGAGCTGTGAATGGAGTTAAATCTAGTTGGCAGCTTGGCATTCAATTACACTTTAATCTCCAATATTTCTACTGCTTATAACAGTGATCATATTCTCACTTTCTTTTTCTTGGGTCAGCAGACTGTTTACCAGAAAAGAATAAGGATACCTTTGGGAAAGGACTATTATTAGATCAGGTGTTTTCCCCTTCTCACAGAAAATAAATGACTGTATTTATTACTACAATGTACAGCAAAGGATGGGGGGAGGGGAAAGGGTATTAAAAATATATTTTATTGAGGTTTGCTTTGAAACAACTGTGCTTTTTATTTTCTGCACCACCTCATCTTTGTGATTATCAATGAATATGAAAACAGGACAAGCCATTAGGCAGAAATTAGGAGATGAAAGCATACAGAAAACTTCTTGATCGGCCTATAAAACTGAAAATATTTAGGGGGGTGGAGGAAAAAGGGGACATGATTTCTCGACTGTTTCATGTGCAGTACTCTGAGCACATATGAAAAGTATCTTGTTTCTCACATCTAATATCAACATGAGTTGTTGAGAGAGAGAGTATATTCTTTATTAAACAAAAAGAAAGCAAGAGTGGAAAAGAATGAAGGTCTTATTTGCATAAAATTTAAGTCGAATGCATTGAAATTTTAGTGCATATACAGAATATTAAAGATGAATGGCAAATCAATTCACTATGTTCATACCCTCAATCCAACAGCCTGCACTGAATAGCTTTTCATGTTATAAGGAAACACCTCATGCTAAAGAATGCTCTTAGTTGTTGTATTTTATAGCTGATTGCTGTCTTAGAACTTTCTGAAATACAATTAAAAGTACCTAAGCAATGATCTGGAAATTAAAAATGCAGTTCACATATGGGGGTGAAAACACCTTGTGGAGTGAAGTAGAATTTGGCTGTTTTGATTATCATTTTCTTTGAACCCAAAATTTCCATTTCTCATAAATTTTGGCTTAAGATTCAAGTTTGAGTGTCTCAAAATACAGCTGCCTTGAAAAGCAGTGAATCTGAACTCACTTAAAATTGTGCCTATTTTCAGGTAAAATATTTACTTGATTTTTTAAGGAATTAATGTTTATCATTTCATGTTCCTCTTCTTTTATCATTCCATGTCATTACTGAGGAAAAATAAAAATGTGGGATAGATCACTATAGACTAGCAAATCAAGGACAATTTATACTCTCTGAGATTCTAAGACAAATTTCCACATATCTATCTGAGACTCTAGGACAATTTTCCACATTTCAATTTTTCACATTCCTCTTTGTGAAAAATTTCTCACAAAGAGAGAAAATTCATTGGAGAAAGGGGGAAATCCTACATTTTAGTCAAATAAGGCCAAATAAAAATTGACCTTCAGAATGACTGCTTTTAACTTTCTGTACATGTATGTGCTAGTGGTGGGTCTTTACCTGTAGCAGTTTGTTTAAAAGAACTAATGAATTTGGTTCAGAATCACAAATCATTTTTTATTGTGTCAGCAACAAATGTACTAATGGAATTTCACTGCTCTGAGATTAAAATCTAAAAAACATAGTACACCCCTCCTTTTTTAAACATGCCACTTGGTTCAGACTCTAGCATTTGCAGTAATCCATGGCAACAGCAGATGTAACATCGGATATCACTGAAACTCTGTTCAGCAGGAAGAATTCAACTACACACATTTCTGCATAAGAAGTAGCCTGAGAAAGTCCTAATCCCGTTATGTCATTGTCCTGATGTGCCGCAGGATTCTGGCTCTCCAGTAAGAGCTTAGTTAATACACTTTCTGTACAATTACTTAGATAGCACCTGCATACTTCAAAGCACATAAAAGTGTTACAGGTCCATGAACATTTACTCTGAAGTGTTAGCAAAGTTGATTGCAATGATTTTAATATATTTCTGTATCTACTTAAAAATTCCATTGCTCCATGAAATCCACATTAGTCCTTCAGCCTTTCAAGTGCTCCATTCCCCTTAGAAGCCCTCCACTGAACTCACCAGTTTGTCATTCTCTCCCTTGAGCTGTGAGCCCTAAGCTGGACACAGGACTCCAACAGGCCTCCTCCTACATGCTGAAAAGAGATGAACAATTTCTTTCCTGGAGCTTTTGCCTTTCTTGGATGCAGCCTAGTACGCAGCCAGAATTCCTAATTCCTCTTCCTAGGGACTGAATAAATTTGATTTTTTTCAAGGTATTGGAGTACTGCCCTGGACATCACAACTTCTGAAAGATTATATTGGCCTTTTAATGACAGCAGCCAGCTCACCTTCAAATGCATCATCTGTACATGGGCAGTTTACTAAATTAATCTCCAACTCAACGCTCCTTGATGAAAAAACTGTATATAATGGTGTCATGGTTTGATACTGGTGCAGTGGCAGTGCCCCCATGAAAATATATTCTTCCCTTTAATTATATTAGCAGGACTTTGTGATCTTAAGCATCTACTCATTGACTGGAGTGGTACACAATGCATTAGTATAGTTTGTCAGCTTCTCCAAAAGAGACACTCAGATGGCCACAGAAAAGTGCTGGTCAGGGCTTTTCCTAAGAAATTCATTTGACCATCATCACAGAAAGTAATAGTGTTTTATTCTAAAAAAAATAAAGGAAATATTTTTTATCTGGTGTAGGCCAACAAGAAATAAATTTAACATTGTTTCTTACTGGTTTGCTCCAGAACAGGAAAAAAATTCTTTTGCTTACATGAGCTGGTAATGCTGTTGCCCTTTTATTTGACAGCCCTGCCTGTACTGCGTTCCTGTAGACATCAGTTTGGTTTATTCTCCTGTTTGAGAGAGATTAAAAGCTTTTGTCTTACCTATAAACAGGATCTCTCAACACATACTATTAAGAGCAAAGAAACCAAACTTTTAAAGACAAAAATAGGCATTCCAGAAGTCTCTAGGTAATTTCAAGCCTATGACTGAAGATGAGAGCCTGAAACACTAAATTAAAAAGACAGACCCAAGCAGGATTTTTTTCAGCAGTTCCTGTTTTTGTTGTTCTTTCTTAATTAGCTGAATATATATTGACAAATGTGGAAATGAACTGCTGGCTTGCAGGACCTTCACACCTTGTGTGGCAGATAGAACTTGGGGGTCTTGGTTGCAGTGAATGTTTCATATTTTTTGTGAAGATAAATAAAGGAACAGGAAAGAATGAATTCATCACTACTGTATCTTGTTTAAGCCAGTTCCTTACAAAGCTGGAAACCAAATTCAGTCCTGAGTCAGAACAGGCAAATCAAAAAAATTTAGGTCTCAGGTCATTAAGGTGACCATAGAGCCCCATTTTCCTATGAAGATTCAAAAATCTCTTTCCTCCAATCTTCCCTCCTTCAAAATCTAGGGGTGTTTGTATGGTGAGTTCTGCTTTAGTGTAATTTTGAATCATTATTATCATTGTTACTATTACTTCAAAAAGAAAATAGTTAACAATAATCAATACTGCATCAATTATCTTTGAAGAGTTTAGATCTTCAGGGGAAAAAAAATTAAACTGTAGTTCCCTATTCTAACTATCTACAGATTTTTGAAGTTGCAGCCAATGAAGATTTGCTTTGTTCACAGAGAGCAAAGAAAAGACTGATTACTAAGCAGGGAAGTGTCATCTAGGTCTGCACAACTCCCCTTTCATGGCCCTTGAAAATGTAGAAGCAAGCGTTGAAAAGGCCAATCTTGTTTCTCAACTTCTGTATAAGAAAGAGCATTGCAACCTCAGGCTGACCCCAATATTTTCTATTTAAGCTGCTGGAACAAATGAAAATATTAAAACTGTAACAGTAAGAAATTCACAAGGAGGACACAACAAAGATAGTACAAAGAAGAGGGAAAGGCCTCATGAAAAGAGAAGATAAAGAAGGAGGCAAGTGCCCCCAAAGTGAGAAGTGCAGAGGAGGCACTTTCTGTGTGTTTGACCTCTGCTGCAAAAGGATTTATTGAGACAAATAAAGATATCTATTGCTTGGGACTTTAAACAATTGTCCCTGAATATTTTACATGGCCTCTCTAGTCCTTTTACAGTTGTTGGAAACTTTATTTCTTCACAGTCCTCCTATCCTATAATTTGAGAAAGATAAATAAACAAGTTAACACATATAATAAACTTTTTGACATCTTTGAAAGCACTTACACAAGTCTTAAATAATTAACATTTACAAGATAACTTGAGCTGTGATTACCATTTTTCTCGTGGCAAATGTAATTCAAATAAAGCACAGAGAGAGGCAATGTCATATTAAAGATTAAGATATTGGCGTTCCTTCTGGTTTATTACATTATATTGCCATTTTGTTCTATTTTTCCAATTCTTTGCCTTGACTAGGAAAGGCTGCAGTGTCTCAAAAAGTTTCTGAGGATAAAGAGGATGTTCTGATAAATGCCATTGTCACTTAATGGTGAAAGAGAAAATGTATCACCTGCGCAGTACATGCACCACAAGGAAGCCTCTGAGCTTCTTGCATGAACATGGCTCAAATACACACAGTAAATCTACCATGACAGGACACACAATTTGTCATTTGTACAAGCATTGTTCATGCAGTGCACAGAACAAATACATGGGGGTTTTTTGCCCTCAGAAAATCCTGGATAGAAACAAGAGACCCCTATGAAAATCCTAGGGCAGAGCACATCTGATAAGAAACAATGAATGCACCATCACTTTTTAAGAACAGCCTCTGTTAAGACATGAACTCATTGATGGTACCAATCCTTGCAATAAAAATAAGGTTAATGAGTAGAAGTAAATCAGATAATAAAGTTGTTTAAAAGAGAATCATTTATTTAAGAAGTAAAGTTAAATCGGTTTTGGTTTTGGTATTGACATATCACATTAGCCATATAAAAACATCCACTCTTCCCTTCTGTTCCAGTTTGAAAGTAAATTTTTCATTAATAATAAAGGAATCCCTGAATAATTTTATTGTACAACTCATTTGCCTTGAGGGAAGCTTTGAATATTGGACTATTTGAGAGAAGCCTGTATACTGGACTAAGCTAGTAAATCTCAAAACTGGTGAAGGTCAGTGATCAAATTTCCATCTACTCTGATGATGCAATGACCTAGCAGCCTGCACAGGTAAGTATGATTCTAAGTAGATTTCTGTTTCAATGCTAGTATGAAAAGGTTGCGAGGTAGATAGACAGATAGACAGATAGATAGATAGATAGAGATAGAGATGATAGAGATAGAGACATTGACAGAGATATAGAAAGGTGTCAATAAAGATTTATAGATAGATTAGATAGATATAGATAGATATAGATATAGATTAGATATAGATATAGATATAGATGATATAGATATAGATATAGATATAGATATAGATATAGATGATATAGATATAGATAAATATAAATATAGATATATATACAGACATCTGTCTATATAAATATAGACAGATATAGATAGACATAAATATAAATAGATTAGATATAGATATAGATTTAGACTGGATATATATAGTTATATAGATAGATTAGATATAGATAATATATATATCTATATATATATAGACATAGATATAGGTTGATATAAATATAGATATATATATATAGACATCTGTCTATATAAATATAGACAGATATAGATAGACATAAATATAGATAGATAGATATAGATGATATAGATATAGATATAGATATAGATGATATAGATATAGATAGATATAGATTAGATATAGGTAGATATATAGATAGATTAGCTATAGAGAGCTATAGATTAGCTATAGATATATAATAGATATATAATGGAATTAGTTGCTTCACAACAGCAAAAGTCTATGACTATTTGCATGCATACACTGTAGTTACTGTTTATATAAAAGCTATGTCTTAATCTGGTTCCCCAGGATACCACTCATAAGAGATCCTAACTAAAGGGAAAAAAACCCAAAACCATAAACTGCCCCAGACAAACAAAACAAAATCATTCCTTCCTCTCTAGTTGGGCTAGATACTCATGATAATCTCAGTTGCCTAGCAGTAAGCACATTAATGAAAACATAATAGCTGGTTTAGATTAAACAGCAGGCTATTAAAAAAATAGAGATAGAAGGCAGCATTAAATAGTGCCACAAATCTTTTGCAGAGCTTTAAAGATATACTCAGTTAGAGTTACATTCAGTTACAGCAATGGACACTCATAAGCAGGTGTCTGCTAACAACTGGCACCCAGCAGCATCTGAACTGTCACATATGTTTAGATCTCTTAGCCATAAATCCCTTTTTCATTTATTTGGAAAATTTCTAAAATAAGCTATCAGCTATTAACAGACTCATGCTGTGAAAATACTATTTCAAAAATATTTTTACTTTCTAGTCCCAAAAATTTCTGCTTTGTAATGTTTCTAAGGACATATTAGCCTTTGTTACTCACCCCTATATAAATGCTATCTTTCCAAACCTGTAGAATAAATACAGAAATAAAACAATCTATTAGAAGAAAGAAATTATCACACTGTAGAGGCATTCATCTTGTTCTGTGGAGACAGGCGGAGAGAGCTGGGATTATTCAACTTGGAGAAGAGCAGGTTATGGGGAGACCTCAGATCAGCCTTGGAGTACCTAGAGGGGGCTACAAGAGAACTGGAGAGGGAATTCTACAAGAGCATGTAGATAGGACAAGTGATAATGGCTTTAAACCAAAGAAGGGCAGATTTATGTTAGATATTAGTAACAAATACTTTATTGTGAGGTGAAAGGGCACTGGAATAGGTTGCTAGACAAGTTGTGGGTGCCCCATCCCTGAAAGTGCTCAAGGTGAGGTTGCATAGGTCTTTGAATAATCTGGCATAGTGGAAGGTGCCCCTGCCAGTGTTAGGGGGGCTGGAACTAGATGATCTTTAAGGTCCCCTCCAATCCAGGCCATTCTATGATTCTATGATTCTATGATTCATCTCTGGTTCCTATAACAGTGTCAGTAACCAATGCTGAGATTGTTTTCTGTTTAAGATTTAAACTTTTGTATATATGTGCTAGTGAAAGAAGAGCTTAAATACCTATCATTTTATTATTATTGCATATGGGAATTTAATTCAACAAAATATTGTACACACTCCCTTACCTTACTGATATTGGACCATCCTCTATCACTTCTTTTTAATTTCACATAAGTGGAGAGGAACGCATGGGAATTCTTCATTTTCAGTGCACAGCAAGTTCAGTAAAGGATAAGAATTGATGTTGTTGTCATGCCAATCAAAGCTAAAAGCTTTTTGGAATAAGTACTCAAATCAAGCTGATACTAAATGTCACTTCTTTCCTACCTCACGGCTGAAAGTGCTATAAATTTTAAGTACAGTTATTGGGAAAAAGGCTGTGTGCATTGGAGGAACCACCTAAGCTTAAATGCTGAAAATTAAAATGGAATACTTGAAAAATAATGGAAAGCAAAAGCAGAAGTATTCAATACTTGTAATTTATTATTAAAAATTAAATAATTAGAATCTAAAATGCAGTAGTTACAATACACAGAGATAAGCAATTACCTTACAACACAATGTATAATATGCACTAACTTGTCCCAGAGAATAAAAATATTCCATGACAAAATTCTGATTGTATCTAAGGGTATCTCAAAAAACTTTAAAAAATTTTAAAAAAACAACCAACCAAAAAAAAAACCTACCACCATCAGCAACAAAACAAGAGTTAAAGAATAGCTCATTATCTGACAGGGATGTCACTTGATAGTAGTAACATTTTTGGCTTTAAAACTTTTATTTCTCTGCATAAAATGAAATGAAGATAGACTGTTATGTTTTGCAGATATGCGTATTTACCAATATTGCAAAAGCATATTATACAGAGTAAAAATGTATTTAAAGATTTGTTCCAGATAACTGCCAACAGTAAAAGATCTCTAACTAGAACCAGAGTTCAATAGCTCTGCAGATATCTTAATGGTCTGGATACAAATCTGAGCTAGGAATGAGGACAAAAGCATTTTGGGTAAACAGATTTAGAAAAAGAAGATAGGGAGGTTTTATGTGAATTCCTGTTTCAATCAATCTTATCTTGCAAATCTGCCTGCAAATACCATCCCACCTGAGGCAGAAGGCAGAATTATCTTGTAAAGAGGCAGAAACTGAGATCTATTGGGTCAAAACCACCCAGAGACTTAGTTCTATGACCCAGTTACATGGAAAGCAATTCATTTATTCACGCCAGAATCTTTGAAATTTAATAAAAGTACGCACATCCATAATCCAGTTAATTTAATATATTTCCTCTCCATTGGCTATAAAGGGGTAGACTGTAATTTGCACACAGACGTGTAACATTTTAAAAATCTAACTTAGGCAAAGGGATCTCATTAACCAATTCTATGACACACAGTCATAGAAAGCAGAGAAAATTACTTTAAACAGATAAAGAAGTGTGTGGCATTTACCAACCTAGGATTCTACTGGATCTTATTTAAGGAGCAGCTAACTGTCACACTTATTTTATATATATATATTTTTGTGTATATGTTATGTATATGCATATAAATATTTGTATGCATATATATATATAATAGTTTATGTTATAAAAAAGAGTATGTGCAACATATAATGCATATTTAAAACACTAAACTTATACATACATGAACAATGTAAAAGTGCAGACAAAAATTAAGCAATTTTCTAAGAAGGCTAAGCAAAAGGAAAGGTTTTCTTCGTGTTAAATATTTTCCATCAAAATCTTCTGTGAACAATTGCAGCTGTTAGAGAAGAAACAAGAGATACCAAATACAGAAAGCCAAAATCTGAAATTCATGTGTCATGCTAGTAAAGTATTCATGCACTGCACTGTTATATACACACTTGGAAATAAAACATAGTTACTTGAGCCAAACAGAAAGATGTTGAAACCCCAGAACATAAATCTGAATTTTAAAGACTGTCAAGTTAAACCAATTAAGTCAACATTGGACAAAGAAGGAAATAACTCATTTTCCAAAGATACTTTGCATATATGAACACAAGAAAACAAATTTAAATTACCATAGAAAATTTCTTTGTTTCATGCTTAACTTCTCTTTACTATTACTACTATTTAATTTAAATTTTGTGCAATACATGGCACTTACATAACAGCTCAAGGGATTTGTATTTGAAATTTCATTGCTTTGAACTCTTTTTAGTAATAAAGGATTTTAGCATGGTTTTTAATGCACATAGATAATGAAATTCTAAATACATCTACTAAACTGGAGATGCAAATTCAGGCAATGAACCCAGTCCTGCAATTAATCCATGCTGAAAAGTGTGAGGGATGCTGACATGCAATTGAGCTTAGTCCTAGGCCCAAGTAGAGACTTGGAATAAATCAATATATTTAATTTTGAATATGTCCATGTTTTCAAATCAAACCAGGGATACCTGAGTCATTATAATAGATATGAGCCAGAAGGCAGTTTCTCTCATGGATACTTGTTGTATTGCATTAAATAGTTTATTTAATTGTTGTTTTGCACTGGGTGATGGGAAATTTGTACTGAGCATGGGTAGATTGTTATTTCCCCTCTCCCATCACATGGTCTATCTCTCATGCACCCCCCTGCTACCCACCCTGGTGGTCTGTTCCTGGGTTGCCCCTCCCCTCGCCCCGCCTCAATGGTATCCCATTGGCTGCGGTCCTCTTTCCCCGCCCCCCTCCTCGGGTATAAAAGTCCACTGCAGCTATGTTACGTGCTCTTTTCCAGTTGGGTGGTCGCTGGAATCAGAGCGTCCGGTCCCAAGCCAATAAACAGGACACTCGTCCCCACGTGGAGAAGAGCGCTTCTCATCTTTAACTTTGTTCATGTAAGACCGTGTGGGCCAGAGCCCAGAGCTAGCTGGGTTGGACTTATACAACAGCCCAATGATACACGGAATCTTGCAGATACTCTCCCAAAAAATCTTTCAACTTTATTTTGCATGTGACATTATAGCCAAGCATATTTATGAAACTAATTTAGTAAATCTGAACATAAAAGAAGCAAGAAAAGCAAAAGTTGGATATGAAAACTAAGATTATCAATTCAAATTGCAAATTACTGCAATAATAATGCAAAGGTAAATAATTCTTTCTGATTCAACTGGTTATAACTACTATATGCAACTTCCAAGAATCTCTGCCAGAAGGATGGGAATAACAAAGTAAATCTGTGTTCTCATATGTACCCTCAAGTGCTTCTGAAAAGTGCTGAAAATATCCCCTTGGTCTTGATGTTCTGGTACCTTATCTCAATTGCTCTTCATTTGGCCAGGCTGAACAACTGGCAAAGAGAATTCATGTCACAAAGGACTGTGTTCAGTGGACAGCACTCTAATGCCTGATTATGAACTTCATCTTATCGAACTGCAACTGCTTAACAAATCAGTGTCTAGGGTCAAGCAGATATTGAGGCCTCTTGTTGCAGAGCAGCAAGCACTTCTGCAACCTAATAGAGCCCAAAACAAGATAAGTTTAAGACTCTTACCTCTCCTCCCTTTTTGAAATGGAGTACAAAGAACTAACTTAGACACTAAACTTATGCATGGCAAATGTTGGATGAGATTAATCACCCTCTTAAGGAGAAGTAGCTGTCAGAGAACATCTGGCAGTACAGCTTCCTTCTCTTTTTCAATTATGTGGAGTATTTCTGCCACAACCTGTCAGATAGCATGCCTGTGGCCAACTGAGTAAAGTGATATTATGAAAGGGCTGAATATATATAGCCATCTTTGAGTGGAAGTTAGTAGTATTTAGAAATAAGGAGAGAAAGTAGAATATAATAATTGATGGATAAGAAATGTCCTTAATGTCAATTGTGATTCAAGGTCAACAATATGAGAACTTTGTTCTGGGCAGCTTCAGAGAAACATGGGTTTCCCAGTGCTAAAAGAGACATTTCCCTTTGTGAGTTACACCAGTTTGTTTCATCATTCCAGCCTTAAACTCTGCAGCAAAGTTCTCCATTTACATTTACAGACTTCAAACTTCACAAAACATATTGTAGACACTATGGGGTACACTAAGACTAGTGCTCAGAATAATGGGAAGAACACTAATGCAGAAGGAAAGCATGCTGCATTAGCAATAATTCATGCCTGTGCAACGTATATAAAATGCTACATTGGAGATGATTGCACTCTGCTGGACTGCATAAGAGTTATGCAACATCCAAAACAAAAGGGAGTATAAGGACTTCTGATGCAATCACTCCCACATCAGATTTGTCTTACTGGAGTTGCCATTTAGAACTCTATAGTCATGATTTCACTGTGGAGGTACAAATGTTGTCCCACACAGTTACTGATTTTTATCCTTTTACTGTGAGTCTGATGACTCCAGAGCTGAAAATTCCAATAAAATATTGATAAAATCTATTTTGAAAAAAGACAAATGAAAAAATTTATTCATTCAGTTGACTTCATTTGTATTTTTTTATTTCAGCCATATTTATGATTTTGAAAGAATTTAATGTTTTTTTCTGAATATATCAAATTTATAATTCTGATGTCAGTACCTGTTTCAGTTTTATTTGTTTGTTTTTTAAAAGGATCCTGGACTGGTGAATCCTAGAATTCAGGATCTACAGGACCATACAGCAAATATTAAACTAATACATTATTTCCAACTCAAATAAATAAGCTGGCCACCAAAGAGCAGCTTTCTTTGTTTCTTTAAAAAACAAAATCCTACTAGGCAAAAAATCTGATATCAAGGTAAAAAAATATTTGCTCACACTGGTTATTGCCTGTTTGAGACCAATAGCACACTGTGGGTAGACCAAAATAAAAGACAGGGTCATTTGTAGCTTAGCTCAAAGTGTTTCCTGAAGGGAAACTGTAGCTGCTCTACACAGTGGGAAATGTCATCTGAGGAGAGCACACTGTTCCAATGGTTAAGAACAGCACTGGATTTACAAATCCATACCCCTGCATATCCAAACAGAAAGATCACGGCTGCAAGCCCTACGTGTGCAACCACAGAACTGCTGCCCCTCCTTGAACTATAATGAGTTGATTTTCAGGTAACCAGAAAGAAAAAGTGAGTGTCTCATGTCTCTAAGTCATGGCATGAGTAAAGTGAACAGACAGATGCAAGCTAGGCATGTACTATTTTTTCCCTGCTGTTTCAAACTCAGACTAATTATCTGGGCAAAGAGATAATTTTTTTGAAAGGATGTCTGCTCCACAAGGATATGGTTCACATAAATATCATCCTACTGCTCTCCATGCTTCCCTGTCTTCTCCCCCTCACATCCCAGCCTCCCATTTCAGCATCTGAGAATGCTTCAGGGAGTTTTGCTGACAACATGGGGACACACAAACAAGGAAGTAATGTAGCTCAGATATTTTTTATTTCATAATCTGCAAAAAACATTTTAGCTCATGACCTGCAAGAAACACAAAGTACCAGAACCTCAGCTTCTTAAGACGAATTAAAAAGGAAAAAAAAAAATTAAAATCCAATTTCTCCCTATTAGAAATTGAGGCAAATAAGAAAAAAATAGCCATTACATTTTACATATCTACCTTTTTCTATATATGATAGTTAGAAGGCAAAAAATTTTCAATGCTTACTGAAACATGTAAACATGTTAATGCCTATATTGTAGTTAAAATCATCATGCTCAGCTTTTTCTTTTTTCCTTAATCTGCACTCACACCTTGGAAGTAACAAGGTCAATTAGACATTGTCGTGTACTTTGAAAGCTGTGGTAAGTGTCCCTCTGAATTAAGTTCCCGTGGTTCTTTGAAGATAAACATTACTCTAAAATAGTATAAAAAAAACAGTGGATAAATCTGAAAGCATGTTTTCTGGCTCAAGATGACAGAGCTCCCTTTTTACTTCAAGCAGTAAGTATGAACCCAGAGGACAGACATCTGAATTCTTGTTTTGACACCCATTTCTCTGTATGTGAACTTGTTAAGTGGGATGTATACCTGCTCACTTTGGAGATATTAGCTGACCATGTTTCTATTAAAAATACTGTAATCAGGGTAGGTATCATTAGAACAAACACTAAAGAAGACCCAGCTGAACATTGAAAGGTACTTAGGATAGGTTGGTACTAAGAAGGTTCCCTTTATCCACACTTTTACAACACTTTGCTTTCTACTAGTATTTCTAAAAGCTGTTATGCAAATATCATGTCTCTGATGCCTGTCCTCAGTGATCATTGCATTAGTCCAAAATACCCTTTAAAATTCAACAGTAGTTCTTCCAGGCTACAGCAGCAGGGTATCTTTCAAATGAATCCAGCAGAGTAGCAAAGCTGCAGTGCTTATGTTCAAGGCAGGTACCAAGTCTAAAAGCAATTTCACAGATGAAAGACAAGTTATCAACAGCATTACAGCCACACTGGCATATTTTCTTTGGAAATTATCTACCGCATTTTAGAGAATAACGATAAAGTGGAATTCTCAAGGGCCTCTGCCCCTGCAACTAACTTCACATGTGGCTACTGAAAGCCATCAAATCATGCCCTGTAGTTGTGTCAAGAAACTGGATGACAGTAACCCTTCACTGTGCTTTGTTTTGCTGAGCTGATTGACAAAGTGACTAACTCAGGCTTCAAATGGTGTGGGAGAAAAGTGTTACTCTCCAGAGCATCTCTAAGAAAGTTACCGTTGTTAAGTACATCTTCCAAATACACTACCTGCTTGCTGAGTTTGTGCGCAACTCAAGCAAACATTTTCATTAACTTTTCAGTTCTTCTTCCAGGCCCTAGAGGAAACATGCCTCAGCTTTTGTGGTTCAAGATGTGTATTTCTAGAAGCAACAGGAGACAAGCAATGCAATATCTGACTCCAGTAGCCAGTGTCATGGGCCACTTCACTGGATTTCTTGTCCTTCTTTCTACTCAAGTTAAAATGCAGATAGTGAAAAGAACTGGCATTACTTTCTGTGTTGACTTCATTTTATCTAAGTTAAAGCTTCATGCAAAATCTGTGGAAAATCTGGTCTTTGTTGATGCAAAGCAGCAGTTATTACACTTAAAGCACATTTAGACCAATATGATACAGGGTTTCTTGTAAAAATTTCAGATAGGAGAAATAGTTGCAAATTGAATTTCTTGATATTTATTCATCAATGCTACTTTTTCTACAGTAGGGAAAAAGATAAATATTGTGCACTTACATGCAAATAATAAAATTCTTCAATTTGGAAACACAGTAAGGAGGATTTTGAGGGAACAGCATTGATGTCGGTTATTCTGTGACTATGTTTGTAAGGTAGGAAAAACTGAATAAGTAAAATAAGACATTAAGCAAATGATCAACACAGAAACCTTCACTGAATTTGGAAAAGGAAACATTAGCTGCTGAAGAGTACAGTCCAGTTTATCTATGTGACTGAGGATCTCTGAATGAGCAGTGATGGTCTCAAGATTCTCATTATAAATACCTGATATTTCCTATTAAAGTTAATAATGTTCTCAGAATCCTGCCTCTGAGCCCAGGAGAAAAGGCTATCTAGGTGCAATAAAATGTATTGAAAAAGTGGTTTCTATGCCATACAATCCCTTTTCCAGGAGAAAAAAAAAAAACCCTCCAAGTCTTCCATAACTATAATATAAAAAATTCAAAAGTAAATACAAAATTAATCTGCTTGCTTAGTTGTGGAAACAATACTTAGCTTTGCATTTCTATTTTATCAACTCACATTGACCAACACAATATATTACCAAACGGTAAAATGTTAATAAAGCTATTAATTAGGTCAGCAGGTACTCATTAAATTGCCCACCCTCTCATTTTGCTTTGAATTTCTTCTCCCCACAAATAAAGGATTACAAAATGTATCACTGGACTTGCAAAAATTGACTTCTGCTAGAAACTCTTTATGATGGCTGTGCTAAATGTGTCTCTTATGTCTTCTAACATGTCCATTTTCCTCTTCTGTTTCTCATTTAATTTTCCCCTTGCTTTTTGTCCTCCTTGTGTTTTCTTTATATTTTTTTTACCAAAAGATTCCATCAAAGTGGTTCAGTCATCTCCCTTTAAAGGTATTTTCTGCACTTTAACTTATTATTGAAATGATATTAACTCATGTCACACAGCATCAACATCATCTGTTAAGAGAAAAACACCATGCAGGGATTGCTAATTTTGTGTTAGGAATTAGTAATGTTTGTAATGGAAATGAAAAAAAGGAAAAGACAAAGAATCTTAAACACACATGCAATCAGGTAGGGAACAAAATGGAACTAAAAGCCCTGAAAGCCCAAAGCTTCATGAATAAGTAAGTATTTCGACTCTAACCTTGGATTGTTTGCATTAAGTGTAAACACTGTTTTCTAAACTTTTTATGAAATTCACAAACTTCGTAAAACAAAGCTCTTTAATTAGTAATAGCTTCACACAGTGAACTGTCAAGTAATGTACCTAAGAACCAGAATTTCCAGCTTACACAGCAATTTAAACCACTCTGCCTGTCTTTGAAAGGCAGATCTTTAATAGGTATTCAGGGGCACTCTGCCCAGGCAGGAGGAACTTTTACAGTCAGACAGACATTATACAGGAATGCACAACAGTAATTTGAAAGGGTAAACTTCTTTTCCCAATGCTAGACTAGATTTTTCTAGTTGCTATGACAAAGCCATAGTCTGTTAGATGTCTTGTGTTGGGATTTGTTTTTTCTGAGAATTAAGGAAGACCTTTAATGCTGGAATAAAAAGAAGAGTGTTCCTCACCATCTTACCATCCATTTTCCTCGGTAATGAGCAAAATCCAGATAATTGTGTTCAAGTATTTTAAATGAATTGCTTAAGTTTCACCAATTAAGTCTGCTTTAAACTCATCTCACTCTTAAAGAGCATAGAATGAAGAAAGATAATTATTAATTGCCTTTTATAATGTTCAGAAACTTGAGTGTGTGGAGTTTGGATTCAAATCCCATGTGATTTTCACTTCAGGCTTGCTTTGAAAACCAGAATATTTAATTTTATACAATTTATTTTAAAATTAATTTTCAGTTTGTCTGGGAGAAGGGGGGGTTACCTTTTTTCCCCCAAGTGGAAACATTTCTGAGCAGCACCTAAAAAGATCTGTAACAAACACCATAACAAAAAATTCAACTTCATATTAATTTTACAAAATTCATAATGCTACCTGAAAGAGACATACATCAGTCTTACTCTGCTGATAATGAAATGGGTCTATAAAAACACAAGACATTATTGTGAATAACTGGAAACCCTTATGTGACCTGCAGTAGCTCTACTCATGTCAATGATTAAATTAATAAGTGATTTCATGTCAAGGAAGACCTTTGCATGCAGTCTCCTGACTATCTCCTCCTGATCCTAACTGTGGTCAGCTGCTAGTGGAACTGCTGTTTCTGAGGTAATTCTGCAGCACTGTTTGATATTTAAGCTCCCAAAACCAAATTCAGAATCTCTATTTCACAATGAGCCTTTTTTTATTCACAATTCAAGGGTTAATTTTTTCTGCTGTTTGGTCTCCTAAAACCATCCCATTTACTATTTTTTTTCTTTCTTTTGGGTTCCCTGTTAGTTCTGTTCTTACCACTTTAATATGATTTCATTCTTTATCAAAGAATTGCCTCTGCAGCTTATGTGATGATCAACTGGACTGGATGATCTAATTCACCTTTATCATCTTTCCTTACTTTAAAGCATAAATCACACCTTCACTCATAAACATTTTCAGATCTACAGCCAGAGGTTATAGAATTAGCCTAGGAGATACAAAGTCCCTTCATGTGTTTCTCAGCACTTTTTTTTTCTTTCTGAAAGGTTTCTGTCTGCTACTCGCAATTTACTGAGAAGCTGAGACATGAAAATAACCTCCTATCTTGTTTATTCAGGAAGAACACTGAGCAAAACCTCTCAGCAGACTGTACATGGCAAAAAAAGACTTTTTAGATGGGCTATTTCTGCAAGGAAGAAACTCTTAATGAAAGGTATGATTACATGCATTTTCTCACATTGCATACTGGAGTCTCAGATATATGGGTTTTTTCACTGTAAAACCCAAACTGGATAATATAATTGGTCTAAAATGACAAGCTCCTGTCTAGAGATAAGAAGGATTGGTTCTGTTCTCAGTTCTGCCTCTGACTGTATCTCACTTTCTTCTCTGCACGAATTGATGAGAGTGTTTAAACTTTTTCATAGTTCTCTTTGAGATCTAAGAAAGAAAAGAGGCATGTAAATGTCAAGTGTCATATTTAACTGCCTATAAATCTCCCTGCTAACATAGCTGTGTTGTCAAAGTAGTATTCTGAAGGCAGCCACAGACAAAGGAAAAGAGTACAAGTGAGGAGAAAGATTCACTTTATTCCATGAGTCTTTGTAATATAGCCAGAGCAGAGATGGAGACAGAGAATTCTAGACAGACTATTGTTTGTGTGAGGGATAAAGCCATAAATATTTTCCCAATATATAATATGTTTTCAAAAGGGAAGTAATGTGGGACAAATTTAAGCACATTATATTGATAGCTAAAACATATCAGGAAGTATCTTCTAATATAAAACTTAAAACATATTTCTGATGCCCACAGTTCTCAATGACCTGGAGAGTTTTCTGTCCTTTGTAAACAGAAACAACTTGAAACAGCAAGATGTTTTCTTTCTTTTAAATGTAAATTCCAAGTGTATATACTTACTTTAGAAGATCTTGTATGCCTGTGAATTTGATTTTTCTATGTTTTTTCACCTGGTTGAATAAAACCACTTCCATCCACCTGCAAACTTTTTATTTCCTCTGTTATCAGACAACCACAGCTCTAACAGCCACAGCTGTTTCTTTCTGTGCCATTATCAGAGTGCAAGAAGGCTCTTAAAAGCACTGAACTTTCCCTTCCTTTCATGGCTATTTATTTGCTACACAGTCTGAGAGTTAATACAAGGTAGGATTTCATTTGGCTTGCTAGATTAGGGCTGCCCTATTTGAACAACAGATCTTAAGACATTATGCAGCAAGGCTAAATTCACCTTGCTGCCTTCTCCTTAAAGCTCACCTCAGAAAAGCAAATGAAATGGTGGCATAAATACAGAGCTCTGCAGATGGTCAGGCAATAGGCCAGGCAAATAACAGGAGAGAAGAAACAGAGTCAGGGCTTCATCTGAGCCCTGGGGAGTCCTTGAAGACTGCAGAAGCATATTGTCCACCCTTGCTGTAGGAAATACTGCAGTATGTGAAGCTTTATAGACACAGCATCAGTTCCAGCACGTCAATATTAATGACATTTTGAGTCAGGAGTGAAACCCAACTGACACGGACCAACCCTCCTTGTTGACTAGGGAATATTTTCTACAACTAACTCTCATTTAGGATTCTTCAGTGCTGGCTTTCCTACCTTATGGCTGTGAGCTGACAAAGCTACAAATGAGGCCTCCAGTAAAAACATTTAAAAAAAAAGGCAAGAAAAGAAAACCAAAAAAAAATCCCAACAGAAACAAACAAACAAATCCCAAACCTTAAAAATAATAAACTGTAATTCCTCATATTTTTTTTAAAAAACAAACACAAAGAAGTGAAACTGGAAAGCATCAGTAAAGAACATCACTACACTGCAGCTGAAATTCAGCTTTGTTTCTTATCTGTTCTTTATATTTGTTTACAACCTTTGGTGGTGGGTAGTAAATTGTTAGCTGCAGAATTAAACAGTTCTTACAGTTTCTTTTTCAGAAGAGTAATAATATAGACTCCCTGGCCTAGCTATGGACAGGGCTTAAGCAATTTCTTCAAGGAACTTAACACCTTTAGGTATAATTTTTTATATACTCAGGTTTTTTTATCTTAGAGTTCCATATTTCTATGTTCCCTTTATCATCCTGGTTATCTTGTGTTGAATCTATCAAATTCCATAAAGAAACAGATCTGAATAACTTGGCAAGACTATTTGTATGTAAGGACAAGAAATGCAGATCACCTTTGAAAAGCTAGAAATGGTTACACGAAATGCATTAAAAATGCAATGATAAAAAAAATGGTAGAAATTATCTTTCCTAATCCAAATTAGATGTCTGATTATGGATTAGAAAAAGATAAAATTCTTTCTCCTCTAACAAACTAGTAAAAGAAACTCATCTCCCCCAGAGATGGTTATTAAAGTACAAATCTTAGAATGACTCAGCTTTTGAAGATGTTTATTGTGTGACTGCCCCAGGCACAGATGTTTCATTCTTGATATCTAAAGACAGGCAAATCCCTTCCTACATAGAAAGCTATGAAATAGTGACTTGGGAGCTGGACTGCCTGGCACACAGCGACAGGCACGTGTAAATTTGCAGCTCATCAACCACAGGTTGCCTTTTTACATGTTTTGAATTCATGTAACCACAAAATTACTCAGGCACACTGTCCTGTGAAAGTAGGACAGTAAAATTAATCACATGGTCTCTAATTATGAAAATAGATGTAACATTCTGCCAGTCTTAATGACACTATTCAGTGTGACTATTCCTGGCACTGGTATACAATAACATGTAAATTTCTGCATCATTTAATGAGCCATCTGAAACAGATCTTCCTACCCCTCTTATCAGTTGGAATTCCATTTCAGATTATGATTTTGTTTGCCTTTAGGATCTGCTTTCTCTTAAGCATAGCAATTCCTCTGAAGATAGAGCTTGGCATTAGCATCATGCAGTCCTGAGATCTATCTCAACATGAGGTGAAAAGCCAACTCTACTACTTTTCCCTGAATCACAATTACTTCTCTTTTTTCCCTCATAGAGCTTGCATGTTGAGTTAATTAAATTTAATGCAGATTATTTTTATGGGCCTAATATTGAGATCCTGCTGCCAACCTAAAATTTCCATGTAACATCTCCACTGACATGACTAGAAATCTTCATAGGAGCAAAAATTTACTGCAATTTGATCAGATCCTCATGAACTACTTGTGAAAGCAGTGATTTGCATCCCTCACAATCTCTCTGCTGCTTTATATGATCATCTGTTTCTGAATGAAACCATATGTCTTCTAGTCAGAAAAATCTGAAATTTGCTTCCACAAAACTCAACAAGTGATATCTATCCACCTTGCTTAGGAATAACCTTCTCACAAAGACAATAAAGCCTTGAAAGATTTTGCCCAATGACACTCTGTGATCTCTCTCCTTGGATACTTTGAAGGCTAGATCAGCCCTGAGCAATCTAGTCCAGCCTTGATACTTGCCACGCTTTCAGCAAGAAGATGGATATTATCCTGAGGTCCCTTCCAGCCTGAATTGCCTTGTGATCCCACAAGCATCTAGTCACAGCTCATGACCAAAAGGGCCTAACGTTTGTTTTTCTAATATGGTGAACAGAAGTAACAAAATTATCAGGTGTGAAGGATGAAAACAGAGGAAGAATATACCAGAAGGGTATATCAGAGTGCAATACACTGATGTCCACTAGATTTACCAGTCACTGCAACCCCAGACACCCAAGTACAGTGATTAAATCCAGACAAGGCACACAGCTGGTACAAAATAGAGAAGCCAACTGCCAGATGAAGTCAGAACAGCCAGTAAGATTCCCAAGGCACCAGTCAAGTCCATGAAGTTCATTCCCAGTACATCACATGATACTTTGAACACCATGATTCTGTAGAGGAAATAAACAATTAAAATATTTGTTTATTCTTTCTAGTCATTGTTCTCAGACACTTCTCAGAATTCTGTTGTGTTCAGACATTTAGATTATATTATCTTGGTTTTAGTATAAAATTTTCTCCAACTAAGGGAAAATTTCTCAATAATTAACTGAATTTTTCAGTCCAGGTAATTGGTCTGAAATTATCAGAGTAATTTTACACTATACTTTTTCTGTCAATGGCTACTCTGGTTTTTAGTATCAGGAAATTTTATCTCTACTGCACATCTCTTCCTCTGGGTCATTGCTTTACAAAGTGAACAGAATTGCTTTAGCAGTTATTCCCACCTCCGACCATTTATTTAAAACATTTTCTGTCTCTTGGAGTTCCAAACCACTAGGTCAGTAATGTATTCACCAAATTTGTAGGTGTATTTCAAAAAGCATTTTTACACCCGCAATTTGAAAATAAGAAATAAGCTTTCATTTGCCTTCTCTAATAGCAATTGCTTAGCTAACAGCCTGTGTAGTACTTAAAAATTCAGTTGTAAGTTAATGCATGGACATATTATATCTATGACTTTCTCTTATCAGCCTTATGCTTCCTCCTTATAGAAAAAAGTCAAATATAACTGTATATAACCTGATTTTTACACAAACATACTGATATACTTAATTAAATTACTGCCACTGACTAGTGTCTCTGATGTATTGACAGCTGCAGTATTCTAGCTTAAATGTCCATTGTGACTTGACATTTCTTTAATTCACTTTCAAAATATAGATGAAGTATAAGACTCTTTATTCCATCAGTTCCACAATCTGCTTCCAAATGTACATATACAAAAATGTAACCTTTTTTGAATAAATACCAATCTATACCCTTTTGGTGATAAAGGGAAATAAATATAAAGCAAAGGACAATTTTGACAAAACTTTCTGTCCTAAAGCACCTGGTGAAGTTGACCTGAATTTATGATGTCCAAGTTCCAAAGACCCGCATGACTGCAAAGAGGTTTTCTGTATATGTACATATGTACAGACCAAATGGCAAGTTTCTTTTAGCTCCTTACTAACTGAGCCTCTCCATGATTTACTCTTTTGCATTTCTCATCAACTGAACTTGTGTATATTTCAACTACATAAGTTGTGAAATAAATTTGACAGGAGATTAATGTGACAAATATTATCCACAGGCTTGCTTAAGGGGCTATCTTCTCTACAAGGGTAGCAAACAGAATGAAGTAGTCCCTAGACATTAAATTTCCTTGCTGGTTTACCCACTCAGGCACTGAATATATGATAAACCAAGTGGCTCAAAGGGAATAAGTGCCACTTGCATCCTCACCATGCAAAGTGTTTTAACTGACTGCAAAGCAGCTATTGCTTCTATTTTTCCATCAGACTTAATATAAGTATTAATTTAAATAAATATATATTTTTTTCATTATTTTAAAGAAAACTGTACAACAATACAAGTGAAGAGTTACAATTTTTGTGATATATCATATAGGTTTGTGCTTCATTTTACAGCTTCTGGTGGCCATGAACTTTCCCCTATTCATCTTATCAAAACAGATGAAAAAATGTGTTTGAGAGCTTTGACTTCAGCTGACCATGACACCTGATTTTGAAGACCAATTTTTGCCCTTTAAAAGCTAAAAAACCTCTCACTTTTCTGGCGTGAATGTTGTTTTTGTCATAATTGAGCCACAATACCATGTGTAAAAAAAAGCAGTTTTTTAAAAATAAACACATTAAGAGGAAAACAAGAAGTACGTTTTTACTTGCCTGAAAAAATGATAAATAGTGTTTTTTTAAACTGTAAGACAAGTCATAAGACAAGTTGCTAGGAAAGTAGTACATAAAACAAAACACAGTCAGAAAAAATAAACCCTAAAGTGGTCTGAAGATACACAGTTCCTTTTGCTGTTACTTTTTAATTCTTTTTTTTTTTCCTGCATCTCATTCAGAATATAGTATGTTTGGTTTTAAGCTGAAAAAGGGTAGATTTAAATGGTACATAAAGAAGAAATTTTTTGCTGTGAGGTGAGGAACAGAGGTTGGCCAGAGAAGCTGTTGGTGTCCCATCCCAGGAGCTGTCCAAGGCCCGGCTGGATGGAGGTCTGAGAAATCTGGTCTAGTGGAAGGCACGGAGCTTGAAGCTAGACAACCCTTTAAGTCCCTTCTGAACAAAATAGTTTTATGATACAGTGATTCTATATGTTCTGTAGGGCTGAGTACTCACTTTTTCTCCAACTCAAGTTCCAAGAGACAAGAGTTACTGATAAACCCCCAGAAAGTCTCATTTCTGAAGAGAATTTCTCAAAATTTGTGTCTAAAAATCACCTATCCATTTAGAGGAATAAAAGAAGTTACATTATCTGCTTATTTGCCAATATATTTTGCAGACTGTGGAAAGAGGGAGACAAGAAAAATACATTAAGAACTTGCTACCCTTGTGAACTCTTTGGCTTTCCAGAGCCATTATCTACTTAGACATAGACTTATTTAAAAAGTACATGCACACTGTGAAATAACTTTGCAATCAAATTTGCCCTTGAACCTTGGTCTCCTTTACTGTGTTAATACTTTACTGTGGATAGAACACTGCAGAAGACAAGTTTTACTGTCCTCTGATGTGGTCTTGCAACAACACACCAGCAAAGCTTTATGTCCTCAAATACCATCACATACCTTCATTTTCATGTTAAAAAGTACACCATTCTAGTGAGCTGTGCTAATTCTGAATTTAAAACTAAATAAAACAAATAACACACACATAAAAAGTGTTTTTTTAGTCCTAAATTCTGTACTTTGGGCTCAGAGGAGATATGAAAGCAAATCTTACACAAGGTGGTTATGTCCAGCCCTTCTGTGAGGGAACACCCTTGGGCATGTGGACAGAACTCATCTCTACCAGCTTCAGCTCCAGAGCTCACTCTCCAAGGTAGAGGTACTCCATAGTGTAGACCTTCTGAAAACAGGGCAGGAATCCACTGATCAGCCTTCCCTGCAGGGCTGGACACTCACTGAACAGGAAGGGTACTGGTAGTATGTGTAGTAGAGTGATGTTTTTTTAAATATATTTCATTACGGTTTCTAATAACCACTTTGTAGATCCCTTCCTAATTTCTCAGAGACTAGAGATGCTCTGGAAAAGTTCAGGATTGCTATATATTGGCAGAGATAAGAAGCAAAGCAGCAGAATAGCCCTTGACAGGTATGAAGGCAAAGTGATGTGCTTCACATCATAACCCCACCTTATATAGAGACCCCATGTTTTGTCTCCCCACATGAGAAGCTTCCAGTGACTCACAGACTGGAGTGACCAGCTGGGACCATCACAGGGAAGAAAGCTGGGAAAATACATGCAGTACAGCATAGCAAGTGGGACATATGTGGGTTTACATCAGTATATTAAGATTCACATCTTAATTCTCACTATTACTTGTGTAACCTTGTGGCATGTCTAGAGATTATAGATTTAGAAATACTAAAGACACATAAGATTAAAACTAACCAAGAAGAGGTTTTGAGTTACTTTGTTTTGACATAATATATAAAGGGATCATAGACTGACCTTGTTTTTTGTGGATTTGAGATTTAATGTTACTTACTCCTAAGGGAGTATATTTAATGCATTGACACTACTCTGCAGCCACCTGTGAGGTACTGATTAGAGAGACTATGTAAGAAACAAAAGGTGTCTTTGGGAAAATATAGGAACAAAAAATGTCACAGAAACACTACTGTGTATTCCCTTTGGAATCCTTAATTTAAGGTAATTACACTTCAGGAGTGAGCAATGCTTTTCTAATTGCTTGTATTATCTCCTTACCAGTGTTTCACAACAGGTAGTAGATAGATTGTAACTGGCAAATCTCTAAAGACTCTAGACAGAAGCATAAACACACACAAAAAAAAATATAATTTCAGTGATTACCTTCCAAGCCTTTAATAAAAGTAGTTAAGGCCTGATTTAAAAGCCTCCCCTCTGATGGTAATAGCCTATTTGTCAGATGTTATTATACAGTGATGATAGTCATTGTGCAGTAAAATGCTTAGCATTTAGCACTAAATGCTGGGGTTTTTTTCAATTTTTTTCTCTCTAGATGTTTGTATCATGGCAAGTAGTGAAGAAATTGGCCTGAAGACTGGCTCTCTAACCCTGAATGTATAAAGATTTAAAACAAATTTTGGAACTGTATACTTACTCATATGTTGAAAGGAAAGCTATTTCACATCAACAAATAAGAAATATGTCTAATTCATATACTGAAATGAAAGCTATTGCACATTGACAAATAAGAAATATGTGTAAGTGCCAACATTATATAATTCCTAAAATGAAAAGGATTTATATTCAATCTAAATAAACACTAAACTAAGGTTTAAGCCATTACAGATGCCACCTTTAGGTTGAAACAATCTCTTCCTTTTGACTGAAATGGGACTTTCATTGATGGACATATTTCTCTGCAAATTCTAACCCTCAGGTTCTGTCTTTTAGAATATTATAGCGTGTCTGTCTTTCACAGAATTTTATTACATGACTTTCTGAATGAGTCAGATCTTGGACTCTATTTATTTCACTTCTTTCATAGAATTTATGGTGTGGAAATCTGACCATTAGTGAATATGTGTTATAGGAAAATTACTATTAGCCCTCTCTGAGGAGGTAATGCAATGGTTTTTAAAATCTCTGTGTTTTTTCCCCATAAATTTCTATTAAATTAGACAGATTATAAACTAATAGTGATGAAAGAAGAAAGACTAAAAATTTCATTTTAGTACACAGAAACTGAAATACTTCTGTATTTACTTTTATTTTATTTACAATTAATTCTTGTACATGATCTTCATCTAAACCAGCAAAGTTAATGAATAAGTGTGATAGCAATAAGTGTTCTGGAAAAAAACCTTCAGACTATATTTCCCATAATCAGCTGTTACTATACAAATAACACTGTATAAATAAGATACTTGATATTCAGTTCATGCAATGCAGTAGACACTTCACATCATTTACTTGGTGCAAGAAAGAGACTTCTTTTTCTTACAAAAAATAATCAGTCTGAAGTATGTCAAATTTCCTGTGAAAAGTAATAACATTTTCTGTACAAGTGACAAGATATGCACCTAATTGACAATGGATTCATGCAAAGAAAATGGGAATGTGCTTATTGCATTCAAATAATAAACTGGCGAAAAAATTAAAGACTACTAACCTTTGCTAAAATTGAGTAGAGATCTCACTGTTGAGTGGTTACAATCACCTGTATAAAAGTTTTTCATTTTATTCAAAAAAATACTTTGGAAGTATATAATATTTATTTTACGACCTCCCCCAAATTTTTCAAGACCTTGCTAGCTTATATTTATTCAAAATGTTAAGCACTATTAATATGAGATAAAATGTTTAATGATTTTATTACTATAGAAGATACGGGTTCATGAACGTGTTATCCTTAATGAGTTTTCTTCCTTCATTAATTCTAATTTAGTCTTCAGTAATTTGCAGTAACTTATTAGTTTGCTATCAAGGAATAGAAGTGCACGCAAAAGCCATGTTAGGATTGGCTGATGAACATAGGGAGTCAGTGTTCTGGTGACTTTTAGAGATAAGGAAGAACCTTCTGCTGCTGCACTGAAAGCAGAGACAGTTGTATCTGACAGACTTGTGTTCTTATGTGAACAACTTCCCAATACACTAACTTCCCCCTAAAAATATATCCAGAAAAATGGATAACAAAGAAAAATATTATGATTGCCAAAATAGTTAATCAGACCAAGCACCAAATTCCTCGAACTTTCAAAATAAATTTCTTTAATTCCACAAGAAATCCAGCATACTTAAACACAATACATTCTGGTTTTGTCCTGGAGCAGAAAGAAAGTGTATCACCTTCAGCACAAATGTTTACTAAAGATACAGATATGCTGCTGAACATGTCCCGTGTGGGGTCCCTGCTCAAGAGGGGTAACAAAGGCTTGTGTCCACTCTCCTCATGGGTGCCCCATCTACATCAGATTGGCTGTGTCAAGACCTCACAAGTTTCAGCTTTGGGTCTCCCGTCCCCATACTGCACTTTGGTTGCCACAGGACAAAACTGGATAAGGAAGAGAGAGACTGGGTGTTATTCTCCGTTCAAGTGTTTTAAACAGTTTGAGGACTGTGCCGTAGCCAACTGGACTTTTTTTCTGAAAAACAGGAAATGTGACTGTGCTGCATAAATAGCACATTGTCAGTAGGACAGGTAATGAGGTTCAAAGCATTCTGGGATATCACTGAAGGGCAGAAAATACAAAAACCTAGGGCAATCTCATCCACACTGCTTATTTGGAATGGGTCACTTACACTTCCTACACTGTCCAGGAGATAAAGGCCTTAGTTTCTTCTAAACTGTCTTTTGCAAGCAGTGCTCCTCACTGAATATGCTATAAATCAACTTCCTTTCAGCACCAGAGTCTGGTGATTTGGGACCACTTCTTCAGTGTTGCCATTTACTCTAACTGTATGAACAAGTGATCTCAAAAAACATGAGATGTTTTGAAAAGCTAATAATTTATGTTAAGCACTTAGTAGAAAGCACTTAGTGGAGTTTGAAAATCTGGCTTTAACTCATGCTAAGTCTGCCACAGTTCCATTAACTATAACATTCTGATAATATTTTCATTTATTCACTGCATCAAAATATCACAAGGATTGTCTGGAAAGTGATTGCAAAATAGCTTTGTCTCAACTGAGGAAATAATCACTTTTCAGGAAACCCTTTAGGCAGTCATTTAAAACCTTTCCCAACTGAGGTTGACTAAAGTTTAGGACACCATCCTCAGAACATAACTCTGGTACTTCAATGGATTTTAAGGTGAAAAACAGAATTTAATGATTGTGCTCTACAGACAGCATCATCTGGATTTCTTTTTTAAGCAAGATGAAAATATAAACAGAAATTAAAATCTGTATATAATCACTTTGGTAAATCAAATGCTGTTATACCTCAAAAAAAAGATCCAGGTTCAAGCATACTGAGCAGCATACTGTTAGTTACTTTTGATTATTTGATATCTTTTGCAATTATTCCCCTTTTATTTTTTGATTCTTGACACACTGTATATGATGTGTGAGTTTATTGAAACAATAAAAGATACAACCTTTAATTTATTTTCTTCTGAAGAAAACCAACTAATGCACAACACCTCCTGAAAAAAGAAAATGGTACTATTTCGTTGAATTTTCTGTCTCAAGAAACCTGTGAACATGTCAAATATGTTACCCAACAGAGTTTTGGAAAGAAATTTTGCACATGTTTGAAGGAAACAAAACCAAATAATGACTGTTTAAAAGGCAGGTTCATTCTGTTCTTTCTTGTGCATTCATTATTGGAAACATTACAGCCATAATACACTGCTCCATTGTTTTTTAATGTTTGATTTAATGTTAGTATATAAACCCCCTTATCATCATCATAGCATTACTTACTGAAGTTGACAATGCTGCAGATTACAATTGAAAGCTTGAAAAATACAATGCAGACTGCACCAAGATAAAACCATTATAAATTTATCAGGAACCATTTTTTAATGTCTGAGAATGAAACTTATACCACAGTCTACAGCTATTACTGAATTTCTCATGTTAGAGACTTTAATAGCACCCTCTCAAGATTCTGAAATTGCAGCCTGAGATGTACACAGTTTTTCTCAAGTTACTTTCATCCTTTAAGAACTTTTAATTACTTTTCTGTGAAGGCAAAAGCTACCACAGAGACTTTATAATTATAGAAACTCTCATGTCTTTTTCCAGTCATTCTCAGGCCATTTGCAGTTTATTCCTATGAATTACACAGAAGTTTCTTCATCAAATCCACATATAAAAACTGTAAAAGGTATTGATGAAGTAGCAGTTCTTGCCAGTATTATACTGCATTACACACATTTTCCTAAACCCCTGGGTAAGAGCAACCCTCATTAAAGCTTTCAGCTATCCAAGATTGACTCCCAAATACTCAGAGAAATCTCTTTTTAAAAACTTTGTATAGGTTTCAGCTCTGGGTCTCCTGGCCCCATACTGCACTTTTGTTGCCACAAGACAAAACTGGATGAGGAAGAGAGAGACTGGGTGTTATTCTCAGTTCGAGTGTTTTAAACAGTTTGAGGACTGTGCTGTGGCCAACTGGACTTTTTTTCTGAAACTCAGGAAGATGTGACTGTGCTGCATAAATAGCACATTGTCAGTAGGACAGGTAATGGCATCTGAAGGTTTAATGCATTCTGGGATAGTACTGAAGGGCAGAGAATGCAAAAACCTGGTGCAATCTCAATTGGAATTTCAGGAATTGGGCAATTCCCTGAGATGCTTTGGAACCGTACTGTCTGTTGGGACATAGGCTTACTCACATGGATTTGTTAGCTATTACATATCTGGAAAAAAATTAATTGGTTTTACAAAACTGACTAAAAAAACAGCTGAAAAGACTGAAGCTGCACTACTTGCCATGAGATATTTGCTGTCTTAAAATGAGAAACCTCAAATTTATCAGCCCTTGTGGCAGAACAGGTATCCATGTTAAGCAACATGCTGCATGAAGAAAGCTGCAACCATATTTCCTCACCAGTCTAATAGATATTCTCTTGTACTGGGTAGAAAAATGTGATTTCCAGGTTCTTTCAGGTCCTTTGTATTACTCATCAAACATATAAGTATTGTGGCCCCTTCAATGCAGAGGAACAGTATGATCCCAGGAGACAATGGATTTTGGTCTCTACTCTTGAGGTTTGTTTGAATTCTAAGTGAAAATCTAAAAATACATCATTGATTCAGTACAAAATGTCTCCATTATACAATTGCTAGACAACGTGAACATATTTTAGAAATATAACTTCAGTTCAACTGTTTTATTAATTCTTAAATATAGATATGGAAATATTATATAGATTTTTATATTGATATATAAATATTTTCCCACTCCTTTTCAGCCTACAGACAGATAATTATGCTTGCCCCTACATTGCAGGATTCCCTTCATTGCAAATTTGCATTCTGGCTATATCTCTTACCATGTTATGGGTTCTATTGGATGGAAACTTGTGCGTGGGTAGGCAGAAAGTCACAGCGCTCTCTAGCTGTCTTCCTGATCTGGATGAAAAAGCATTTTGTGAAATGTAAGTGCAGCACAGTCCAATTTCAACCACTGATACAAAGTAAAGAGCCAATCATATGCAGAAGACACAGAGTGAAACTTAATCTTCACTACATCTGATTATTATAATTGCAATATTAGCGTGCTGGGAGAGAGTTGCCTCTAGAATGGAGCAGTTGGATAAGATTCAGCTGCGCCTCAAGCTGAACCAAACCAGCTCAGCTATATTTCTACAATCTATACTCAGGCTGGCAGTACCTCTTCTGTTACATGATATAAAGCTTTGACCTATCTTGATGGAAAATTATCTGGACTCATTTATTTATCGCTGGTAAGACAGACACTGCCAAGGACATTTCTGAAAGAATGACACTCTCAGTGCTTTGCTATTCTCAACAGACATAGGTGCTTCAGTCCATCAGATCTGGCCTCACGTAACCAGTGCATCCTCATAGCATTAATAAACAAGTTCAATGCTTCTAAATGCTTAGCGTACACATGCTGGGAATTTCAGCATGTAAAAAATTGTGGGGAAGAAATCATGGGGTTATTATAGGAGTAAATAAAGTCATGAGTGGGGCAAACAGCTAAGTAGGGATTGACTATTCATTATTCCTTGAATGAAAGCACCACAGGCTACCAAAAAAACTATGTGTGACCTTCAAAGAAGAAAATGTGGATCTTTACAAATGGTGTAAGTAATCTGTGGAACTTCCTGCCACAAGACATTGTAAATGCTAAATGAATTTTTAAGTTCAAGTGAGAACTGTGCAAGTTCATGGAAGAAATTGTCATCAGTAGTTATTATCTTCAAACAGATCAGCTTTTCTTTTTCAGAAATTTCTTCTGCTGCAAGTTTCTAAAGACTGTAAGGCTATTCTGAGAAAGTTTAACCACATTTTTTCCATTGCTATATTCTTTTCTAGATATCCACATTTGGTTTATATTACATAGACAATGCAGGATCTTTTGACATGGCTTCCTACAGTGATTCTATCTCCATCACATGTTCTTTATCATGAAAACACTCCATAATCATGAGCACAAACATTTGAGTTCTGTCTTAATGAAAAAAGGCCAGTGGATGAATTTGAGCAGTAGACAGACCCTTTATCTATCCTTTTCCAAAGATATTCCCTGGATTTGTGCTCATTTCCTATGTATTAAATTTCTGGGCAAGGAAAATACAAAGAAGTCAGGGTTAGGGAATGACACTTTCTAATTGTCTACAAGAAAAATATGCTGCATTGCTCAGAACCGTAAACATAACCCAGGTGATGCCCCCTGACCTTATGATTGTGGATTTGCTTCTGGCCCTAATTATATTTTAGGATAATTGGAGCTCTTCTAAATAATGACCTCATGATCAGGTTTGCATCTACAGGTTGAAATACTGTGTTACACATATTTCTTCCTTATCAGGATAAGCAAGAATAAACATAAGACTAACATTAGTCACATTGTTTAACCTGGCAGTGAGAGGCACTTGGCTGTGAGTGCAGTATACGAAACTATACATTGTGGAGCAGAATTTCAGAAAAAAAGGGACGAGGTGCAGACAGAAGAAATGGCCTCCTGAGGTCATAACAGAAGTTTGTGTAAAAGCAAGAAATAAATCTTAGACTTTCCAGTCCAATGCTTTTATCGTAAAAGGATCATCACAAGAGGGAAGACCTCTCTGGCTAACACTGCATGCTCTATTCCCAGTTGTGCCATATTCTCGTGACAGCAGCTATCAACTGTTACAAAGCAACTTAAGACCCTTTTATTACAGCATTAAGCCAACCTTTCATAGACATAAAGCTGAATCAAGACCTTGATTGTCAGTCTGCCTCTGTTTAATAGCTCCACAGAGTAAATTTATGAATGCTACTATCTTAACACTGGATTTGTTTGTATCGTTTAGTTATTGCCCTGTCCCTAAGATTTAAAATGTTCTGTACCACTGAGGAGAACTGGTGCTCCATGTTTCATGCATATATAGAACTGTAACCTCTCTGATTTTTTTTTCCTAGTGTATTTTCCCAAATATCAGAAGTGCAACTGCAATCTAGTCATTCAAGTCAAAACTTTAGAGTTCTGAATTTTAGCTCTGTCCTTAATCTCTGTTTTTGCAAGTAGGAATAATTCTTCTCCATCTCTCACAAGAGTTACAAGGATAAATGTTATTCTTAAAGTAGATAAAAATCTGCGCAGGAAATTCACTCTATGACCTGAAAATCTTACTAGGGCCTATCCTTTTGATACATTTTACAATTTGTCAGCACATGGAGAACATTTTGTGCTGAATTGTGGTGTCCTAGTCATAATGGAACAAGTATTCCATAGTCATGGATACAGCTAGATTGCTCAGTGCAGGTATAGACCCCTGTATATGCACTGTATAGACCTCTCCACAAAATTCTATACAGGTGTTTTGGAGGCATTATACTGAGGTTCAGATATCAGTTATCTGGATGTCTACATCTAGGGTAGAGACCCTACTCTTTTCTTCCTGATCAGTGAAATGGAATGGGCTCTTTTAGGACAGAATCCTTATGATACTTTTAATCATGTCTAAGTTAGAATGAGATGAACCAGTGATCCTGACTGGTTTCCTGTGAAAGGAACAAAAGTAAACTATTTTGATACTGACATTTGCACTGGAAGTGTCCATATTTCTCAGAGGAATTCTACCTTTCACTATGTGTATTTAAGGGACCATAGTCATTCAGCAGCAAGTTGAATGCTTAAGTTTTCAAGTTCTCACAATTCCTTGCTTTCTCCTGTCCTGTACATCCTTTTCTGCACTTTCTGATACAGATCCTCATTTGTATCTTCCAGTATGGAAATTGAAACTAGTGACAAAATATTTCCTCTCTTAAGGTCAGTTAGTGTATGCAGTTTGGAGAAGGTGCTGCCTGGTAGCAGCACAAAAGAAAATGTGAAGTGACATATAGATCAACAGCTTGTGAAGTTGCATCTATGCATAAGGCTGTGATTCAACCACAGAAGTAAACGAAGCTTAAGCACTCCTAGTGCTGGATAAAATATTCCATCCCCAAAAGCACTGATGTGATATCAACCCTTTTTCTGATGATTTGAACACAGAACTATTGCGTCAGTTCAAAACTTTTTATGGACTCATTTATATGAGGGAAAGATCGATCTGTGGCAATGTATAAGAATATCAAGAAAAAAAAATCATTTTTCTGGAGCACTGTGCAGATGCCATTTCAGAACTGCAAGTCAGCATAAAATCTTCTCTATATATTTATAAAACTGTGGCCATCACCACTATGAACATCACTATAAGCTTCAGATATAAACAGCCAAAACTCCTCAGCAGGAACTACTACCTTCTGCAGTTCTGATGGTCTGTATAGATTTTAAAGTTTAAAAATTCTCAGTGGCGTGATTTTTAAGTCCCACATTGAACAGGACAAGAGCCAGAACCCATGTCCTTATTTCTATTGCCCTTCTTCATTCAAAAGTTGGTTGTCTGCATTGGAAATGTCACCATTGTTATTTAAACTTTATTGTGAAAGAATTCAAGATGTCAATTGACATCACTTCTATTTAATTTTAACAGTATAAGTGTTTGCAGACATTACGGATGTTACTGCTGTTGAGATACCCTTACAATTTTGGATAATCCACATCTTTTTACTTGACCTGTAAAGTCTTTAATTAGCCATTAGTTAGTCATTGGTTATGATTCATTTACTCTGTCTTTAGCTCTGTAGACCACTTATCACCTATCCTCCCTATATAAGGAATAACATCCCAGACTGAAATAGATATCAAATGGGATGAATTGCTCTCTGCAGTGATAATTCTAGTTAAACTTTATGGATTTCCTCTTGGATTACAGAAACTATTTACCTCCTTCCTTAACTGACTATTTACCTCCTTCCATCACATGACTGTAAAGAGTGCATTTGGGAGACTAAAGTAAAGCTGCCACTGCCTCTTGCTGAATGTTATTTGTTTTGTGCCATCCTGTATACCACATAGTCCAAAATACCCAAGGCAAAAAGAGAGCTCCCCTACAAGCCCTGCTGGGATGCAGAGTAGGGGAATTTCTTAAATTGAAGTAAGGAGTAAAAAAACTTTTCTTCCTCCAAACGACAGATGCCAAAGGCACTGACTCAGAGGTGCCCAATGTTCCTACTCTGAGTACTGGGGTTATTTGAACAATTTTAAACTTACACTTTATTCACTGACTATGACTTTTCCTTGCATTATATTTTATAATATATTTCATACAAATTCCATGAGATACTCATTAACAATTTCCTAGGTATTTGTAAGAAATGTCACAAATACTTGTCAACAAACTGATTTTATCTTTAAGATCTGTGATGGCTTGCATGACCAGAGTGCTGTAATGGAAAGATATGAGATCGTTTGGAAGGATGGATCAGGAAGATGAGGTAGGATAACCTGGAGTTACTGGTGGACAGTAATTTGGACATAGCCAGAAATGAGTCCTTGCAGCACAGGCTGTTTTGGGCTGCCTTAGGCAGAGTACTGACAGCAGGTGGAGGGAGGTGATTCTTCCCCTTTATTCAGCGCTGCTGATGACACATCTGAAATAGTGTGTCCTCTTATGGGCTTCCCAGTACAAGAGGCACATGGACATACTGGAGACAGTCCAATGAAGGGCAACAATAAAATATCAAGGGTTTGGAGCATTTCTCCTATGAGGAAAGACAAAGAGATGGGAATGTTTAGCCTGGAGGAGGGAAGGCTCATTGGAAAGATCTCCGTTCACATAGATAACCACAAGGAGAGTGCGAGGAGGATGGAACAGGCTCTTTTCAGCAGTGTCCTGTGACAGAACCAGAGGCAATGGTCACAGGAAGTTTCCTCTGAACATCAAGAAACAGTTTTTACTGTGAGGGTGATCACCTCTGGCACAGATTGCCTCGGAAGGTTGCTGACTCTCCAACCTTGGTAACAATCCAAAATCATATAAACTTGGTTCTGGCCAACTGCTTGAGCAGAAGTGTTGGCATAGATCACTTCCAGAGGTCCCTTCCAATCTTAGCTACTCTGAGCTCATGAATGAATCTTCTGGAACTTTCCATGAATGGATGGTTTATTTCATGTGATATTTCACTGTAGTTGTAGCTCAATGTGCTTTTTTCTTTATACATTGTTAAATATTTCATGAAAATATCATAAATATTACATGACAGTTTCAGAGAGATTTCTCATGTGTGTTTCAGAAAATATCCTCTGAGCATCGCTATGACATTTCATGAACATACTTATGCGTGAGGAAAAAATATATCATCAAATCTTCATGAGTCTTTCCAGAATACTATCCAAGTTTCTTATGAAAATGATGATATTTCAGAGATAGTTACGTTAAATACTTACTGACTACTTTCTAAGCAAGTGGGGTTTTTTTGTTTTGGGGTTTTTTTCTTTTTTATTTTTTTGAATATGCTATCTATTGCTGAAAAAAAAAATATGAAGCACCAATGCAATGGATAAACATTTTAATCTCCTCAGGTATTTTTAGCTGGTAGTTTAAATATAAAAAACTGACAATGTAAATTCATCACTGTCATAACCATACACACTGTGAGAAGGTGTAAATATGTGTCTGGAAATCCAACTTGCATCCAGGCATGGAGTTTCCTAGGCAGAATAGAAGAATGTCTCCTTTGTGTATTTTCTTTTTCACACCTATTACTAGTTTTGCTATAACTACATGCCACATAAATCACTATGTGTATTTCAGGCTTTCTATATGGACACTTTATAGTAGCTTGTGGTGTGATGCACCTTAGAAAAATGTACCTCTTGGTTGTGAAGTAATTTTCACACAGTCTGAATTGAGGTGAATATGAGACACAATATAGTAGTATTTACCCAGAGTGATAGGCTGCCTGACTTAACTTTCAGTGGTAGACAGAAAGGAAACATCTACAACTGTTTTCATGTAAAGCAATCTTTAACATGTGTCATTTGTCTTTGGCACTTTTATAATGTCTTGAGCTCTGCTGAATCAGCTCTTTATTCTTACTCTTCTAAGCCCACAGAAACTCCATTCCAGAAGTACCTGTTATTTGAAACTCCTAGGAGGAAAAAAAAAGCCAACTTCTTTTGCTTCCCTTAGCTACCTAGTCACAGTGGTTGGAAAACACACTTATCTTTGAGTACACACTTATCTTTGCGTACAAGAACAGTTACAATTTCAGACCTGTGGTGATGAAAAAGTAAAAAGAAGTTATTTTGCCCTACACATTTTTTTTGCACCAAAAATGGTAAATATCACCCTAAGCTTTGGTATAACATATTCAGCTCTTCCTTCCCAGCATTAGTATGGGAAGTGTAGAAAGAGTAAGATATTTTCCACCTTACTTATATTTTGGAGAAATGCTGCCGTAGGCCTTTTATGTACTATTTGAAATTGTTTTAAAAATGCATAGAAGCTCTGTGCACTGCTTTTAGAAAGTGCTTGGAAGTATACACTTGGCTGGTTCGTGAGAAATAGTTGGTTGATTGACAGGAGTCACTCCCTGCCAGTCAACCTGAGTCACTGTAGGAACTCCCAAGCTAACAAAGAAGCTTGATTGACAGGATACTTTTGCAAGCTGTTGTGGGGCTGTGGAGACCAGTCATATGTGCATCTCTGCAGAAACTTCTTGTGCTAGAAGAGGTTACTGATACAAGTTGCCACAAAAATTTTTAAAAAAGAAAAAAAAAAAAACCATTCAGACTAGAAATCGTAAAATCATATAATATCCTCAGTTGGAAGGTACCCAACCCAACAGGATCATTGAGTTCAACTCCTGACCCTGCACAGGACACACCAAGGGTCATAGAACATGCCTGAGAGCATTGTCCAAATGCTTCTTGTACTCTGGCAGCCTTTGTGCTGTGACCACTTCCCTGGAGAGCCTGTTCCAGTGTCCAGCCACCCTATGGATGAAAAACCTTTCCTAACATCCAACCTAAGCCTCCTCTGGCACAGTTTCATGCCATTTCCTTGAGTCTCGCTCATGGTCACAAGAGAGAGAAGAAATCAGTGCCTGCTCCTCCTCTTCACCTTGTGAAGAAGCTGTAGTCTTCTGTGAGATCTATGAGGTGTTCCCTCCATTTTCTGTTCTCCGGGATGAGCAAGTGACCTCAACCTCTCCTAGCATGGTTTTCACTTGAGGACTTTCATATTCTTCATTTCTCTCCTTTGGATTCTTTCTAGTAGTTTGATATCTTATATTGCTGTGCCCAAAACTGCCCAAAGTACTGCAGCTGGGGCTGCACCAGCTCAGAGTAAAGAAACTATAGCTGAATATTTAAGCTCAAGTTAAAAAAAAAAAATTCTAGTAGAAAAATTTTAACCAAAATTGAGATCTAGGTGTGCTTAGGGACCATTTAAAATCCTGAGCAATTCTTAAAGTAAAATAATAGATTTTTCTCATTTGTGCCCAGAATCATAGGGGTCTAAAACATTCTCTACCAGTTGCTCTTCTGTATCTAAGTATTTCTGTAAGTCATCATCTATGCCTTGGTATCTCTTCATCTATTTGCAACTATAAGTTGTGAAATGTTCCCCCAAGAGAGCTGCAATACTACTCCTTGTAACAGCAAAAATTCCAGATACAATGCTGTGAATAAATGTTATGGTAAGATATTATAAAAACATCTGGGAAATGCATCTCAGAAATTCCATAATTTGCTATAATTTCATCCATAGCATCAACTATATGCTGAAGAAAATTTATTTGGATTGTGTTTTCTTTTTACAGTAACAAATTTAATTATGTTACTAGTAAGTTGCTACTTACATATGGTAAGAGAGAAGGTTTCAAACAATAGTAAGAAGGGGACAGAATATAAAATTATAAGATAAATAATGTTTTGGAAGAAGTTAAATCTCACTCTAGGTAGACAACATAAAATTCCGAAAGCTAATGTATTTTGGAAATAATCCCTTTGGTCCTGTTCATGTTTCAAGTATACAACCTGAAGGAAAAAAACTTGAGCCTGTTCCTGCTTCTGCATAAAACAATGGCACCCAACCATCTTATAGTACATCAAAAATTTTCTGAATAATATTTCTGAATGTCTTTAAAATTCATCATAATATTTCACAAAAAGATACCTGATGCCCATATCACCATCTTCTGAGTTGCTTCAAACTTTTGCCAGACAGTGCACATCAGTAATACAATACCTTTCTTGTCAAAACTTGTCTTGGGGTAGGAGAATGAACTATATTGCTGTGCCTTTATCAGCAAATAAAACAAATCCGAAACTGCTGTCAATGTCAGCTATCCCAGCATGTCTTTGTTCAAACAGCTAAAACATTTTGCCTCACCAAACTACACATCTGCATCTCAAACCAACAAGTTGGGAATGTTGTTTGGCCACTGCTCCCTCCCAGAACCTTCCTGTCACCTTCTGCCAGGGTCCTGCTTTTTCTGCATTGAATTTTTCCCTCAGAGCATGTACAGTCACTGCACAGACCACCATATGCCAGTACAAACATAGGTCTCCTACAGCTGTTTTCTCTTACTTTTAGGAGAGCCCTAGGTAGGGTTAAGGTGTTTGTTCTCTCATTCCTCTCCACAATAAAAAAATAAAAAAGATCATTTTATCCACAATACAAGACTTCACTCACAGAAAGAAACTAATGTCAGTTTTCCTTATCATGGGCAGCAGACAACATAAATAGAAGTTTGTATTTCATATTAGATTTTTTTTCCCATTGCTAGATCTTCCAGATATATCTCCTTTTTTTTTTAATTTATATGATCCTTATTCCATTGATAATAAACATTTTTTACTCTGATGAGCAAAGAAATCCAGTGGAATGAAAAGCCCTCCCCTAGAAGGTCTGGCAGAGACACAAGAAACAGTAGTATATTTTAACACTGTAAGGGTGTGGATCAATGCCATTGATGAAAGGAACATGCAAACATATGCTCCAAATCTGGCTGTCATATACTATTGAAATATGAAACTTGCACGCAGTCTTTATAAACCTGAAAAATAAAGAAGTCACACAGAAATCTGCCATTGACTGATGCACGATACAAGCAAGCGATGGCTGGAGGACTGCCAAGCCTGGGCATGGTAGCAAAGCATATGTGCAAACATTAGTCAATCCTAAACTGAAAGTATATTTGATATTGAAGAGTTCAGGTTGCAAATTACCTTGCTCTAAAAATTGCATGATATGTACACCAATTGTTTAAAAAGGAATTAATTGGGCTCACTGAAAAGCAAACCACACCCAATCGAGGTTATACAAGCATTTGGGAAAGTGGGTGGAAATAGAACTCATTTAGATGCCCCTTCTCATTATCACCTATCAGAATAAATCATTAAGCAACATGCATGAAAGCAAACTACAGTTTGGAGTCACCTCCACTAAAATCATCAAATGTTTTCTGAAGAAAGATGATAATAATTGGAATTATTATAGCTGTGACATGACTGAAGGCAGTTTGTGGGCTACTGCTGTCCCATGTTTAAGAATTTACATTCAAAAGTAATATTTGTTACCTTTTTTCATGACACCTGTTTTTTTTTTTTATTGTTGTAAATATAGTGGTAAAAATAGCAGCCTTCAGACTCTTTATTTTCCAAATTGGTATGAAGCTGCGTCAGGGGAAATTTAGGTTGGATATAAGGAAAAGGTTTTTCACCCAGAGGTTGGCTGGGCACTGAAACAGGCTCCCCAAGGAGGTGGTCATGACATTAAGTCTGCCAGAATTAAAGAAACCTTTGAAAAATGCTCTCAGACACATGGTGTGATTCTTGAGGCGGTCATTTGCTGGGCCAGGATTTGGACTTCAATTACCCTGATGGGTCCTTCCCAGCTCAGGATATTCTATGATTCTGTGATTTAAATTAATATTTTTTCACTCTCAACCTTTCTGCTAGATTACCTTCTTCACATTTTTTTTTTAAATCCTCACCTTGTCAAGTTCATTTTTTCTATCTCTACGCCCAATTTGTGACGTACTCACTATAAAAAATGCTGATAAATACATTTTATGGAGAATTAAACTTTTAACAATGAGTGCATTTCATGATTTATGTTCTAATTGCCTTTTATACTGATATATTCAGGCAACTACAGGTCCTACATATCATGACTGCATTATCTTGGCCAACATCTACTTTCCAAAATTGTGCCTTGTATTAATTGTTCAAAGCATCAAGAATGTTCAAGATAATTGGTAAGAGCATAAAAATTCTAGACAGTATGCAGGGGAGAGGAGGGAGGCAATGACCCAGCTCTTCCTCACAGAGAATATTATGCTGCCAGAATAACTCCAGTTTTCCAGTATTTCCAATTCCTGTGAAGGTGAGTACTGCATTAAATTCACTGCTGGTACATGCTGCATGTTAACATGGAGGGAGAGGGGTTTCACGCACAGAGAGACAGCTGCTGAGACATGATAGATGACTGCTTAAATTTAGAAACTGGGAAGGCATTTAATTACAATTTACAAGGACAGACATTGCGAGTTAAGTATCAGATGATGGCTAGAAGCACTGTAAAACATGTCTATAACAATTATAACTGCCATATAACTAAGGCCTGCCACCATGTAAAGCACAAAGAATTTTGCAGCTTTGATCACAGAAGACAAAGTAGCAAAAGTTCTTGCTGCCCTTAACTTAGGATATTTACAAATTTCTGAAGACCTATAAGAAACTTCACACAGCCTTAGGAAGGCTTTTGATCCAGGACATTGAGAACAAAGTACTAATGCCCTGAGAAACAAAAACCATAAGTGCACTGTGATTTATGTGCCAAAAGTTTTTAAATGCCATTTGTTCATGAATGACAGAAATTTTAATCTGAAGCAAGGCTGAACAAAGCTCTTTGCTTCCTGTTCATTATATGAGCCTAAGAAAGAAAATTTTTGCATTGCAATCAAAGTAGCTTATCACCTACTATACCTATTATGGTATTAATCACAATTTTAAAAATTACTTTGATTTTTGCAAAATATTTGTGAAAATATATTTGGCTTTCTAAAACGTATGCACTTGCATAAGTAACCAAAGTAGCAGAAGAAATAGTCATTCTACCTCACATCTACAGCTGAACTGTAAACTGCAGCTTAACTTGTCAAGTACAATGGAGTGCATCTGGGTACCTGGGAAACCCAAGTCTTCTGTCACATTCACATTTTCTGAAAAATCCCTTCGCCCAGGATTTTTCCCCTGGAAAGCTGACAAGCCTCAGAGAAAAATGAAAACAATACTTATCTCATTGCTTCTCCTCTGTTTTGCTCATGTGGAATGTGTTTGAAGATTGTTTACCACAGGTGACTGTTTCATTGGATTTCTGGTGTGAGTGTTTTGACTCAATGGCCAATCAGTGCCAAGCGGTGTCGGGACTCTGGAAAGACTCACAAGTTTTCATCACTATCTTTTAGCCTTCTGTAAGTACTCTTTCTGTATTCTTTAGTATAGTATAGTTTAGTATCCTTTAAAATAATATAGTATCATGAAATAATAAATTAGCCTTCTGAGAACATGGAGTCAGATGCATCATTTCTTCCTTCATCTAGGGAGGAACCCAAATACAATAGGTCTTCTAGAAAAAACAGTTTTGAAAATTAGAAGTGTGTAGTTCTGCACCTTTTAATTCGGCTCAAATGACAGTGAAGGGTCTGGAAGGGAAGCTGTATGAGGAGGAGCTGAAGTCTCTTGGTCTGTTCAGCCTGGAGAAGAGGAGAAGCAGGAGACCCCATTCCAGCCTGCAACTTCCTCATTAGGGGAAGAGGAGGGGCAGGCACTGATCTATTCACTCTTGTGACCACTGACAGGACCTGAGGGAGTGGCCTGAAGCTGAGTCAAGGGAGGTTTAGGTTGGATATTAGGAAAACTTTCTCCACACAGAGGATGTCTGAGTACAGGAACAGGCTCCTCAGAGAAGTGGTCACAGCACCAGCATGACAGAGCTCAAAAGGTGTTTGGACAATGCTCTCAGGACACGGCATGACTCTTGGGATGGTCCTGTGCAGGGCCAGGAGTTGGACTCTGATCATCCTTATGGGTCCCTTCCTCACCACATTCTGTGATTCTGTAATTCTGTGACTGATATACATTCTCACGGATGAGCAGAGCAGGCTGTCTTGATGTACCTTCTTGGTGAAAATTATGACCTTATAAATGACCTCATTTGCCTTGTAAGGCACAAAAAAGGACATAGGAACTCCAATAATTGTTGTGCAAATATTTTGTGTGAATTTTTGATGGCCATCCATAATAATGAGGTGAAAAATTAGAAGCACCCTGATGCACCAAATTTTATTTACTTTATTTACTTTCTTTATTTACTTTTTTTCTACTTGGACTGATTCTGTATCCATTTTAGCCCAGTTTCTCCTACCTCACAGTCATTAATCATTTCCAACACGTCAGTGAAACACCATGCTAGCCCACAGCCTCCTTGGGAACAGGCAATTATGTTTATCCAGGCTGGAAAAACTGCAGTAGATAAATTGAAATAAGGCAGATAAGTTACACGGTATCATATATTTCTTGCCTAGTACAATGTCATAAATTCACTCAAGAGGTATTGAGTATAATGCTTTCATGCACATAGACACAGAAAAAAAACCCCACATTTCTAGCCATATTGTTTATATTAATACAGCCTTGAGTAAATAGCTGATTTCTTCTAGCAAAGTATCTATAGTGGAAAGTTTCTTGTTCTGCCTGAGTTCTGCCCTGAAAAGTCATTTCAACAAATGGCAGAGCTTGATCACTACATGGTGCAGCATCACAGCTCCCTTCTAGAATTATATTGAATTTTTTGCCATCAAATGAACTTTGTGACATATTAGCCAGAGATCATGTTGTTGATAAATTGGGGCTATGCCTTATTGACCTGTATTTTGGACTAGTGCCAAGACCATGCAGTGACCTGTGACATATTCGCTGCTCTGTGACTGAGTTTAGAGAAATGAGAAGATGAAGTGTTCTTGTTCTGCTGCTACTGAATTATATGCAACTGCCAAGACATGAAAGACCTGCTGGCAGAATCTCCTTGTTGCATAACTTTTGCCATAGTATTTTAATTATTTAACTTAAGATAGGCCTGCTTTTCAACTGAAATGTATACTGAAGATTAAGGATTTGGTCTAATTTACTTACAAATAGCAATATTTTAAAAATAAAATGAAACATATACTACATTCTTATTTTTGATGTTTTCCAATGAAAAATAAATTGGGTATGCTTGTTTGAAATTATGTCTGTTTATTCCTCTTCCTGTTCCCAGTGTTTATTACAGAACTAGAATTTAAAATATTTTCAGCTGGTTTCCTAATTAATTCTGGTGCCTGATGATGTTCATCAATTGAATAACTGTACTTCTGAAAGCCAAATATCTGCTTACCTCTCAGTAATGAACAATAAAAAATGTAAGTGAAATTCCTGCAATGCTAAAAAGTAAGAACATTGTGGAATGTGTTTTCAAAATCTAACATTTGGTTTTCATACTGTTATCAAATTAATTTCACTTCCTAGAAAAATGTTTTTTCTGATTTAGAAATGCTAATTGCAATTTTTTTAAAAATTACCTTGTTTTATCTCCACATCGTCATTGGTTTGGTGCAAAAATACAGTGCAGCCTGAAGTCTGTTACTATTCTCCAAGCAGTGCTACTTCAGAGCATGCTGGTGTACCTTTCTTAAGGGATAATACAGAGTTTTCAGCAATGATACCAGCTGATCCAATAGTCATGAGCATTTTCTGACAAGATCATTCACAATACCTCATAGCACTGTGTGCCTAATACTAAAGCAAGTTTAATGTTAAAAAAGCCTCAAAAATCTGTCATTAAACCAAGAAATCATACCATGTTTTCATTTAATCAAAGCTTTCTGAAATACCTCTAAGAGTTTGAAAGTATTTCAAAGTGGTTTTCACCTCATGACTTTGTGACTTCCTGCAGTGAGCAAATTTAGAACAAATAGCAAGACATCATGAATCCAGATGATTATGTTTTCTGTTGCTATATAAGTTTTATTGGATATTATGCGGTTTAGTAATTTTCAAGGAATAGTTATTTTGAAGAGTTGGAAAGAATAATCACAAGCTCATAAACTGTGAAGCTCATATATATATTGAAATAAATCACCTTAATTTGGCACTGGATTTTAAAACTGTCAAATAAATCCTCAGAGCTTGATAATAACAAAATAGCAGAAACATGACAACTTACACTATGAATGAGCCTTTTAAACAGCAATAAATGAGTCAATCAAAAATAGTTGAAATTTGACACGCTTTCTGAACTGTCATGAAATATTGAATTTCAGCAGTTATTCTCTCATTGAAGGGAAAGAAATGAGTCAATATCAGTTTGGTCCAACCAGACACCTATCTAATGCAAATTAGTTAAAGAGACAGTTAAGCCAGTCCATACCATCTGTAGAGTCAGACACTGGGATTTTGCTGCTGAAAAAGAGACCGAGGATAACAGGCACTATTTCCTTTACATCATTTAGAACTTAACCCTTTCTAAAGCTCTTTGTTCTTGGAGAAGGCTTCTTGGACCAATGCAGAGACTGCAATAAGAATTAGGCAGCAGTGAATGATGGGTAATCTGTGAGCATGACTTAAAGGTCCCTGAAGAACAGGGTAATAATGAACATTTAATTTAAAGAGGAACAGGCATGTGCCACAGATCAGTAAACAGGAGATTGTAACTGTCAGCCACTGGTATACTTATGTCCATGGATTCATTTAAAGAGAAGATATCACTGAAACTAAAGGATTCATTTTTGAGCGAGAGTAATTTTAAATTAAACCAATTTAGTGTGCTCACATTTTAGGCTATTTAAATTAGATTTTGACAGTTCTCTCATACGTAAAAAAGCTATATTACACCCTGACCCTATATGCACCTTTCTTGGTTCCAGATATTGAGCTGTTTAGCCATGTTTTGTCTATGCATTGAATTCTTTCCATTTTGCCCAGCTGCTCTGTGAGGATGGGGAATGTCTAATCAAATCCAACAAATGTCATTTGGACACCGTGACTGTAGTACTTAGGTCCAAATTTCTGCCTCCAGTTGGCACTCATTACAATGTAAGTATCTTTCAGCACCTGGACTGTTCATTTACATGATCAAGAGCAAGATTCAGAAACACACCTTCTGGATACCTGGAGTGGGATGTATCCTACCTATCAAAAAGACATCTCTGTCTAAGTATCTTCATTCTCTTTCCAGGCAATGAAGAGAAACAATCACTCTTAGGGTATGGTTCATCTAACTTAAAGCAGCTCTACTAGGATAAGATTCTGTATCACCTAGGATTTTTGCTTGTATTGCTTGTATTACTTAATGTATTGAAAGCTTTATGCATGTACTAGGAACTCCCATCTTGGATAAGCTGACCATCACAGGAATTATCTTACAAAAGTGCAAATTTGAGGTTCAGACACCTCCTGAAGAGACTAATCTGCTGTGTGCACTCACATCTACCAAAACACAAGTCACTGAATTTAGCAAAATGTCCATTTGTTCAATTTTCATTCTAAAGTGTGAAGTAAGCAATGCCAGTTCATAAATTTTATGAGATACATGCGATTGCAGCTGAGAACTAGATTCTGTTAGCTTTATCTGAAAAGGCTACAATACAATTACTTACCCAGGCCACCCAAAAGTTTAAAATAAAGATCAAGGCCCAATTCTGTCAGTGCCTTCCAGTGAAATGCAGCCACTGAGACCGGCCAACAACAAAGAGTTTATAATACCAGACACAGACTCAAGAAAGGCCATGTTTACATTCTTTTGTCATGCTCCATGACAGCAAACTTTTGATCTCCACTTTTAAAGGTCATCAGTCCATTTTAAACCAGAGCTACAGCATAAAACATGCAAAGGCTGAGGCAGTGAAGATCTTCCATTCTCTTACTTCCCAGACAAATGTATTACTGTTTACTGTTTGAGTATTTTTAAATTAAAATTTCAAAGAAGGATATTTAACTAATTTATTACGGCCAAAAGGATGACAAATACTTATAAAACAATAGATACGAGGTTAACCCTAATTATCAGATGGTCATTTATATCAGCATTGCAGAAAAGACCTTAATTTTCAAAGAACATGGGGATTGCAGACTTCAGGTTGTCCAGTCAGAGCTATGTCATCTCTCCCCTTGTGTTCAGGGCTTGGCAAAAATTACTCCTTTTCTGCATCAGATTTATATAATCCACTTCCAGAGCACAAGGGCTGAGAGACCTGTGGAGGGAGTTGGCATTTTCTTCCACAGTTCTCAAATTGTCCCCAGCCATTGCCAGTTGAACATGAAGTAGTTTCTCTGTGGGTTTGCAGAATGAAACAAATGTCTACTATGGGGCAGGATTTGGGCAAGGAAAGCTGCTATCTAAAGCAGTTACTAATGCCATACCTTTCCCTCTTACATGACAATTGTACAGTCTTGGAAATAATGCAATGATTGGAGGAGGACTAAATTTACTGCTTAACCAATTCTCTTTGAACCCTCTGGTTAGATGCATGCCATACTATGAATTGTTAATATAAAATGCAGTGAGGTAAAAAAATAATAATATCTCTTAGCAGCTCTGGTTGATGACCAGGCCAAAGAAATGGGAAGGGCTGGAAAATATATAGCAGAAGTCATCTTTCTCTCTGTAGTGTTCTGCAGTCTCCTTGCATCAGTGTTCCTGAAAGTCAGAGGCTCTTTAATTTCAGAAATATGAATGTTCATTAATTAGTCTTTGCATGGAGCATGTAAATTCCAAGCCAAACAGTTTGTTTTGCTCATTGCTTTTGTTAAAACAGACTCTTACAGGATTCCAGAGGCTAATAAATACATTAACATGCAAGGATTTGAAGCTAATGGTAAATAAAACCTTGGCAAAATGAGCTTAGGAAGTAAGAGCATTAAAAATCAATGGTTCCTTCAAAAGAGACTAATGGAACCACTTAAATTACTCTGCCATTACAATGTTTCTAATCTTAACCGATAAAGGACTGAATAAGCAAATTAGATTATTAACACAGAAGCCAACACATCCCTGTAACTATAATAAGATTTTTTTCTGTAGATATAGTGGGAGAGAATATAATCACTTAGACATAGAAAAATACAGTTGAACGACTTTTTAAAATCTTCATAATGAATCCTAAAATCATCATTTGTGTTCACACAAGGACAAAGGGAACTAAATGTTAGATCTTGTTGATGTGAAAATTATGCAGGTTTTGGATTTTCTGAGTACCATACTTAGTTTTAAAAAGATAAAATTATTTCCTAAAGCAAAATTACCAAAATATTGACTGCTGTGTTTTTATCTTTGCCAGTATGCTTCTCTCAGATTCTTTTCTTTATAATGTGTTAGAACATAAATAGTTACCCTTCATTAAAAATCAACATGATTCTAAGTCTTTTGGTGTGTAATTAATTTTAAATCCTAGGCAGAAAAGACAGGATTTCAACGATGTTGTAATATGGTCCACTTATATAACTCACTCAAGCATGGTCTGCAGCTACCAGTAGATCCTTCTTTTCTTTGCATGTCTAGATGCATTGAACCCATAACTTCACTGTTGTTCACCAATAATAATGATTTCCACATTTAAGCCATATTTATTGAAGACTGGGATATTTCTAAAACTTAATAAAACTAAAAAATCTGTCAAGTCTTTACAGTATTCTTATTGTATTCCTCACTGTCTATGCTGAACTTTTGATTTTCCAAGATAAAGTAATCTCCTGGGCTGCAAAACACAAGCAGAATTGCTAAAGTGAATAACATGCCTTAATCTATGCAATGCCTCCCTTTCTTTCTTTCTTTATACATGCATTTTTAGCATGAGTAACAAAGGACAAACTGTCTGAAAACAAAAAAAAAATGATTTCCTGGGAGAAAAAAAGGCAGCACAGTGCAAAGTACATGCATTATTTCTTTTCTCCCTGCCTCTATCCTCTCTACTGCTTATTAGTAAAAATATAACTCCAGGACCTATGAAAGTCACAAACTGCTGCTGAAGCAAGTGGCTGAAGAGTAAGTACTAAATAATTAACTGCCACACTGATAAATGTGGAGGGTGGTGGGAGACCCAGAACTCCCTTGCTGGTCAACAAGCAAAGTGTTGTAAATACCTTGCAATCACTCAAGCAGTTAAATACTCTGTGGAAGAGAAGGATTGCTACCTAGGAAAGGTCTTGGAGGTGGAGGAGGTTGTAGCAGCCTAGAAGGTAAGGGGGCTATTTTGCATGCCTCAAACACCTATAGTTGCAGAGCCAGCCAAGGATGGTTGATAAAAATGTGCTGTGAGAAAGAGCAATATGTGGCTGGAGAAGGGGGCCATACAGAGGGCAGCACTTTCCTGGGACAGACAACCTGTTCTGGCTCCTGGAGAGAAGCATAACACAGTACAGTGCAAACACAGAAATGAGGTCAAGAAGTGGCCATGGACTACAGGGGATGATCAAGACCACCAAACATCCACTAAGCCCTCTGACCCATTTTTATAAGGGTCTAAAAGAACAGAACAGACTATGCATGATAACTCATTTGCATAGAAAGTGAGAAATGTATCTCCAGGGTGTGGAAAACTTACCTATAAAAAGGTACCCTTGTAGAGCCCAGGTGGCACCCACAAGACCCTTAACATCTCAGCTGGATTGATACTGGAGCCAGGATTGTTGATCTCTTTTTCCCTCTTCCTTTCTTTCTCTCTCTCCCTCTTTAATCCATCTCCCTCTCTCTTCCTTTTCACCCTACCTTTCTATTCAAAGTCCACTGCCTTCTTCTCATAAGGAGAAATCAGGGACAAGTACACCATATTCCATGTCAAGCATGCAACTTACTAATAAAACTTTATAAGCTTTTGTGGAACTCTATGACTGTTATCACGTTATCATTCCTTTCCACCATGAGCATCTATAAATCTTATGTGCTCCCTTCTTAAGGGTGGGATGCCACACAGATGCAAAACAATGAACTTTAAGAGACTGAAAACAAACATGGGAATGTCTTTGGGCAGCATTTGTGCCACTTGGTCAAGCATATCAAACCAAAGTCCTAAAGAGAACCCCTTAAAAATTTGTTGTGTGAAAATATGCAACTTGCTTTCTCTTCTTGTCTCATATCACCGGAGTTTGTTCATTTTAGGATTAACACAATGGGAGTCAAAATGTTCAACCACCTAGTAGCAATCCAGGGTTCCAAACACGTTCATTTTCTGTGTTAGATTCAGAGACTTGGGCTGCAACGGAAGACTGTCCAGACTGCAAGAAATCCTAACCTGGGCATCTGTCTCTGCCTTATGAAAAACAGAGAGCATTTTACAGATCTGATGTGGCATCATTAAACTGTAAAAGCAGGAGAAGCCAGCTCTCTAGGCTGCTCTTTGTTGTATAGCTACTGACAGCCCAGGAAAAAATATATTTGCATTTGTGTGTACTCAGAACCATGATGTTCAGAACAAAAGAAAAGTGAAAAGGAAAATATCTCAACTGTTCAGCATTGACTTGTGAATACTTTTTTGAATAGAACAACAGACTGAAAAAACACCTGTCTCAGCTTTTATTAAATGCAAAAGCTACAACTCTTAACTATCAAGTAAGTGCAAAACTTTGTTATACATGAACCGACTGTAATTGCCACGAATCATAAATATTCTGTCCTCTCAAGAGCATTATCATGCACAACTTTCAAATCCTATTTATGCATAACAAAATGTATGTGAGACATCCACACTGAAAAGACAGAATTTAAAAATTTTTAGTAAAAGTGAAACATATTATAATCCCTGAGTCTGGATTTTATAAATGTATTTTAAGGAAACCAATTCTCATATAGTGTGCTTAAAGAAATAAATCTGCAATTTGGCTTGATGATTTAGGTACTTAAATATACCTTAGGCCCATTAGTTTGATAGCTGAGGGCTAGCTTATAGCAAACACAAACAAATCATGATACTTGGATCAGAACCACCAGAGGGTGATTCCTACTTTAAAAGTGATGGTGATAAAGTGCAGTGGAAGAATATAAAGGAATGTAATGCAGCTTTCTTTAAAAATGCACACCATTTCATCATATTTCATAATATAGCATATGTCCAGCTGTTGTTACTGAAAATCATTTTACCATTTGCCTTGTCTGTTTTGATTTGAGAGTGTTCTTCTGGAATTTTGTAGGTTATCCTGGTGGAAAATTTATTTAGGAAGAGAATTTTAAAAGATTCAAGAGAATTCAGCTAAAGCCTCAGTTATATTTGTAGCACATGTACTATTCTTTTCTTATATGCCTCAGACAAGAATGCATAGAATTACTTTTTTTTCCTATAGAAGCAAACAAAAAATAAATGGAAAGGGTGCAGTATAGAAAAATACATCCATTAGGAATGGATACAAGAATGTCAGATGTATAAACCCATACAGGGAAAAGCAGTTTAAATATATATATTTGAAACCAAAAAAGTCTACTAGATAGATACCTAGAATACCTGCCTGGATACCTACAATAATCTGAAGAAAGACAGCTGAAAATGATGGTTAAGAATTAAAAATTATTAATAATAGCTTTAACTTTCTATAAGAGAGACAAAGAAGTTATAAGTTTTAGATTAATCTTTATAAAATCAATGGTAGCACCCTTTTCCAGGATTCAATAGCTTTTTGTCCCAAAGGAGACTGTGGAACACCTGGTGTGAAATCTTATAAATGCAAATTTTAAGATAGCTTTAGATTTCATTATCTGATAACAGATCCTATCTTATCTTTCTACCAGTAAACCTAGTCCTCTATTTTGCATGCAGATTCCAGTAATGGAAGCTGAGCATCACATACTGAACTTGGGATATAGCTGCAGAGGAACACATTGTCCTTGGAACAAGAACTCAGGGTCTATCCACAAGTGTATTAGGATCCTGGGGTCATTCATAGGCTTCATCATCCCCTCCCACCACCTCCAGTGCTGTGGCCACCCCGCCCATGGCCCAGGACTGCATTTTGGTTCCTCCCTGTGCTCCAGAAGCCCCACAGCAGCTCAGCTCCTCAGCACTGTCTCTGGCCCTGACCTATACCACAGATTTGTCTCTGGACCACCCTCCCTTAACTTCAGACTGGAGCCCCTGGAAGCATTCTAGACCTGTGCACTACTGGTCATACCAGTGGCTGTCAAAGCACCCTTCTGTCAGCACCTATGCCCTGCCAACCACACTCAATCCCTGAAAGATGGCACCCCTTCAGAGGAGCATCTCTCTTGTGAGAAAAGACTGAGAGAGCCAGGTCTGTTCAGCCTCCAGAAGAGATGACTCCGAGGGCACCTCATCAATGCCTACAGTCTGAAGGGAGGTGTCCAAAGGATGGACCAGGCTCTTCTCAGTGATGCCCAAAGTAGGACAAGAGGCAATGGGTAGAAACTGGTGCATAGGAAGTTCTGTCTGAATATAAGAACTTCTTTCCTGTGCAATGGCTGAGTTCTGTAACAGATTGTCCAGAGAGGTTGTGGAATCTTCCTCACTGGAGAGATTCAAGAACCATGTGGACACAATCCTGTGCCAAGTGCTCCAGGATAATCTTGCCTGAGCAGAGAGGTTGGACCAGATGTGGTCTGTTGCAACCTGGCCCACTCTGTGACTCTGGGATTCTACAAACAAAACATGGGAGGCTTGCCCTGGCTAAAATAAGCAAATATTTAATGTTTTACCTTTATGTGAGAGGAATATGAGAAAAAGAGTGCAAAATACAGTTTTGCAAGCAAAACCATTCAAAGGTAAGAAACAACAATTTTGTCTTGTAATGGGTTTCCTATAATGACACAGCCATATCCAGGAAGAGTGCAAGTGCTGCACTTTGAATCTTTCTTGGTTTAATTCCAGCCAGCAACTAAGCACCACTCAGCTGCTCTGCAGTGTGATGACAGTTTAATAATTGAAATAGGGTAAAAATATTGTAGTAATAACAATAACCGTAACAACAATAATAATAATAACACTAATAATAATAACACTAATAATAATAACAGACTGACTAATCTCATGCCTATCCCCAGGTAGGGAGCAGCATCCTCAAACTAACTGCCCCCAGTTTGTGTAATGGGCATGGCACTCTATAATATGGAACATCCCCTTGATGAGTTTGGATCAGCTATCCTGGCTGTGCTTACTCCAAGCTTCTTGTGCATCTGCTCACTGGCAGAGCATGGGAAACTTAAAATGCCTTGATTTAGAGAAAGTACTACTTAGCAATAAACAAAACATCAGCACGTTATCAAAAATATCCTTATACTTAATCCAAAACACAGCACTACATCAGCTACCAGGAATAAAATTAACTGCCTCCCAGCTGAAATCAGGACAGTGTCTCACAACTATGAATACGTGCCAGAGACCTAGACAAAGGAAAATATGTTTTGAAGAAATGCAAAAATATTTTAAAACAAGATACTGAACCACTGATATTTGTATGAAATTATTATTTTTATCAATTTTATGACACCTGATCTTCCATTTGCACTAAACTCTTACCTTAACAAAACAAAAAATATATTGTCATACCATAACGGAAGCCTTGTTGTTGAATCCTTGATAGAAGGAGAATAACATAAAGAAGTAGCCAATATATATCTAATTTAACCCAAGACCAGATTATGGCCTACAGGTCATTGGCTGCAAAAAACAAACTGTGGAAATGAACACACAAACACACACAGAGATATAAGCCTGTCAGAGAGCCAGAGTACTGAGTATACATAGACATACATATATATACACGTATGCAAGTAGTCTGCCTTTACTGCAAGACTGTGTAGTACCATAAAAAGGACAATTACTCAGATACACTGACATTAAATAGCAAACAAGCCAAGACTCCAAGGTACAAGTGTCATAAAAAAGATTCGTCTTCATTAAAATGATATACAGTGTGGTAGTTCAGGCACAAAGTTTCTGTGAGCTGAGAATTTCTTTAAATTATCAGAAGAAAAATTGTAATATATTAAAGAAAATAAAGTCTTTGCAAACTGTTGTGAAATTTAAAAAACAAATAAGTCTAAGTTCTAGAAAAACTCATTGAAAATTTCCATTTTTAGTGTCAAAAATAGGCATGAAAAAACATATATCATGTGATACACTAACCAAAATGAAATAAATAATTCCAAAACAAAACACCCAGTGTTAGCAAAATAACAAAAATTTAAAATTGTTTGTTCAACCTCTTCCTCTATTGAAATGGACTTGTTCCAAATGAAAGATTCAGTTCCAACAAACGTCTGGTTTCCAGTAAAAAGAGTGCTTCATTAAATGTTTTCAATAATTTTTTCATGATACAATTCCAATACTGCCTGGCACCTACTCAAAGGTGGAAGAATTGCTTTTGTCTGCAGGAATAGCTTATGGTCATCCAATCTGTCCTGCAAGGCCTCTTTGGGAGGGACCTGGGGATGTTGATGGACAGCCCCTGAACATGAGCCAGGCTGTGCCCAGGTGGCCAAGAAGGCCAGGGGCATGCTGCCCTCCATCAGAAATAGTGCGAGCAGCAGGAGTAGGACACTGATGGTGAGACACAGAACAAGTTGCACAGAGAAGTTGTGGATGCTCCATCATCATTGGAAGTGTTCAAGGTCAGGTTAGCATGGGGTTCTGAGCTACCTCGCCCAGTTGAAGAAGTTCCTACTCATGGTAGGGAAGGTTAAAGTAGGTAGCTTTTAATGGCTCCTTCCAAACAAAACCATCCTATCACTAGTTATAAACTGTTAGATTTAAAGCTCTTAATCAACAAAAGTGTGTAAGACTTCATCTGTGTACACTGGAACAGAGCAATCAATGTGTCTATTGTGACTTTGCTAGAATAAAAACATTAAAGCTACAGGGGCAATGGTGATCCCATATATTTGTTGTTCTTGGTCATCTAGGGATACAATGTAATACTTTCTATTGTGACTTTGCTAGAATAAAAACATTAAAGCTACAGGGGCAATGGTGATCCCATATATTTGTTGTTCTTGGTCATCTAGGGATACAGTGTAATACTTCTGACAATTATATAGTGACAGGTCTAAAAGTACATTGAAATGACATAAACATAGTCACATAAATTGTTGCCACAGAATTAAATGCTGATTTAAAAAAAAGATTAAAAAGTATTACTTCTTATTTTCTTATTAATCTTACCAAAAAGAATCTTCATACATTCAGCCTAAATGGCTGCATAATGTGAAGTTAGCAATACTAGATCAACTTAAGAGGAATCAGTCATACATATCTATTTATAAATGAAACTTCTATGAGAACTCACTTGCTTTTACCTTGTGACTTCTATCTTTTTCCCCAGTGATCTGAATGCTTTCCAAACTCTGCCATTGAACTTCATTAAAATAAAGCCCACAGTGCACAGCCTAGCTCTCATCTTAGCACAATAAAGACGTAAAATTTATTATGTATGCATAGGACAATCTAAATAAATCATGACTTAAATGTCTGCAATCTCCAAGTTAAATAACCTAATTTACTTGGAAACAATGTGTACAACTGAAACATAAATTATATAAACCCAGAATCAGGAATATAGAAAATAATTCTTGTTTATTTGGGTAAATTTTCCTGCCCTTAAATCAAAGGAAATTAGATAAAAATTCACCCTCTGGCCTTTTTTTCTCCAAAATTACTTAATATTTCTCTTATTCCTTTTCTAAGTAAAACCTATTTTCCCATTTATTTTCTTGGTTGAAATTCATCACAAAACAAATGTACTTCCTAAAACCTTCATATTTTCTTCTCATATCTCAAGTCTTACCAGCAATTCTTATCAACTTTTAGTATACACGGCTTTTTATTTTCCATCCTTCTAGAACCAAGTGTAAAAGGTCCAATGAAATACCTATTTGTATTGTGTATTTTATCATTATAGACCCAGTTAAATCACATTCATTAATTTCAATATGTCTTGCAGCAGATCCTCAGTGATACATGAGGTATACAGTTTTCCATTTTCAAACATAATTTCTTTTTCTCAATCTTTTCCTTCAGCTAAACTTTCCATGTTACTTTCTCATGCTTCCCAGCTGTCCTTTTTGTAGGCAGGACAGAGACAACATTTTTGCAGTAGCCATGAGGGGGTGGACTTTGCAGCCATGTGGGCATGTCTAGGTTGTTATTCCATACCACCTCACATCGTCACTAGTGTGGGGAAGTAAGGGATTTCTCCTTCTGAGAAGGAGGTGAGCTTGCAGTTGGGGGGAAAAGCAGAGGCATGTAGGGTTACCTATGTAATGGCTGCTGCCATTGTCTCTGCTTGGTTGTGCACATAAATCATCCTCTCTTTTCTATTATCAGTGTTGTTGCTGCTACCGTTCAGCTTCTTATCTCATTGCTTTTCCCATCAAATCATAATCTCTGCCTTTTGTGTCTCCCACCAGAGCCGGGAGGGGAGCAGTTTGTGGTTTTCTTTTTAGTGGAATTACTAAATTGAGGAAGACCATTCCTAAACCATGACATTAACCTCTTCCACAAATAATACAATTGATGTTTTCTCCCATTCATTGTCATCTCCATCATTTTCATCACAGCACTTTCTTCTTGCTTGTATTTCAAACTGTTTAGACATGCCATACCTTGCAGCTAATCCTCCTGATGCTATCTATCACTGTCCTCATCTCCCCTCTGTCTCCCCTCTGAAATCTGCTGCCCTTCCTGGAACACCATGAACAGGAGATGCAGCATCCTGAAAGGACTGCAGACACAGCAGCCATGCACAAAAAATAGGAACTGACAGCATCTGAGTGTAGTCATAACCAAGTTATGGAGCAAGTTACAGCCATATTTAAAGAGACATTGAGATTTCTGCCCAGGAAACACATGATCTGGGCTATAGCACTGGGCAGGAAAAAACAAGAGCATGTTCACTCACAAATCAGGGATGCTGGGTCTGAAAGTCAAAACTGGTACTTCACATGTGCAAATAAGGCAAACCACGATAACACCTGATATGAATGCCAAGATTTACTGCAAAGTGTTTTATAGTTCACATAATAAGTAAGAATATTGAGAATCTTCCACAAATCAGGGACAGATAGCATAAGTTACGGGGGGCTGTATGAGATCTAAGTTTCATACTAACACTACTAAGTGTTTTTCTTCCTCAGTAGAAAAATTAAAATATTATGCATATTAAATTCAGCATATGCTTCAGTAAGATTTCACAGTAATTTTACACATTTCAATTATACAGAAGGCATGAAATCCCCGTTGTGAAAATAAAAAGATGAAAACATTGTGTAAGCACTGACAATGCATATTTAAGCAATAAAAGAAAAATTAAATCCAAGCAAAGTGTTGTGTTTCTGGTTACAGACATGAAAAGACAGGTTTATTATTGCACCACATCACTTTTCATTTGTGCCCTAAAAAGCTTTCTCTCCTTTACTGTTTCCAGTTAATGGCACTGTTGTATCTCAAGCCCACTAAAAGGGAGGGAAAAAAAGATAAGGTGGCTTATAGTTAAATCATGCTACACTGATCCTATCATGAGCTTGATTCAGTGCCATGAAAGCAGATTAAAAAACCCTTTGGCTGATGTGGAAATGGTGAACATAGGTTTGAATGCCAACCCTGGTCTTGATCAGCAGCACTGCCAACAGACTGACCAGAACACTTGGGAATATCACCAAGTCTTGTCCCACAACATAGTCAGAGTGTGACTGCATTACACACCTTGTTGACATGACAACTGGGAAGAACTCTTTAGTCACATCATTTAGATACAGCCTTTGAAACCTGGGAAGAACAACTCAGACCAAATAAGTAAGTTATCATCTGCAGGAAGCTGAGCCATTCTACAGGTAAACCTCTCTAGGTGACTGCCTCTGTTCTTCTGTGACTAAAACATGTTGGGTATCAATAAGACAAAATATAGTGCATAAGGAACAAAAAAAGATGGGCACATCTGTCTGTGCAATCATATGAATATGTTATTCTGAGTATAGACATTGTTTGACAAGATGGTAAAATCAGCATCCTCTACGTTTTACTCATTAGCTTGGGTTACTGGCACAAGCACTGTAAGACCAGCTCCCTTGTGGAAGAGGATAGCCATGACCACAGACTCAAGGGCAGAGATGGCACTGTGCCTTCAAAATTGGGCTGCTGTGTAGCTAATGAAGCAAGGAAGGAGTCAAGAGGGAGGAACAGGTGGGTCTGACCTTGATGGATTAGAGCTAATACCACCTTCTGGTTTTTAATATACAATTTATTTACAAGCTGTGACTTGTCACATGGTATTTACAGTTCAGAATTGCAATTTGTTATGTTCTGCTCATTCCTGAGAAAAGCCTTGGGTATGAAATTATAGTTCAGTTTCATAGTTGCAAACATGTTCCTTTTTTACTCTTAGACTGCTGAAAAGTTTATATTTAACATACAAAGGAAAATTCCTCTTCATAACCATTTTTGGAGAAGTAACATTTCTTTTTTTTTCAGCTAAACTGTTTCATGTTGCTGTACAATTAGTTATATCACAATTTAAATAAACAGCCTTGACCAAGATTTCTTATTTTAGAAACCAAAAATACTATCAGGTGACTTTATTTATAAATAAACCATCCAACTATTTACAGAAGAGACCTGTTAGACTACAAATATTACAAATAAATGTACCCTAGAAGCTCTTCTATTGCTAAGTATTTATGAAACAGCCACAACATTTTAAACAAACTATCTTCCAGCAAAACTTATTTCCATGGATTCTCCAAAAGCACTCTAAATGATCTGCAAAAATGACTTTTTAAAAAGAATGTTCCTGGAACTTTCCACATCAGGTCAAAAGAGAAGCTTTCTTTGTGAACAAAGAAGGGCACACAAAAAGGGACAAGAAGAATGAAGTTTCTCTTCAAAGTGTTCTGTATTTTAGAAAACTGTCATGTATGTTACTCATTTCTGAGATCCTGTTGGAATAATGTCATCGCCTGGCCACTGATCTTCCATTGCTCATGAAAATTTGCTTTCTAACTAAATAGTTTGAAAGGCAGCAATTAACAAATGCTTTCCCATAACTCCAACTAAAAAGTTCTCATCAAGTATTGCACACCAAACATTTTCAACTATTCAATTCTACTACTTTGTAAAATAAATCACACAAAAGTCTTCAACTAATCAGAGGTTTCCGAGCTGCATTCTAGACACTGCAGTTGGGCCAATAGTGTAGATTTGTGGGCCAGGAGGATATATTCTCCTTAAAGCTCCACATTTCTTTATCTAAGATTGGGTGGGAGTTTTGTTTCAGTTAGGCAAAATGCTCCCTTCACGTAAACAAAACAGCTACAAATAATATGCTTCTATTCACATGTATCCTGTATATAATAATTTATTTCACTTTTAATAGCGGTTGCAAACAACTCACGTATAACGGGTTGCATAGCATGATGGGTTTTTTGTTGTGCATGTCTCACCAAACATGGGAGAATTTTCCCTGCATTTCACTTAAATACACTTTTGATGGCAATTTTATAGTTTGGAGCATGTAATAAAGGCACAGACAACATACACCAGATACCATCTGTGGATCCCAACACTCCCAAAACTTGCTGATAATCTCTGTATGAGTGTATCAGGAAATGGCTAAGGCACAGACAGGCTGAGCATACACTGAAGCCATCCTCACTGCTTAGCTTTTTGCTCTTCTGATCTCAAGAGGTTGGGTCCTGGGCCACAGTACCTCCCTCTTTCCCAAACAACCTCAGGCACAGTTCAAGGACTGCTGAAGACAAGGGCTACTCCATTTTAGTTTGGTTTAGGTGTAGCCACCTTGCTTTGGTGTGACCTTTGCTGTCACGACAAGGTATCAGGCCATTTAAACCCATTTGGCCTCAGAACTAGGTACAGAGGTACAGAGGCCCTGAACCCATTTATTTACTAGCACAGGCATAGCATTCCTCTCTCCTCTCAGCAAATACAAGAATCAGAATTTGCTCATCTGTTGCAGACTACTTTGCTTGTCAAAGAAGTCTTGCCTGGTCTGTTTCTGTACCACATCTTCCATGGATGAGTGGTTTTCAATCACTGTTAGACAGAAATTGCATCTCTGAACACAGCTGTGCTATGTGCAGCCACCTGACAACAAGTTTCAGCAACATTAAAGTATTACTAGCCGAGGATCCACAGAAAATGTCTGTCTCCTGCTGCTGAGATGAAGTAATTGGCCCATCAGGGGTTGTCTGCCTTCGGGGAGATTCAGCTGATACAGCTTGATTGTTTCCATTCTCCCCTCTGCCTGCCTATTTACTCCTAGCACTTTATCCAAATTCTCCCTCTTTCTCATCTCTGTTTCCCCCCCCCTCCAGCATCTGATCTTGAAGTTGTTTCTACTTCAGAGTTGTTTCAGGCAAGATCTCACCAGAAGGAATGTGGGAGAGTTAGATTTCTTTCATCTCTGCACCAGGAAGAATAGAGGTTGAAAGACCACATTTAGACATTTCAAAATTTCTAAACATGTCTTTTGAGCCCAGCAGAAGACTTCAAAAGGGAACAGAAAACTTCTAACGTCTCCCTTTTTTCCATATCATTTTCTTCATCTCCAAAATAATAATGAAAAAAAATAAAGCCAGTATTTATGTTAATTATGAACTCTTGTTTTTTAAAATACTATCTCAACTGGTGTTAGCATTTGGAGGCTCCCCAAAGCTTACCGGATTACTTATTTACAAAACTTAGACTAATTTGTATATACAAAGAGAAATACATTAAAGCAGAAATCAGCATTAAGTCTTTTTACCAGCTGTCTGTAGAATAAATATATGAGGTGCAGAGAATGAGTTATTTAAAAGTGCCTACAAACCATAAATATAATTCTTGGTGAATCATGTTCAGAATTCCTCAGATTTCATTACTTGCAAGTGCTAATCTTAGCCATCCATCTTATTTTTGTATACAAGGTATTGTGGAAAAAAACCCCAAACAACCAGAATTCTTAAATACAAATACATAAATTTTAGCATTGAGAATTCTTTTCATCTCCAAACTTGGTAATAAATATAGTGAGACTCTTACTGTTCTTTCATTTCTATAACAGGCACTAATTTCATACGCACATGGGCTGCATTCTCTGTTGTGGCAGCTTTGTGTACATACGTGCAGAAGAAGAATCCCTGGACAGTTCTCACAAATTCAGGAAGAGGTGCAGATCTTAAGAGAAACTCTGGCAGACAGCATTGGATGACTCAGTAGATGTATGTACCTGTTGATGGCTTTCCTTATATTTGAACTACATCCAGCCATCACAGGCCTGGAAACAGCAGTGGATCTCTGAACAGATTTTAAAGGTGTGCTCCTTGTTATGGAGACTTTATGATCATCTTGCTCTTATAGGCAGCACTAACAGCTCTCGAATTACCAGAAAATACATTTAAAACTTGTAAGAAAGAATAGTTGAGCTTCATATCAATATTCTGATCATCTGGACAATGAATGTTAGCACTGTTTGCTGTGAGCACAATTTTGCCCTGGATACAGAGGCTGACATTCAAAAGCATTTAGACATCATCACTGGTCTTCACAATTACTGCATAAATCAGCCGCAGTCATCAGTGAGGTTTTGAAACCTAGTACAATAAATAAGAGTAAATCATGGACCTCTTTTAATGGGGATGGCTAAGAATATAAGTTCTGAAACAGCCCTGAGGAAAATAGATACGGTGGGACTGCTGCTGAAAGGCTTTTTACTGCTCAGATTTCATGGCCCATGTCTTATACCCAAGACTGCTCCATGCCTGCGGGCAATACTGGGACAGGCAGTATTGCAGGTGTGATGGCTGGACCCTGGCTGCATGCCAGGTGCCCACCAAAGCCCCTCTATCACTGCTCTACCACTCCCCTCCACAAGTGGTCAAGGGAGAGAAAACAACCAGTCATGAGTCAAGGACAGGGAGAGATCACAAACCAATTACCATCAAAACAGATTCAGCTTGGGGATATTCATGGAACTCATTACCAATCTAAATCACAGCAGAAAAATGAGAAATAAAACAAATATTAAAAACATCTTCCCCCCACCCGTTGCTCCTTCCTGATCCTCCTCTCTCCTCTTAGGCAATGGGATTTATGGTCAGTTTACTACACCTTGGTTTACCATAGCTCAAGCAGAGAAGTCCTTCCCCTGATTCAGCACAGGGTCCCTCCTATGGGAGACAATTCTCCATTAACTTATCCAGTGTGAGTCCTTCCCACAGGCTACAATCCTTTCCAAATTGCTATAGCATGGGTGCCTTTCCACGGGGTGCAGTCCCTCAAGAACAACCTGTTCCAGCATGGGTCCCCCATCAGGTGACAAGTCCTACCAGGAAGCCTGTTCTAGCACGGATTCCTCTCTCCGTGGGTCTGCAGGTCCCTACACCTTCACTGACCTCCATGAGTTCCAGGGGCAGGGCCTTCACTACAGCCTACAGGGGAATCTCAGCTCCAGTGCCTGGAGCACCTCCTCCCCTCCTTCTCCACTGACCATGTCTACAGAGCTGTTGCTTTCACACATGCTCATCCCACTCCTCTCTGAGTACAATTATCTCTGTGCAATAAATATTTTCTTTCTTAAATATGTTATCACAGGCTTCACTATCATCTCTGATTGGCTCAGCCTTGGCAAGTGGTGGGCTCATCTTGGACCTGGCTGGCATTGGCTCTGCCAGACATGGGAGAAGTTTCTGGCAGCTTCTCACAGAATCTACCTCTGTAGCATCCTGGTCCTGGCTACCAAGACGTGTCCACACTAACCCAGTACAGCAGGGTAGGCATGAAGGAAGCAGGTGAGTGTACTCACCCTCACTGGGCTGGCCTGCAAGAGTGGCTGAACACAGCTGCACAGCCATGAGAAATGGCCTTTTTCTTTTTTGGTAGACTCATTGCCAGTTTTACGTTTTTAGAAGACTTGCTATTGATTTCAATGAAATAGAGTTGATTTCTGATCCATGAATGCAAGTCACAGAACTACATTTCAGCAACACATAGTAAGAAAACAAGAAGGAAATGGTGCGGAATAAGCAAAAACATTGTGCCAAATTTTGACCAAGTTAAAACCATGCAAGTGCACAGGCAGTGATTTTTAGTGGATTTCTGTTCAGTCATCTCCAAGAGCACATGAGAAAAAAAATACTGGCCTATGTCTCCACCGATTTCCATTGAACTCAACAAATCTTACATTCAGCAGCATTATACTCTAATGAAAAGAAAGAAAAGGAAAAGAAACAGGAGGTAAATGGTGGCTCGATAACAGTCTTCCTTGAGGGAGCATAAAACACTAGTCAGAGCAGATTATTATCACATACCTTGGCTATAATAAAAAAACCCCTCTGCTTGATAAAATTCAATATAAATTCAAACATTCCATTTCTAAATTCTTCAGAACATGGTTCCACTGTCATCATGATTGCATGATGACACTAAGCTGAAAATAAAAGCAGTACTCCTCAAAAAAAATTATAGTGTTTTTATATTTGGGATAGTACATATAACTGAAGAGTCCTCTAAGACATTTGGTGAAAGTGATGTGACATCATCTCAAAGAGACACTGTCAGGGCTGATCTAAATATGGACCAGGTTCCTTACAACACACTACTCTCCCTTAATCCTATCCAGTAACAAGCTATTTCTCACACTTCTCTTTTACTGCTTTATACGTTAATAAGCCCTCTCAAATTCCCAGGTAATGAAAACACCAAAATCTATATTTAATTGGGTTCTTCTTCTTTGGATATTACAAAATTCACAAAATAAAATCATGCTAACATGACATTAATACTTTGCTAATATAAAATGCTTTTTAAAAGCTATAACTATTTTTTCCTAGAGAACAGATGATACTTCAAAAAATATTTTCTTCTGAAAAAATAACCTGTATGTCATAGGCTCTCTGTAATTTTCTTTTTCTGACTTCTCTTGTTATTAGAGGCATTTGCATGAAGGAAAAAAAAAGGAACTTTATTTCTGTGAGTTTATGTGTCCTCATTTTAAACCATCATCTTCTATGTATAACAGCATAATCCTGTCTGCTAAAATGAGGAGTTATATCACACACATTTGGTTGCCCTGTTTTATGAAAGAATAAACTTTAAGCATAGATAAACTCAGAAAAGTGGCAGACAAGGCAGGGAGGAGGGTGCTGCAGGTGTGGCTTCTCTGAGAAGCTGTCAGAAGTATTCCAGATGTCCAACAGAGTCAAAGCCAGCTGTGCATATATACATATAAATATACATATGTTGTCATTACAGTACAAGAGTTCTATTGTCATTACATTGCAAGGGTTCCATACTGCTAGAGTTTTGTACTTTCTTGATGTTCCTTGTAGGCAGCTCCTCTAGGCACTGACTCTTCCTTGCCCTCACAGTAGCCAACTGACTCCAGTTCCCTTCAACCAACCAATCTACTCTTTTATAACACTCTTCTGACTGGCTACAGCTGTGGCCTCTTACAATCAGGCCTGCTCCTAATCCTTAATAATTGGCTCAGCTGCAACTCTTTAGGGGGTAAGATTACTTTCTATACTACCTTTATTTACTTACACACTATCCCCCTACATATATATATATATATATATATATATATATATATATATATATATATATATATATATATATATATATATATATATATATATAAAATAAACCAAGCCCATCAGCCTCAGCAGTAGCACCACTGGGATAACAGAGTTAATAAAGAGGGGGAATCCTAAGCAAAAGCAAACACCAGTCAAAGGATGAGAATATGTGATGGAAACAGCCCTGCAGACAGCGAGTTCAGTGGAGAAGGCAGGGGAGGATGTGCTCCAAGTGCCAGACTAGAGATGACCCTGCAGCCCATGGTGCAGACCATGGTGAGGCAGCTGTGCCCCTGCAGCCCATGGAGGTCAGCAGGGGAGCAGAGATCCACCTGCAGCCTGAGGAGGAGACCCCACCTGAGCCTACACTGGAGAGGGATCCTGGCAGGACCTGTGGATCTGTAGAGAGAGGAGCCCATGCTGGAGAAGATTTGCTGGCAGGACCTGAGACCCTGTAGGGGGACGATGCTGGAGCAGCCTGTTCCTGAAGAAATGCACCCCATGGCAGGGATCTGCACTAGGGCAGTTTGTGAAGAACTGCAGCCTGTGGGAAGGACCAATACTGGAGAAGTATAACTTCCCCCTAGATTAATTAGTCTTGCTTGTGAGATTAATTACTGAACTAACTCCCTTGTTTCAATCTACAATCTTTTGTTGTATTTTCTCCTCCATTTTGTTGATGGAGGGGGCGTGGTAGAGTGGCTTGGTGCACAGCTGGTGGCCAGACATGGTCAGCTCACCACAGCTATTTTGGTATCAATAGAAATTGTAAACTCAAAAATTACAAACATCACTATTAAAAATCCACTAGGTATTTTTCTTCTTTTAAAAACACATTAAACCTGAACAATGTAGTGTGCATTTTGGATACAGACTTACAGTCTATAGTTTCTACTTCTTCAAGATAATATTTTTAGCTAATCTTATCATAAGTACCTTGTTGATGATAACTAACTCCTACAAAAAAATGCAAACACCTCTACATTTTGCCATCTTTTCAAACTTGATTTATAATAAATCCTTGAACCTAGTTATGAAATACATAGCTCAGACTATTTTCTTGCTTGTTAAACTCAATGTAGCAAAATACACTTGTTAAGCTTAACATGGTGAGTTTCATAGAAGTTTAGATATTCCCTAGTTCAAAATGTTTCAAAAACAAAATTGTGGAGGATAGCATCATCCTTGTAAATTAAAAAGAATATAGTAATTCCCCACTCTAAATGATTTTAAAATTTTCTCAGATTAAGGATGGTTGGCAGCAGAGGTAAATAAGGGGGAAGGAAGAGAATCTTAAAATTTTCCTCCCTTTTTCTAGAAGTAGTTTGGCAAAAGTTTTGGTCACCACAGTTTTACAGGCAGACAGCAGAATATTCAACAGATGAGATGCTTAGACAAGTCAGTAATGTTAAATGCATGATCAATCATTGGCTACATTTAGAGAACTAAGACTTCAGGAATTTGCTTGGGAAGTTATTGTGTGTAATTTGTGCTAACATTTCTCTGAGGTATTAAAATCTGCAGGATATGGTTAATAGCTTCTGATCTTCCCATCACCTCCTATAAGCATTGCACTTCAGTGTCTCAACTAAAGACTTGCCAAAGTCTCTGAAGTCTAATAAATATTTTCCAATTCCTTGGATTTATTTGTTTACACTATTTTAAATAGCTAGAGATCATAAAAGATAACCCTTCATTCTCCATACGATCATGACCTTTCTGAATGAGAACTGCCATAAAAGAAGATGCTGCAGCATTTCAAATCTTTATGACAGTGTCTGCCTGACTGTTCTTTTAACAGCTTGCTGGTTTCCTAATGATCCTTCTTTCTGTTTGATTTCTTCAAACCCATTTATTCCCAGGTAGGTATTATTTGCGAAGGACATATATTCTCTCTTTGTACAATATGCCTCCTTTCAAAAACTGAATGAAAATATAAGATTTATTAAAATTACTTCTTACATAAGGACTTGGTACCAGTCAGAGAAACAATTTCACAGTGTTATTTTGAAATATTACTGCTCAAAAAAATTGGATGTTCAAACACTTAAGTACAAGATATTTGATCTTTATAGATGAGAAATTAAAAATGGATTATACTCTGTATTCTTATGCAATAGTTGTAGGCAATAGGCGTACACTTCAGGCATACAAAACTGAATTTACAGTTTGAAGACACAGCATCTGTATGACTTGGAAGATCAGCACAATACCTAGAAAAACCTGGAATATATGAAGGAATTTGTTATTATGCTAGAGAAACAATCTAGTAATGTTATGGTAACTGTCTTTAAGAATAAAGGTACAGCCAGGTTTATATGAAGGAAGAACCTCTTTAATTAGACCACTTGACACAGTTAGAGAAGACAGATGCAGAAAATCTTCTTTAAATCCTGAAAATTTACATGCTTGAAAACCTGTCAGCCATTCAAGCTAATCAGCTAGTTTATTAAAGCTTATTACCTTTGCCAAAACAAAATGAAGCATAGATCAAAGGCTGATAACATCTCAAAAGATGCTATTATATACTTATGGAATTCCTGCCTGCATTTATTATTTTTTTCTGTTTATACTTTCCTGAACTGCGCCATAGTCCTGCAACCACTTATGCCTCCACTCAATACAGAGGTAACCTTAATGATGGCAAGGACAGGGAAAATAAGTGAGTTTGCATTAGAAATTCTACAATTGCCTTAATGAAAAACTCTTCTTTCTAATTCTTTTCCTCTAATGTCTCTGTGATGAGAAAATACTATTCTATGACTGCATCATTATTTTCTAATGCATATGAAAATGACATCCTGATTTATTTCAAATTTTCTAAATTAATGAAAAATAAACCCTAAATATATCAATATAAATAGAGAGAAAATATTTGCAAATTGAAAAAACAAAACAAAACAAAAAAGGTTTTTAATGATTCCTCCACTAGTGAGGACATAAAATTGTACTGGGTGAAAGAAATAGGTATGCAAATTACACATGCATAACTGGATACCATTTACTTTTAATGTCTGACCTCTAATTTTCAGAAAGAGTCCATTTAATTAAGGGATGTTATTTTTGTACTCCTCATTAAATCCACACTCTTAAAATAAGGACTGTTCAGCACCTGATCTGTTAGACTGAGCTTCCCATTTGACTTCCTGCTTTCCAGAACTATTTGGTCTATTGGCTGTTCACAAAAGTTCTAATCCATTTTAGCATACTGTCCTAAGGAAAGGTGAGCCTCTCTTACAGGCAAACAGGAAATAAAAGCAGTTAAATTCCTCTCTTATTTATTCCAGTTCTTTTTCCAGCTGAAATAAATCCGCCAGTAAATAGTGCTAGCAACAGTAGTAAGAGGATGTTTTAAAATATGAAATGAAATCTTAATTTCAGAAAAAATGGTGCACACATCATATCACATTTGCTTGGTCTCTTCACACTTATTTGGTCTCAGTGTGTCTTACATAAGATAATGAAGCAGAGAGATCCTAGGACTGTAAAGCATTCATAATGAAAGCATTTCATTTCAACCAAGTTAATCATTATGTGACAAGCAGTAGAGCCCAAAATAGTACTTCAGTGATGCCTTTTTTCATTGTTTTTTTTTTTTTTTGTTCTGTGTGATGAGCCAAATAATACAAGTCATCACTACTAATTCAGTACATAGGAAAGCAAGAAAGGACACCAGGAAATTAAAAAAAAACCAAAAAACAACACATTGAATAGAAGGGGGGGGAAACCAATACCAAAATTATTAATTTTTTGCATTGGTTTTCATATTACCTCCTTCATTTTCAATGTGGATTTAACAGTACTGCAAATTTACCTTTCCATCATCATAATCTCCAAAAACTGCAGCTAAACTTAAACATTCTTAAATATTGTCTTCTTGTATTAATTTCTGTCTGAGCTTTTTGTGCTTAATTGCAGAGGCTCATCTTGAATTCCCACACTGACACTACCTAAGATAGAAGAAAAGGTCCTGAGAAGTAGTCAGCATGGAGTCATGAAGGGAACATCCTGCTTGACCCATCTGATAACCTTCTTTGATGATGGCAGGATAGGACAATGAGGGAAGAGCAGTGGAGGTTGTCTACCTCAGCTTCAGCAAGGCTTTTGACAATGTTTCCCATATTATCCTCTTAGGTAAGCTCAGGAAATGTGGATGGGCACAGAGAGAAATCTAATGAGGTTCAGCTGGGGCAAGTGTTGGGTCCTGCACCTGGGGAGGAATAACCAGCACAGGCTGGGGGCTGACTGACTGGAGAGCAGCTCTGCTGGGAAGGACCTGGGAGTACTGGGGTATGAAAAGCTGGCCATGAGCTGGCAGCGCCGCTCACGGAGGGCCTGTGGTATCCTGGAGTGCATCAGGAAAAGTGTGGCCAGCAGGTCAAGGGAGGTGATAGCACCCCTCTGCTTGGCCCTAATGAGGTCACATCTGGAGGGCTTTGTCCAGTTCTGGGCTGTTCAGTATATGAAAGACAAAGAGCCACTGCAGAGGGTCCAGCAGAGACCAAAACGATGATGAGGGGCCTGGAGGATATTTTAGGGGGCCTGTTTAATCTAGAGAAGACTGAGAAAGGATCTCATCAATACATGAATTTCTCAAAGGCTGTTGCCAAAAGGATGGTGACAGACTCTTTTCAGTGGTGCCCAGCGACATAATGAGAAGTGAAGGCCATAAACTAAACAACAAGAAGTCCCATCTCAACATGAGGAATAACTTTTTTATGCTGAGGGTGGCAGAGCACTGGAGCAGGCTGCTCAAGGAGGTTGTGGAGTCTCCCTCTCTGGAGATATCCAAAACCCACTGTATGCTCCTGTGTAACCTGCTTCAAGTGACCCTGCCTTGGCAGGGGGGCTGGACTCAGTGATCTACAGAGGTCACTTCCAAACCTGAAAATTGTGTGATTCCATGATTCTGTGAAGATATAAATAAAACACTTCAAGATAAACCATCCGCTTTATTTCAGATTAGAGATATTTTGCTATTTATAAATTTTCTGTGGAAGAGATATTGTTCTGAGTTGGAAGGGACCTACAAGGCCCATCGAAGTCGAACTTCAGACCCTTTACAGGACAGCCCCAAGAGTCATACCACATGCCTGAGAGCATTTTCCAAACCCTTCCTGAACTCTGTCATGCTTGGTGCTGTGAGCACTTCACTGGGGAGCCTGTTCCAGTGCCTACCTGCCCTCTGGGTGAATAGCTTTTTCCTGCTATCCAGCCTAAACCTCCCCTGACATTTCATTCTACCATGGATATCACTTCAAGTATTCTAGATCATGACAGCCTCCTTAGTAAGAACTCACCCTCCCTCTGTACTCACAAGGATATCTAATTAGATTTTTTTTCATCTTCCTGTAGTATGTTAAAGTATGGGTTATCACCAGAAAAAAATAGCATTTTCCTTCTTCTGAATGGAGACATTTATAGTCTCAATCTGCTAACACCATTCTGTCTCTATATCAACTCTAGTCTCTGGTCCTGCAACTTTATCAAAAGAAAAAAAATTGAGATACACTCAAAGTAAAATCATGTACACTAAAATATGGCCTGGAGTGAGACATTATAAAACTTCTCAGGAAAAATTTCTCACATTCTTCAGGAGATTAAATGAATAGTGGTCTTAAGGAAAAATGCCCAAATCAAAGTTGTCTGTGCACTATAGCTCAGTATCCTCAGATCATTTTTTCCCTTCGGTTCCAAATTCCAGTACCCCCATGATCAATAACCATTTTCCAACATGATTCATCAATTGTATATGTAATTCAGTCTCATTCTTACAGTTGCAGCAGATGCCTTGCATCTTCCTTTCCTTAGAGGGAGAGAATAACAGCCTTTTACATCATTTTCCAGCCATTTTTTTCCAGCCACTTTCCAGCCATAACCACCTCAGAAAATCACTAAAAACAGAATCTTTTTTTCTTTCAAGGGAAGAACAACAATAGACTCTTTTATGTTTCCTCCGTATGTGTGGTATTTTCAGGGTCCCCTGTGGCAGGAAGGGAATTATGAAACTGACTCCATGTTCTTAAGAGGCTAATTTATTATTTTACATACTTGTATTATATTAAAGAATGCTGTACTAAAACTATACTAAAGAATGGAGAAATGATACTTACAAAAGGCTTAACAAGATACCAATTAAAAACCCATGACTCTCTCTTCCAGACTCCCAGCACAGCCTGACCGTGATTGGTCATCAAGTAAAAACAATTCACCTGTTGGATAAACAATCTCCAACCACATTCCAAAGCATCAAAACACAGGAGAAGCAATCAGGTAATTATTGTTTTGCATTTTTCTCTGAGGGGCTTCTCAGCTTCCCAGGAGAAGAAATCCTGGCAAAGGGATTTTTCCAGAAAATATGATGGTGACACATATGAATGATAATTTGTGCTCTGCATCCACCTCTAAATGAATTATGAATCACTGGAAGTCCTGAAAAATAACTAAGTGTGCATTTTTAAAAGCTATGTAATAACAGTGACCATGTAACTTACTGGAGGTACCAAAAGATCCTGCTGTGCATAAGCATCTGAAGAAAGTCTGCAAGAACTACAAGAGATCCTATTCTAAAAAAAAAAAAAGATACAAGGGAAGGCAGAGGTAATCTATCATACCCCACAGCTTTGAAAAATTGCTAATATTTGACACTGAGATTATGATCCTACAAGGGCATATTATCAAACATTTTGAAAACTGTGATTTACCACAGCCCTAACAGCATCCCTACCCAGTGCTCATTTGTACTGCCTAGCTGCCTCCCATGACATCTCTGATTATGTCATCAGCAAGTCAAATAAAAGCTCTGGGGACATTGAACATGCAGAGATTAGAGAGATTAGAAGCCGATATGATGCACCAAATATTGAGTCAATACATTACATATTTGACTGACTGTTGAACTTTGTTCATTTACAGCCAAGTTTCTTTGGTGTTTCCTTCTTCTCAAGATTTATGTCCTTATTTGCATGTTAATGTGCTTTGAGTCAGAGCAGATACTTAGCAAGCAGATATGGAATAAAAGCCCCTTTAAAAATAGACCATGAAATGCACTCTATGCCTGTTTGTGCAATCTGTAAAGATAATGTTGCAGACTACACTCATAATAAGATTGTATTTTGAATATGACAATGTGATAATATGAAAGGTAGTTCAAGCTCCTTCTAATCTCATTCTCTCTCTCTCAGTAAGAATCATGAAACTCAGACTTGGCCTTTTAATGGGTTAGATATACTTTTTCAGAGTATTTAAAGTGCTCTGCCAAAGCTGAATTTAAGAGGCCAGGTGGTACTTCACAAAGAGAAACTGCATAAAATGTGGTTGTATAAAAAAGGTCTTGACAAGGATATGTTTCTTGTGGAAGAATATCAGGTACAAGACTAGAGCAAGAATGTTAGCAAGATATTAGGAAGGCTTTTATTTTTTGTTTTTCTGTAGGATAAGTGCTGATGGTGTATCAAGAGCATTTCATTTCTGCTTTTGAAAGGAAAAAGCATGGTGGGAGGAAAATGGTGGATTTTCTCTTGGCTAAATGTAAAAATGGCTTCCAAAACAAACAGATTTCCTCAAAGGCCACTCTGATAAATATACTGAAATTACTTTCAGTTTAAACTTTTCAATGCTAATTTATTCCCCTTTCTCCTCTCACAGATCAATTGCATCTCTAGTTTTTGTCTGTTGTTTAATTAGATTTAGGCTTCTCAGAGTGCACAGAAGAAAAAGCAAGATAGCTACACTGGTCTGGCAGAACAGAAGAGGCATTCAGTACAGCTGTGCCAGAGTCTGGAGTTTCATTCCTTGTCAGATTTTCTTTCTGTGTACTTGTACAGACTGAGAGGTTGCCCTCTAAATGCTAAATTAACTCCAGCAGAAGACAAAGTAACCACAGCAGAACGAGAGTTCTCAAGTTTTTTTAAATTGAAGTTTCTATTTGCAGAGGAATGTTTTATTGCAATTATCTTGGTATTCTTACAATACTGGAAATAACAATAAAATGTAATACATCCTTTTGGAATTAGGAAAATTTTTTTAATGGAAAAACACTTCAAAATATGGTAAGAATATGGTGATGGGTAAATCTTTCCAGACAATAAAATATATTCTACACAGACATAAAACTGCAGGATTGCTTAATCTATATTCACATTCAACCATAAATATTAACAAGTTAGTTTCTTTGGATCTGTGATGTAAAAGAGGCCTGATTCAGAAAAAGGAAATATAAGAATTGACAATATTTTTATAGATAAACTTGGGTTCTTATTCAGAGAGAGGGAAGATTTCTGAGCTTCTGGGAAATAAAAAGTCATCCAGGAACCACAGTCTTAGGAGAAATTTACAATTCACTTTGAAATGACCCATGAAAATGTTGCAGCCAACAGCAGCTCAGGAAAATCAACAGATAATAAATTCTTTTCCATTCCATCAGGGAAAAAAACCCTGCTACTGAATATCAGATCCATAACATTCTCAGACCCTGGTTTTGGGTTTTGTCAATGAGATCTTATACAAGATGATTATTTTTTCTATATGCCTAGGAAATAACCCCCTTTAAGTTTTCTGAAGAATGCTTTTTTCAGGTTACATGTAAACAAAGGTTCCGTTTCAGCCTCAGGAGAGAAAAGTTCTGCTCATTTAAGTGCTTGGAGCTGTCAAGAAGGTAGATTAGGTGCAGCACACAAAATGAATTTTTGAAAGGATCACTAGCTAAGAACAAATGGTAGTCATTAGAGAAGCCTCCAGCCTAGTTCAAAGAATCTCGTTAGGCCTCCTCTGCTGACAGGCTCATCAGGTGATTGCAAAGAAAAGTGGCTCAAAAAGAAGAAATCATAGCCTAACCATTAAGAACTGCCAGCAAGTCAAAAATTCTCTGATGGCCTTGTGGAAGCCCACACCTTTCATTCATCCTTAACTCTGGTTTCCAAGTGTGAACTTAGAGGTGAGAATTTTGTGGACTGCAAGAAAGTGAAGCCAAGAGTTGTTAGGTTTAATTGCCTTTACCTGTGTGGCCAAGATGCTTTTATTTTGCTCTAGCACTGTTGAAGCACATAAATCTTATAGGTATATGAATCTTGGATTGCTTCTGGAGATGTTTCTATTAAGTTTTCCACTGAGTGTGCTGGAACAGATGCATGAAGGACCACTCCTATAAGTATGGCAGCATACTTAGCCAAGTAATTAATTCACAGCAGAAAACTATTATTTGACAAAGGCCCTGTTGAGATAGCTGCTTCAAGCTGTATTACTTTCAAAACAACAGCTTTTGTGCATTTTCTGCAACTGTATGTACATTTTGCTGCTCATGATTCATACGTATATCAAATATGATGGCTAAGTCTTTTCTGTTGATGTTGCCAACTTGATTGAATCTTTTTGATTTTTCAGTCCTTCAAGTTCTGCCTTAAAAGAAAAGAAATCAAGTTTGAACTTTCAGCTATGGATGCTTGCTCACTAAATGTCACAGCATCAACTACTTCACACTCTCAGCAAGCCAGCACTTCAAAACACACTAGAAAATTTGTTTCGAGACTAGAGAAAAATCATGTACTTATACTCCTTTCCCAACTTTTCAGATTCTTTTTTCACCCTTTATAACTTTCCCAAAGATCCAGAAATACCCTCTGGATCCTGTGAAGTGGAATTCATGTAATATTGGTACTGCTAACAGTACTAAAACCACAGGCTTCAAAGTGGGTTTGCTGCTCCTTAGGACTGAAGTTTGTCAGGCTTGCCTTTCTTGAAACAATCCTGACCAGTCTTTGCTTTGCTCTAGTTTGTTTAAATGTAGCATGTGTTTTTTTTCCCTAATAAGCAAGTGGATAAACCAAATTAATTTTCCTTTTACAAATTTCTATGTGGTGTAAGAATAATTTTATAAAGTCAGTAAGTAACAGGTAGTTGTTCCTGCAAAGTGAAACATTCATGTCACTGAGATAATGATGGAGTGCAACAGAACATGGGCCTGTTATGCAGCAAGGACCTTCAGCTAGTAACAGCTCTGTAAAGGGATTATGAGACCAGGATGACAAGAAAATGGACACGGATTTCCATTTCACCGGAAATCTAGACACTGAAAGACGAAAATCAACTTGCACACATGAAGCTTGGTAAAAAGCAATTTTAGGAGTAAAAAATAAGAAAAAGCAACGTAAATAAAACACCATCTAAAATAAGTTCAGATATAATGAGACCTTGGGCACCAGAGACAAAAAAGCAAGGTGTAGGACTTGTAAACCTGTAGATCTAGTAAACAAGATCCCAAATGGCTCCTACAGTACAGAAGAAAAAAATATCATTATGATCATACTTCTCCCAACAATGGGTTCAGAATTTTGACAGCAGACTGTACTCTCCACACACATATGGAATTAAATAATTCTGTTTAGAATCCAGAAGAATATTGGAAGAGTAACCACACCACCAGCATAAAATCAAATAAGCAAAGAACAACACAAAATTGCATACTAGCATACTAGTGCCATATTTGAACTGCTGGGTCCAATTCAGGGCTCCTCAGTACAAGAAACACATGGACTACTAGACAGGACTGGGTTTGTCAAGAGAACATGAAGATGATGGAGCTCCTGGAGCGTCTGTCCTGCCAGGAAAGGCAGAGAGAGCTGGGACTGCTCAGCCTGGCAGAGACTCAGGAGGATCCTACCTTTAAGAGGTGTATAAATACCTCTTATGGGGAGCAAAGAAGACAGAGACAAAACCTTCTCAGTGGTGCTCATGGACAGGACAAGACACAACAGGCACGAATTGGAATACAGAAAATTGCAATTAAACATTACCAAAAACTTCTTCACCATAAGGGAAGGTTGCACAGGGAGGTTGTGCTCTCCATCCTTGGAGATACCCAAAATCCTGTAGGACATGACCCTGAGCAACCTATCTCAGTCTGCTTTGAGCAGGCCAGTTGGCCTAGGCGCTCTTCAGGGGTGCTTTACTAACTCCATCCTGTGATTCTGCAATCATCTGTGAATCTATGACTCTATGAAAAGGGGAAGTGTGTGTACAATTTTTAACACTTATCTTTCTGTATTACTCCTTTTTTTGTTTTTTTAATAGTTACATTTGGACTAATAACAATCCACTGATGAAATAATTTAGATGCTAATGATAATGATGCTAATGAGTTTACATATAAGGTGTTTTCCCATAACAAGGTTTTGGGCATTTCCAAAGTGCAAATGTAATGTACATGGAGTGTAATCAGTGACCGGGCTTGTATTCACTAAGAGAGCTCATTTTGTCAGGGACTGTACTTAGCACTTCTTCACTTCTATAGAGTGATTAAATCTTCTTTTTGAAGGGCTATGTTTTAGTTTGTTGAAGGTCTGTCCAGTCACATAGACTGTTCCAGCTCCAATACAATGTGACTAGCTAACAAAAAGTTTTTGTGAAGTTTGCTACCTTTATTCACAACTAGGAGCAATCGTGGTAATTCTCAGGTTACAGCAATAACTGGAGCATATTTTATTAGGTTTAGGTTGCATGTGCATTAGCCACAGCTACTTGGTATTTTTTTGTGGGAAGATTTTTTTTTTTTTTTCGGTTGAGGGTTTTTCCTCTTTTCTGGGGGGGTTTCTTGGCTTTTTTTACTAGACTTGAAACAGGTTTCCACTTCATACTTTACAGGGTTTGGGTTTTGCTGACTTTCTCTATTAGCAGTAATAGTCCCCTGGTTTGGAAAACACAACTGTCCATTACTATAAAGCATCTCTGAGTTGCTGATTTCTGCCTTTGGCTAGAAGGGTGGGTGACACTGAAAGAGCTCATAGGATCCTCAATGAAAGAGTAAACACAGAAGAAAATGACAACTTGTAAGAGCCATAGGAAGAACAGAGAACTAACACATCAGGACAAATAAAAGAAATATTTCCAAAGCTTCAGAATGAGAGACAATTTTAATTAAAACTATAATGTCCTATAGAATAGAAGTTGAAGTCCACCCAATTGCTTTTTGATTTTTACACAGAAAAAAGATGGATTTTGTAGCACAGAAGATACCAAAAGGCTGCAATGAAAGATGGGAATCTCATAACAGATCTTAGATATGAAAACCTCTCTATAAAAAGCTCTGGCCAGCAGGTGTTTTGTTGTGAACTACCATTAAGTCTCAAAGGGAGCATCATATATAATGTCTGTGTCATACAGAATACTATCATTCCCTTGGCAGAAAAAATAAGAGATGAGGTCAATGAGGATGAAAAAAGAGCTGCAAATACTTATACATCTTGTAAACAAATAGTTTGGAATTGTTCTACTACTAAACACAACATAACTGATCATAATTGGTAATTTCTGATTCAAAAGGTAATGTTATTATTTTGTCAGTCTTTGCTTCTATTCATAATACCAAATTACACTTGCAAATAGGGAATTATTTTTCTGCTACAGAGCTTTTTATTTTTCAATGTTTCCTGCATGTATTTTAGATTACAATTCATATTTTCTAGTTAGCAGCAGAATGTATATGCTTCTATGATATAATATATAAGTGCACAAGACATAAAAGGGCTTGTACAGGAAATGTGGTGCTGTATAATAGCAATGATTCTAAACCCTGGTGCTTCAGTCAGCAACCAAATACTAAAATCTGAAAAAGGAGGAATTGCAATGTTTGCCTGGGGGGTAAGTGGGCCCACCATCTGGTTTTAAATATAGCGAGACAGTAAAATTGCTGTTTATATTATCATGAAAGCAAAAGCAGCTGCAATGGAGCCTAACAGTAGGATATTTGAGGCAGAGAGACTAACCTGCTTGTACAGTGTTGGAGTGTTGCTGAAGAGTCTTCTGAGGATAAAATCCAAGCTCATGCAGAAGCAATCTCTCACTCTGCCAGTCTCACCCAGCATAAAGCCAAGCAATGCTCAGAGTTCTTGCTATCACTTCTGTCAAAACCAAAAACATTGAAACTCATAATCAATGATTGTGTTTAGTGAAATGTTACATGAGCCCAGCCAGTCACAGCAATAGGCAAAGATACCAGTTTGGCTTCTTTCACTATTGGCATTTCTGTCACATCTCATCAAAGGGGCCCAAGGTCTTTGCCCCTCCTGTCCTTCTGATTCAACTCTCATGCTGGGTCTCCATGATGAGTGTCATATTCTAATCAATCAGTATCTGCTTCTCCTGCTTCTAGCTGAAAAATAGTGTATCACATCACCTGTCTTCCTGTTAATTAAAGGGGATCCTGCTTGTGACATTTATACAACAGATTAAAAGATAATATAAGAAGAAAAGGCTTTTGCTGACTGGCAGCTTCGACTCAGCTTTTCACCATGGGGAATCTTCTCTAATTCAACTGTTTTACATACAACATAGCAAGAATAATTAAGCTGTAAGGGAACAAAGAGTCAACTAACATGACAACCAGTGGATCGCTTACTGAACAGGGAGCCTCCCTAAGAGCTGGAGAAATGGAAAGAGATCCAGCCCAGTGTCTTTTCTTAAGCCCCTGAATATTAAGCAATTTTGTACATTGAGGCTATTCCCTACAGAAGTAAATGTCCAGGACTCTTCTCTGACATCCAGGTATCTGATACAGAACTGCCCACATCATATACTGAATGTCTAAACCCTTGAAAATAAGATGACCTCAGTAAACAACTATTTCAAATGTCCCTAGTCTTTTTGAATACTGGAAACTGGTACAGTATAAGCAGTAGAAATTTAAGTGCATAGGAACATTCTTTCGCTGGCACAGTTAATTATAATAACAGCTAGTGATTACTTTCAGAAGATAGGAACCAACTGAACTGATTTGGTCTAACAAATTCCCATGGAACAGAGCAGGAAAACTGTGTCCTAGATTGATTATGACTTCTATTTCATAGGGGATAAACTTCCCTCTTTCTATAGGTGGTCATCTGTAACATCATAAAGAATAAAAATTCTGAGGCTAGGAGAATTTGGCTTTAGCATGCATTTTTCACACTGTGAAAAGCAATGAACTCATATTTGCCGAGATGTCTCTTTCATATACATAACACAGAAATCCATCAGTTTCAACCTTTTCAAAAGTTTGCAAGAAATAGAATGACTTAAAAGAAAGATTCTCAGTTTTGCACCTAAATATGAAAAATCTCTGATTTCTTTAAAGACAGTGAAAATCAGTAATTGAAGCTGAAAAGTGGGCTTCAAATTTCTTTTCTGATGTAGTGAGACTGCACTGTAATGCTCAACACACCACAGCTCCTAGGTATGCACATTGTGAACCAGACACTTTCAGCTATATGGAATGAGTAAATCTGAGCTGAATATTTTTATGAGTTCTTCTTGCGTGTTTTCTTCCAAAATGCTTTCTGAACATAAGGACTATCTCAAGATGAACTACTTTTTCCTCCCTTCCTAATCACTTCTAGTCTTACTGAGCTCAACCTGTCAGAAAAATATATGGGCTAAAAGGAACAATAACAAATAAACCAAAAACCCCACAGATTTGTGAAATATCGACACTTTCCATCTATAGAAGTCATTCTATGGCTAATGTGCCTGATATTTTTCCTGCTCTGGCACTGGCATACTAAACCCTTCTCATGTCCCCAGGGGTGTTTGTGTTCTCAAAGAGTTAGTAGATCTTCAAGGTCCAGACTTAACAAGCTGTGCTAAAGGCTTTTGACATTGCAATTCATCAGATGATCAAAGTCTTTATTTGAAGCACTCTGAGAACTACTCATATAGTGACAGGTATTCAACAAATTTTTTCCGAGCCAAGTGTGCACTGTAACCATAGAACCCATGAAAAAAAGGAGAGATACTCGTCCCAGGGAAATTTTATGATCATACCTTGGTACAAGTCTCTAGCCCAACTTTAAGAGAGATTGAGGTCTCAGTTGAAGATGGGCACTTTTGGTAGTCTCAGAAAAAAATTTTCATTTCTTGGAAATAACAAAAATTATTTCTACCATCAGCATTTCTTCTTTTCTTTCCGGTGGTTGATTTGTAAACATCTCATTGGTAAAAAGTAAGGCTCCCATGCTTGTGTATCTTATTCCTGAGAACTCCTCAGGCAGGGATGCTATGTACCAAAAAGCTAGGCTTTGCTACCACACATTCCTCTGGGAATCTTAACCTTAATGTCTGCTGCTGCCCGTTTCCTGACACATCTTTTTGGAGATTCTCTGGATGTCAGCAGAACTTGTCCCTAGACAGCCTGGCAAACCACCAGAGAGAAGCTCTGTCTTGTGCCTCTCTTCAAGTTCGTAGTACCAAGTTCATGACAAGTCACCCCAGAATTAAAACCAATTATCCTTATTGCATGATATTTATTACAGTGGGAAAACAAACATGCAAATGCCAAACAATTTCCAGTAGAGCAGAGTACAAGTCATGACCTGTTTCGGTTTGGAAGCACACTTGAACTGTCTATTTGCAGTGCATAAATTGTAAATCTCTGATGCAGTACTGGCTGATATAATCAAGCAGATTTTGTAACGCTCTCTAATATTTCAGGCACAGCTGAGCTTTACTGAATTTTCTCAAGTATTCAAAAAATTACTGACAGCCTAAATGCATGCAAAGTAGCACAAGTATTCCCCATCAGATGGTTACCAACAGTGTGACAGATATATTAAGCAGAGATAATTACTGCTTATAATCCAAGAGACAGGATTTTTTTGGTGCATATGTTTGCTCATGCAATGATTACCATGTATAAGAACAAGTATACAAGGCAATAACAGATTTCTTCCCTTTGGGAATGTTTGTGAGTCATATTACAATAAAAAATGAGTTCTTTTTGCACATGTACATAAAAATGGCTCTTATTATGTAAATTCAGTCTGCCCAGGCATTAACTTACCTCTGCTACTGAAAAACACTTCAGTGTAAGGCCCCCAGGTCCACAATGCGGGGGTGCCGTTGAATGACTTTTCTATCACTCACATAAAAATAAATTAATTTAAATGGAGTGATCATGAATCAAGTCTATGAAGATATTGTTATCCACGTAAACTGTCTTAATATAGCCTAATTTATGCAGAAAGTCTATCTAATTACCATAGCGCATTGAGATTTCTGGGATGGCACAAACATTCAAAATAAAGCAGAGTGATTATCTAATTAATGTTTAATTGTAACTACCAGTTGCTGTCCATCATTGTCAAGTCTCTGGGTGCATACGCCTTCTTTTTTCTTGTCCAAACATAAAAGTTCCAAAGACTTACAAAAGGGTTTGGGATTTTTGGAGGGGTTTTTTGGTTTGTTTTTTTAAGAATACAATGAAAGGCAAGCTCAGAGAAAAAGAAAAACCTTCTTTGTTCTGCTAATCCACAATTTAGGGATGGCCCAGATACTTGTCTTCAACTTGTCTTTGGAGTAGAGCTGTGCTTTCAAATGTTTTAATTCCTCTCCCACAGGATTATTTTGTTCCTTCGCTAAGAATTTCAAAATAAATTTTAACCTTTTCTATTTATTTTTAAAATGTGATGTACGTGTTTACTCTAATTAGAACAACTTTGCACTGTAAAATACATGAAATATGAAGCTATTGCTTCATAACAAACCAAACATTATGAAACAGTAACTTAAATAACTTGGTAGAATCATTTAGAAATATATATATAATTTCATCTTTTTTTTTAAATTGCTGGGTTTTATTTTAATTATTATCAAATATTTTATAAAAGAGAATTTTTGTTTAATATGTTATAAAATAAATCTAGTCTGGTTTTATTTAATTAATTTATTCACTATAGTTAATAACATCAGTGGCTGAGCCTTGAGACAACTCTTGAAAAAGAAACTCATAAGACAAAAGTAGAATTCGAGGTTCTATTCCTGGCAAGATCTTAGCTGGTTAATATTAATTCTTCCCAGGTGTGCAAAGACTAATTTGTTATAAATGTCTGGATACAGCTGAGTTGCTGAAGAGCACTCTAAGGCTTGTACTTGAGGACAATTCAAAAACTGCATTTTCCTCCAACCTAGTCAGGCAGATAAGAAACGCCCTACACAGATTTGCAGTTAGCACCAAACTGAGGACATGGTGGGCCACCACCTCATTTTAAAACAGTGCCAAGAACGCACACTTCAGTTCAAGGAGGTAGAGGCTTAATCCACTTCCCCTTGACACTGTTCATACCCGTTGCTCCATTCCACCAGAAGAAAAGCCCAACACGTAAGACCATGAGCTATTCTGAATCAGGGTATTTTCCACACCCCTCTCATTATGCACTATTCAGGTACAGCTGTTGGCTGATTTCTGGGGGCTTTACCCAAATGGATCTCGTGCTCACACAAGTTGCTGCATAGTCAGATCAAAAGTCCATCTAGCCTAGAAGTCTGCTTACCACGCCAGCCATGAACTGATATTCTGAGAAAACTAACACAAAAGGTGTGTAAGGCTTTTCTTTAATACTTTCCCCGCTCCAACTATTTTTGACATAATAAAATTAATGTACTCATTTACCAACTTATAGATCCTAGTCAGAGCTATCATTTTTGTGACTGTAGATTTCTTAAAGAAAAAAAATACATAATTTAAAAAAATATACCTTACAGAGCTAAGCCATTAAATTACTAGAAAATAGAATCCCAAGGGTTCAGTGAGCCACTCTTGAATATGTACATTCTGATATGTTCATGTCCACGCTGCAGTGCAAAATGAGTGATGAATGGAAGCAAGCAGTAATTATTCCTCTCAATAAAGGAGTAGCTTGAGGTACATTAGTAATTACTGAAACATCTAATATTTTACCTACATCAGGTAAATTATGAGCAAGGCAAATTACTAGGATGTCTCCTCTATAATCAAGAAGAATACTTGGTGACAGTGTTTATTATTATCAAAACCATCTTCAGTGAGCAACTGCACTAGTGACAAATTATATTTATATTGGTATTGATCACACTTATTATTAACCATGACAACAGTAATATTATTAGTATTAATCACAGCTATTGTTATGCATTTGCATGGTACTTGACAAACACATGCTTAAATACCTTAAACAAGTATTTTTCTCTTTTAATAAATTCAATAATATTCAACATAATCTGTTCGATATCTACCCTAAAGAACTCACAATCAGATTAAGCAAGAGAAAAACCAAATACAAAAAGAGAGTGATAATTTAGGTAACATATTATCTGAGGAACTACTGGGGGGAATGGAAAATTAGGAAAAATACCTGAAATAATTATAGATGAAAGATAATAGAGAATGGTAGGAGCAACAAAAACAAAACAGGAAGAAAAGGAGAAAAAAGAGACTAGGTAGGGATATGAAGGTGATAATTTGCCATGTCAGCTAGCCTAAAGTGTAGGCTAGCCTAAAGTGTTAGCCCCCACAAATGGTGGGTACTTTTAGTTCATTCATTCATTCATTCCATGATGCACTCCCTCTAGACATACAAGATGTGGACCTGCAGCAACTTGTAATTGCTGATTAGCTGTCCTGTATCTTGCATGTATGTCTGACCTTTCAGATGCTTAGGATGACCCTTCATGCTGCTGATAACCCTGCATGACACAACACAAACTGTGTGGCCATACCCACCAGGTAATCAACTCAGTAAGTTAAGATGTGGCTAAGATACCACCTACCAATTTCTCCACTGTGGACAGATTAAATGGCCTATACAACCAAGGAGCAAACATAGCATTTGTTCAAATAAAAAATTTGTTTTACTCAGTTCAGCACAAGTTTTAGAATATACTTCCTCTGCAATTTTATGTTCCCAGCCTATAGAATTACAAAACCGTAACGTACGCTATATTGGAAGGGATTTCTTTGAGGCCTGCTCAAAGCAAGGCAAATTAAGCAGGTGGCTAAGGACCATATTCAATGAGGATGTGAGTGTCTCCATAGATGGAGAATCCACAACCCCTCTCCACAGCCTGCTCCAATATTTGACCATTCTCGCAGTAAGAAATTTTCTTTCTCTCTAATATTTTTCAGTATTCCAGCTTGTGTCCAGTGCCCCTGCTGTACACCTCTGAGAAGAGCTTGCCCCATACTCTCTGTTCCCTGCTATGAGGAAGTTATAGGCAACAACAAGGTCTCCATGACTTGTTCTTCTCAAGGCTGAATATATTCAGCCCTCACCGTCCCTCCTTGTACTCCAAGTGCTCAAGTCCCCTCATTGGCTTGGAGACCTCAGTATGTCAATGTCTTTTTTGAACTGGAAAGGCAAAAACTGGAATGAAATATAGTTTTGTGAGTGTTGAATACATAGCAATAATCACTTGCCCTGACCTGCTGCATACACTCTTGTTGCCCAGCACGAGGTTGTCCCTCTTTGCTGCAAGGGCACAGCACTGATTTCTCTTGAGCTTCCTCCCCACTGGGACCCTCAAGTCTTTATCTACAAAACAATTCTATTCCCCAAATTCTCAGGCGCAGAACTGCACTTGCCTTAGAAAACAAATAATCACCCAACCTCACCACAGAACTGGATATTTCCAGGCAGTACTTCATAGAGCTTTGAATTGAAAACTACACTGTCATGAGCAGAGTTCATAAGCAGAAAAGAGATCTTTCTAAAGTACAATTTTAATGCTATTTAAAAAAAAAAACACAGTGGGGTTTTAAGCAATTTTAAGGGAATAATTCAGCTTAATTTTAGTAGCATAGTTAGAAATTAAACATCAAAATTGATAAATGAGAACATTAGTTTACTGTACACTGCCATCATTGCTGGACTTTCATAGCTGTATAAATAAAACTCAAAAAAAGTGAAGAATTTAGATGCCTCCAAAACATATTCTTGAGAGAAAAAAAAAACTGTTAGAGGGGAAACAACCAAGTATCTTTCCTCACCTTGCACATGACCAAAACTCTCAGGTCTCTCTGAGTCATCTCTTGTTTGCCTTACAAGACTCAAGATTCAGGTGTAATTTCCCGCAAATTCTTGAGCTGGAAGTGGCATCTAAATAACACAGTAACACTAGCTTTCCAGTCTGGTTGTAGAAATATGGACGAGAAGGTATGAGTTTAAATCAGTAGACCTCTATGGCACTGATGAAGGCATGATTTTATCCACAGGTATGGATATATCCATGGATATTGATGACTTTGTGCTATGTATTCACAAGCATGACCTAGACCACGGGCTTTGGAAGAGAATGATTAGGCAGCCAAACTTCATGTAAGGAGATACTCAATTTTAAGAAGCATAGAGAGACACGGAAAATACTTGAGGTGCAATACGCAGCTATAGAAGCGTAGAATAATTTTGGTTGGAAGGGACATCTGAAGATCACCCAGACTAACACCCCTGCAATAAGCAGGGACAACTTCAACAGGATCAGGTTGCTCAGAGCTCCATCCAACCTGATCTTGAATGTTTTAGGGATGGGACATATATCACATCTCTGGGCAACTTGTTCCAGTGTCTCACTACCCTCACCCTAAAAGAATTTATTCCTTATATCTGTTCCAAATATTTTCATTTAAATCCATTACCATTAGTCATATTACTACAGACCATGATAAAAAGCTTGTCCACATCTTTCTCATAAGCACCCTCCAAGTACTGAAATGCCACAAAATGGTCTTCTCAAAGCCTTCTCTTCTCCAGGCTGAACAACCCCAACTGTCTTAGCCTGGTCCCATAGCAGTGGTGTTCCATCCTCCTGATCATTTTTGTGCCCCCCGTTTGGACTCATTCCAACAGGTTGATGTCCTTCCGGTGCTGCAGCGCTCCAAGTTGGGTCCCAACAGAGCACAGTAGAGGGGCAGAATCACCTCCCTTGATCTGCTGGCCACACTTCTTTCTATGCAGACCAGGATTTGATTGGCTTTTGGATTGCAAAAACATATTGCCAGCTCATGCCCAGTTTTTCATCCACCAGTATCACCAAGTCCTCAGCAGGGCTTCTCTCAGTCCGTTCATCCCTCAGCCTGTACTGATACCAGTGTTTGACTGACCCAGGGGCAAGACTTCTCAAGCTTTTCCAGGCCCCAGTCAGGTCCCAGGTTCTATATGTGGGTGAATATGTGAAAAAATACAAATTCAAGCTTAGAAATTTTAGAAGCCAAAAACTCATTTCAGAAGATACTCTGAACTCCATAAGCTGTAAGCTTTTATAGATTTCTAAGGCTACCCAGCCCTGAAACTATAAAGATCAATAGATCTTGACTGAGTTATAAATTCACAAAGGTTATGCACTTATGAGCCATACAGGTCTTCTATGAGGAGTTAGCATGAGCTATTGCAACTCCTGAACCAACAGTATAGTGGAAATAACAATAAATGTTCTCCCAGCATGAGTTTTTTTTTCCTTTCTCGTTGATGTGCATTTATTGTAAAAACTTTTGAAGGTCTCCAGCTGAGAACTAATATTTTTCCTCTTATGCCCATCAATTCCCTATAGTATATCTACACTATTCAACATTTTTAACTCTAACACAGTAATTTTGGCTAAACTGTGGCAGTGTCACAGCTGACCATTCCAAAGAGTCATAGAAAACCTATGAATTCCTTTGTCAAGGAATAACAGTTTCTAGAGTGATATATATGTATCACAAAAAGGGCAAAAGTATGGTGTAGTCTTTATACCTTCCAAGCATCCAAATGCTAAACTGGCTATAACACCTTTTGGCCCAGCATGAGTGAGACATTATTCACTAAGCCAACAACAGATAAAAGCACATGCCCATGTTCTCAGTTCCAAGCCTGACCATGAGTAAAAATGTGGAAAGCACAGTCATTCATCCACCTACTAGGATTAAATCACTGGATGAAATATCACTGTTATTTATTTATATGGTGCCTTAGCTTTTATTACAGCCAGTGAAAAGAGAGTTCTCAGAGCTCAGTCTAAAGAAGACCTGTTCATCGCCCCAGATGAAGAGCTGCTTCAGCTGCACTACCTGTATTAATTAGATGCCCCATAACTGTATAATATGTAGCTCACATATAGATATCTGCCCTGCAGAGACCTTATAGTCAGGAGTCTGAACCTGGAACTGAAACCTAAGTTTTTTCTTCTCTCATTATTTTTTTATAAAAACCAAACTACAATTTGTTGGCACTTTCCTACATAAAAATGTTACCATATGGAATCCAGTTGACATTTAAGCAATAGATTAGAGTTGTATTCACCTCAATTTTAAGTTTATGCTCTTTAGATGTCAACAGATGAGAGATTCACTGTAGGCTCTCTTAATACTCTTATAGCACCATTCCCTTGATCTGTTTTAGAGAGACATTTTAGGATGAGAATAATTATATTTATTTCTTTACATTATTTGTAAGAGACTTTAGGATAAATAGCTCAAACCTGGCCATCTATAGCCTGCCAATCATAAACATCGAATGGCACAGACACACTGCAAACATTTCCTCTGTTCTCTGAGAAGAAATGAAGCTTGGAGAGCAACGTCATGTAATGAACCTATGTCTTCAATTTACAGCCTGCAAAAGAGTTAATTGTAGTGTCATTGTCTGGTTCATAGCTGACCATAGCTAACCTGCAGATTCCTGAGGATTTAACTTAGGAGACAAAGCAGGATCAGGTTACACATGTTTTGTGTCCTTGATAAGAGCTTTCACATACAGTCCTTTAGTTCAGTAGCCAAGGAATTTGAAGCTAAACCCCTTAATTTTCAAGTACTGGAGCATAAATCTAACTAGGAAAGGGGAATACTCTCCCACATGAGGAAAAAAAAGCTAGAAAAAGAGCACAGCAAACTCACAGTAAACAGATCTTAATGCAGGCAACTCAGCTCCTTGGAGTTGCTGAGGAGGCTGACAAAAGCTTTCTCCAAAGTGTCCTTTGTGAGAGCTGTCACCTTGTCTGTTGTCAGCTCTAAGCATCATGTAACTGCATGTGCTACTCCTGGTGGGGAGGGAAATGTGCCAATAGAAAACATCATTGCTTCCAAGTCTCACAGCTGTTTTATTTCAGAAAATCACAGAGGAAAAGGTCTCCTTGAAAACTGCACTGTAGAGAGAAATGCAAGTGTCAGGCAGGCATAGCTCATCAGGGAGAGGCCAGAAAGATAAAATCTGGAAAGCTGCTCAGGGACTTGCCCAGAAGTGTGAAAGCTGCCGGACCCTACCTTTGGCTGTGCCTGCATTGCAGTGGGCACCGCCGATAACAGGCATCAAAGACAAACTTCACAGCATCCTGACTCTGTTCTTGGGCCAAGTCCCAAATGTGGATCACAGCAAAGCCTGGAGGCAATTCTGGCAACAAGTTGAAAATTATCCCAACAGGCTGCCACCAGCTGAGTATTGGCAGCCTGTACAACATGCCTGCTACTTTTCCTTCATCTTTGATGTGCACCTTATGCTGAGCACTTCAGGGTTTTGGTAGGGAAGCCAAACAGAGGAAGCATGATAGAAAAGCCACTACAATTAACAATGCATGGTGGACAGTCATGGCTCCAAATGCACATCTAATGCTTTTTACTTAAAAAGTACAGCAAGATAAGTGGATTCCACTACACATGTGATCAAGTTGTATTTTGCCATGTTTATGTCTTTGATGTTTCTGTCTTTTATGTCTTTGATTCTTGTTACAGGGTGAGCCTGTCCAACATAATGTTTTTAAACACTTAATGCATTGTGAGAGGCAGGAAAAGATTTGGGCTAGGGATAGATATTTGGGAAGAGAACGTAAAGATCTGTGAATACGTGTTATTTTTCAACCCACATCTTACGCCTCCCCTTCAGCTGTTGAGTTGCTTACTGTTTAACAAAACAGCAACACTTCTGGGACCTGAAATGGTGTCAATGGGCACAGATTAGTAAAAAATATAACATTTGATAAAGAAAAATAACTACCCCTGATATTCTACTCTAAAACTTACTCCATGCATACTTTATCCTCTTCCCGCTTTGACCTTTTGCTTTTGAACAAAAGCAAGAAATTAGATCTGAAAGATTCCTAGGCCATTGTCTTATAAATATGCAGCCTCCTCAGTAAATACTGTTACATTTATTATGCTACAGACTTGATTTTTGTTCAGGAATGACCCAGTCTTTAACCACGACTTTATTATTTATTCCATTCTGGAAAAAGAATAAATAACTGCTTTTGCAAGAGCAGCAAATCAATCACAAGTGGTTGAGACAACTTCCTTTGAAACATATTTAAATTTGAAATATTTTTACAAAATTGTCACATGTATTAGTAGGAGCACATGTCATAGGTCTGATATTTTAGATTAATAAGGGATTTCCCAATGTTTTCAAGGAGAAATTAATCTCCTTTTTATTTTACCTGAGCAAACTATTCAGTCATAGATCCCTTGTATATTTCCACACTAATCTGTATTTAGTTATGTCTTTGAACTCAGGTATTATTGTCTGAGAAGTATAGCTGAAAGTGACCATACTTCTGAAGTGAAAGACATATAATATTGCTCATTAATGTGAGAGGACTACCTGCTCATTTTTAGATTATTAAAGTAGAAAAAGGATTGCCTAACACCAACCTTCTTTTTTAGTAACTTGAGATAACAGTCACATAATTTGAAGATAAAGTGGATCACTCTCTTTTGTCAGTATAAATCACTGTGACATATACATTTTTCCAAGAGAAAAATTATGCACAAAAAGATCCTTGCTATTGATTTCTGGAAAATCGAGTTCAAATTCCTGGAGCCTTTTTTCTTTGTAATTTTTATCACCTTGATTGCTATAGAATAATATCTCTCAAGAGTACCCTTTATGTACTATTTGGCCCTGTGACTCCTAGAGGGGGTTTAAAAGTATACTGCAATTAGCAGATGAAATTCTGTCTTAATAAATGCAAAATTATGCCCATGGGGGAAAATCAATCTTAAAATGCATGAAGTGTGATGAGTTCTGAACTAGTTAATTACCACTGAGGAAAAAGTCTCTGCACTACAATGGATAATTTAAGAAAATTACCCATAGCTATCACACAGGAAAGCAAAATGATAAAAAATATTAGGAAAGGAAGAGATAACACATCAGACAAATATGTTATTTCACCATTCAATCCTGTGATACACTTGCATCTTGCAAATAATATGTAGTTCTAGTTCTCACAGCTCAGAAAGGAATATAGTAACTGTATAAGATTCATAAAGAAAGCAAAAAATTTTGTCAGACAGTTGTGGTGGGTTGCCCTGGTGAGAGCTAATCACCCAATAGGTCACTCACTCACCATCACCTCCAGTGGGATCAGGGAGAAAATCTGAGCAGCAAAAGCTGAGTTAGAATGAACCAAGAGAAAGATGGTTTAACGGATGAAGCAAAGCTGCACACACAAAATAAGAAATTCACCTACAAACAGGTGTTCAGCCATCTTCAGGAACAAGAATCTCTGCACACTTAATGGTTACTTGAGAAAACAAACTCCATAGCCATGAACTCATCTTTCCCAAGCTTTATCAATGAACTTGATGCCATTTTTATGGAATATCCCTTTGGTCAGCTGGGATCAGCTGTCCTGGCTGTGTCCCTTCACAGTTTGTTGTGCACACCCAGCCCCCTCACTGCCAGGATGGGGTGAGAGGCAGAAAAGGCTTTGACTGTGCAAGGACTGCTCAGTGCAGTCATCCCTGAATCATCCCTGTGTTATCAGCCCTGTTTAGATCACAAATTCATAGCACCATACATGCTGCTGTGGGGAAAAATTATCACTAGCTCAGTCATATCCAATAAAAAAAAGAAAAGGTCCAGTATAAGAAATGATCAAATAAACTAGATCATCAAGTTTAATGATCAAGAAGTTGATTCAAAATAAATAAAAGAGGAGTGCTTTCATATAGTATGTATTTAACATATTGAATTCATTTCCACAAGTTGCTGTAGGTTCCAAACTGCATCTGTTTACAAAGCAATTTAAAAATAATTCTAAAAAATGAAAAAAGAAATATAAGTCCAGTAGAAGTCAGTAAATGCAACTGCAACTTTTTCAGGTACAGATTTCCCTATGCTTACAGGTCTGCACAGGCAAAGGGAAAATACATGGGAAGAACTCTTATATAATCTACATATTCATATATTGTCACAAAGGTATCCATTTTTTAATCATTTAGATAAAAGACTCCTTCCACTTTTGCACACTGAAGATTTCAGTTTCCTTTAAAATATGAAAGAAGAATAATTTGTAAAAAGCAATGCAGAGATGTCCATTTCATTGACCTTCTAAACAGATAAAGATGTTTTCTTTCTCACCTGCTTATCCCATTAGTCTGCAAACTGATCCAGAGAAAAGAGAAAACACATTTATGCCATTCCATGTCTATCTCATTCTTCTTTCTCTGTGAAATATCAGCTTGCTACCATTTTTACTTTCACATAGTTACATAGTTACCTGGAGCTAATAAGAATCATGCTCCTGCAAGAGCCCAGATGACAAAGGACATTTGAGTTCCCTGGATAGAAGCATATGACATTGATGCAGGAGACTGCAAATAACATTGAAAAGTTCGGAGTGAATGAACTGAAAGATATCTTAAATTTCTTTCTGATCTGGTGATTTCAACAGTTACATGTAACAGGGAAAACACAAACAGTAAAGGTCTCAGTCTTACAGAAGTCAATGCTAATTAATTCATGGAAGTCCTATGACCTATATTAACCAGGACATCAAACAGTGACTTCTGACCTTAAAATATTTGAAGTTCATGGCCATTTTTTTTATAAATTAAATCAATGTGATTGTTTTGTCTCACACTCAGTTTCATCATAGATCTGATTGCAGCTACAGTCCCTAAATATAGTTAATATATTCCCTTTTGAGTGAATTTTTAGCTGCCTGAAGTCCATCTGTACTGACCTTGTTACTGATGGCACAGATTGAACCCTGGTTACTAGGACAAGTTTGCAAACTGGCTCATAGCAAGGCTCTTTGTATAATGCAATCCCCCACAAAAAACTACTCTTTCTTCCATACCCAGATTTCTACTGCTCAGTTTGCTGCTTGGAATCCATGACTGAATTAACATGTGTACTGTGAAGATTATTGGCAGAGCTGTGTCTCTGAAGGAAAATAAGATGTAAACCAACTTAACAGAGTTATATGCACCTACTGAAATCCCATTCCTACCCAAGCTAAGAAGGTCTTACTGATTTTAATAAAGGAAGTTAACCATCTGATTGCTAGGGATCATTTGAGAGATCTTAATAGTACTGACTTATGAACACAAGGTCATTGGTTTAAGCACAGTCTCAAGTAATAATGACCAAAAAACACTGCATGTATGTTATTTTTTTAAACCAACATACTGGCTGTGGTTACTAATCCTGTTCCATGCAAAGGACTGCCCATATCCCATAAACAAACATTATAAAGCACATCTCTTCTATTAGACTCGGCATACACATCAAAAAATTAATCACTTGATTCAGTTGTGTCCCTTCTCCAGATCAGGCATAAAAGATATTATTTGCTCTCAGGAGACCCTGCCTTCAATGCTGCACTCATCTCTGGATCCTCAGAAAAGGAAGGACGTTGACCTTTCGGAGTGAGTCCAGAGAAGGGGCACCAAGATGATCAGAGGGATGGAGCAGGTCTCCTCCAGGAGATGACAGGATGACAAAGTTGGATGGAGAAGAGAAGGCTCTGGTGAGAGGTTAGAGCAGACTCCCAGTACCTAAAAGGGTCTTACAAGAGAGCTTGAGAGGGAATTTGGACAAGGGAATACAGTGACAGGATAAGGAGGAACTGAAAGAGTAGGTTTAGATTAGATATTAGGAGGAAATTTTTTACCGTGAGGGTGGTGAGGCACTGGAACTGGTTGCACAGAGAACTCATGGATGCCCCATCCACGGAAGTGTTCAAGGCCAGGCTGGATGGGGCTTTGAGCAACCTGAACTAGTGGAAGATGTACCCTGACCATGGCAGGGGGGCTGGAACTAGATGACCTCTTAGGTCCCTTCTAACCCAAACCATTCTAAGATTCTATGGTATTCTAGAAAAATACAGCTAATCATAGTTGTTACTTTATCTTCAGTACAGAAAATAGCCTCTATTTTTTACTGTTAAGACAGTGGCTTCCTAAAACATTAAATGCATTTTAAAATAAGTTGACACCAAGTGTTTTGAGGAGAACACAGTAATAATGCAAATATTATATTGTTTACCTTTATTTTTAGCTCCTCATATATTTCAATGTTTCACCTCTATTTAATTCTTAACTAGGTCAATGTAAAGTAAATCTTAACAGAATTTTTTCACTCTACCTGATAATTTCCAGTTAATATTAATGCTTTGGCATATAGAACCACAGAAATAAAGGCCAAAAGAGACCTGTTAGGTCATTTAAACTGACTGTCTGCATATGAATGGTGGTTATATTTCATCTGGTTCTTTTCAAAACTGAACAAAAAGTTTGCATATGACTACATCATATCTTCTTGAAAAGTCTTAATCTGAGGCAATGAGAATATAGTTTATGATGTTTATCTCTGCCCTGTAGCTGGCAATCCTAACCATCAGATTGTTGCTATGTTCTTCAACATAGAGTTATCATCCTTCGCACAGCTATAGTGCAACTTGTGGAAAGTACCTCTAGCCTCCCATGTGACAGGTTGAAACAGCTGATTTGATCCCCTCGGGTAGTACAGACAAATGAGTCTCTTGTTCTCTTGAGATTTGTTATCATTATGTATGTTTGCTAGTGAATCAGAATGCTACTGTTTCTGCCACTCCAAAAAGGTGGAGTTTTAAATAAAAATTATAAGATTGTGTCATCCTCATTCACCTGTGGCTCTTCGGTAGACAAAGTTACATTCTTGCATGGTTATTGGGATATGCAGGAGGTGGCATCTGGGGATTGTCCCTGTGCTTGGTGTTTAGTGGCTCTCTCAGGAAAGTTTTCCCATTAGAAAGCTGACTTTAAGCTACAATTTGTTCAAGGTGCTGACTGTGTGGACTTTTCTCCAAAGTGTTTCAGAGAGTGCACAGGGAGGCATGTTAATGTGGGATGTGGGACTCTGGAGGACCACGTCCATAACACTTAGACATTCCACAGGTAAACCTGAAGGCCCACAAACCTGCCCTGGATCTTGCACAGTGAGCCTTTCCTGTTCTGCACTTTTGTGAAATAGGACACACACATTTAAAACTATTTTTGGACTAGGAAAAATTCAGACCTGAAGGTATTTGGTGTCATCCTGACAAGTCAGTGCCTACACTAACATTTTCTCTTCCAATCCTTTCAAGTAAAATTAGCTAATTCAGCAAAAGTTCAGTTTTGACAGTACAACTGTTTGTATAATGGAAGTTTCTGCTGTCAAGAAAAGATCACATCCTTGATGATGATCACTATGTTGGCAGATGCTGCTATAACAGACAGAATAAATTGCATACACTGTGAAGTGCTTTGACAAGCGTAAATAGTCTGGGCCTAAATGTCTGTGTTGCAATTGAAAGAGTACTTTGGCTTGAAAAGCATTTAAACATTTTCAAAAGTATTACCTGGTATCTCATGACAAAGTGTTTTGGTTTAACTCCAACTACCAACTAAGCACCACACAACTGTTCACCTACTCCTCATGCATCAAAATGAGAGAGAAAATGAGAAAAGCAAAAGTGAGAAAACTTACAGGTTAAGATAAAGGCAGTTCAATAAGTAAAGCAAAGCTTTTGCTTTTTGCACAAGCAAAACAAGGAATTCATTCACCACTTCTCATGGACAGGGACAGGTGTTCAGCCATCCCCAGGAAAGCAGGGCTCTATCATGTGTCACAGTGATTTGGGAAGACAAATGCCAGCACTCCAAATGTCTCCCCCTTCCTTCCTCTACCCCCAGCTCTATATGCTGAACATGAGGCCATAAGGTCTGGAATTTCCTTTTGGTCACTTGGGGTCAGCTGTCCTGGCTGTGTCTTCTCCCACCTTCTTGTGCACATCCAGCCTCCTCACTGCTGAGGTGGGGTGGTAAAGAGAAAAGGCCTTGAGGCTGCTCAGCAGTAACTAAAACATCTCTGTGATATCAACATGGTTTTGGTCACAGACCCATAACACAGCTCCATGCCAGCTACTGTGAAGGCACTTCACTCTATGCCAGCCAAAACCAGCACACAAACTAAACAGTGAAAGACTTCTATTATATTTTCATTTTACTGACTTGTACGAATATTTAAATTGATTTTTTTAGTTGATTTTCAGCCTTATCTGAACAGATACTCCTGCCTGGGTAAAAAGCCAGCGTTTCATTTTTCCACTGCCCCACAGCACTCACTGATCCTGCTGGTGATTTATAGCTGTGCAAACTGTAAGTACAAAGGTAGTCACAACACGTGCCATTTTCACCTGTATCAACTACCATAATAACAGTGTCAAAAGGCAAGTAATAAAGAATCCCAAGCGTCATGCCCTTCCTTACTGAATGGAAGAATAAACATTATGTCTTGAATGATCCCCTAAATTTGGGAACTCTTCTGTTCATTCGAATAACTCCAAAACTCCCTGGAGTTAAACATTATGAGTCTCACAGAATTTTCTAATTTCACGTAACACAGAAATTATTGACTGCTTTTCCCTCAATGAGGTTCTTGTCTCCTCTGGTTTTATTACCATTTGATCCTAGCTATTTAATGGACCTGGCATTTGTTACACATGGAGGAACAGACCTTTAAGGCAGCACTTGCTTTACTGATTCTGCAAAAACAAAGGAGGAAAGAACGTGACTTATCACATAGACCCAGCAGACAATATAAACACAAGATCACATCCAGCCAAAACAGTCTCTTTACTTCTGGAAAAAGCTATAGGCAAGCATCTGTGAGACAATAAAAGATAAACACTTTATTAGTGCATACTGCTATGTATATGTTCCATGGCCTTACCACTTTATGGTATTATCAAACAAAATGTCACAAGCAGAGCTAGTTTGGTACTTGGCCAAAAGAACCCCAAGGAGACCACAGCTACTGAGGGAAGGGATGTTAGCAATTCATACCATGGCATTTTTCTTTGAGCAAGCAACTTAGTGTAATAAAAGGGGTGACTGCTTGCAAATTGTCATCTGTATATGAGGCAAAAATTGGTTTCTCAGAACTTATTCAAAGTAAGAGGCTTAGTTTAGCAGCAGCTTGGCTAATTATTTTCTGCCTATTCAAATAACTTTTCAGGCAGACATTACTTCGTATCAGTTCTGATCAAGCTGTTCATTTGCAGTAGGATCAAATTAATAAGAATCATGCAAAAAATTAATGGTAATGCTTCTTGGTGAGCTGAATTCATTAAATGTTTTGCTGATGCATAGTGGAATCCTTTTCAAAATTAATAAAATACAGACTATTTGAGTGGCAGGATACCTTCAGCAAAATTTTGATCACGTGAAGGAAGACAAAGCCAATAGGGAGTCTATTACCATATAGTGTTGCAATGTTTTTGACAAATATAATTCTTTAATAATAAATTTGCTTCAATCAAAAATGTTCTGTTTGATCATGTAGAAATTTTCGGTAAGGCAAGTTGACTTCACTGAAAAATGTCAACAGCTCTTTTTTCCCCTCAATTTATATACTAAAAGATACTGGTATCATAATCCAAATTTTTTATACAGCTATCCAAGAACTAAAGTATTCATCCAGTATATGCAAGATAAAAGTTCAAGATCTTTGCTTGCTTCTTGATGTGTGGGCCCACTGTTCACATAAATGCTTTTATTCTTGCTTTTTGGAATATTCTGCAAAGGGTTGTGTTCCCTTTCTCCCATGTATGACATAAAACTGTGTCAATGGTAATTACATATAACCAGGAGATGATGTCATCCTGACAGGGGAATTTCTGGTCTGAGAGCCACTTTTTAAGAGATCTCCCTTAACATTTTGCCATAGAAGTAAATAGAGAAACCTCCACAGAGTAATTCATTCCACCCGTTAAGTAGGAAAGGGATGCTATTGATCCTAATAGACTTAACTGTGTACCATGGAAAAACAGGATACAGTTCACCTACATTTCATTGTCTAAGCACATATATCAACAAATAAGCTAGGAATTGGGTTCCCAGTTATGTCAAAGGAAATCACAGCCAAGACAGAAAATGAACCTTTGTAGGCTCATCGTAGTTTCGTAATGAGCTAATTAAAGTAGACAAACACTTCTTTTACATTGTTTTAAAATACATCCCAAACATAATGCTATAAGAATTAAAAAAAAAAAATTCTACCTGAAGTATGTTAACCTTTACATCTTAGTAAAAAAGAGAAGAATATTTGTTTGCTTCCAATCAGACTAATTCCTTCATTATAAAACTGAAAATCAATTACTTATCAACCACTGTTCTTGACAATCATTTTTCTCCCAAGATCTCCCATTAACACATTATTTGCACCAATTCACTCAAAAGACTTCTGTGTTTCAGTTTCAAGATCTTCAACTTTGAATCTATTTGCAAAGGTAATTTCAGTGAAATTCTTGCAATTCTTTAATGCTTCATTGCTAATTGCTATGGATTAATTTCTTACAATTGACTCAAAAGAAAAATGAAACCTTGCAATGAGGGTTTTTTTTAACTTTCATTTTGTTCTAGAGATTGTAAGCACAGACTAATCTGATGCAGTGCTTTATATGCTTAGTGGAAGTAAATGACAGCTTGCTAAGGCATGTTATGATGTATTTGAGCTGCATTTGAATTTGGATTTTTTTATTAGTTTGTTCACTGACATGTTAGCAAAAAAAAAAAAAAGATGAAAATAGAACTGCAAGACGAAAGTCTGACTTAATACCATCTTTCCTACCAACTACTTAAAGGATAAATCAGAACACTCTTATTGGATTGTATTTCTTTATAACTATTAAATGAAATAAACAGTCTGTTTAAAAGCAATATGACAGAACAAACCTCAGCCATGATGAGCAACATGTTGATCTTACTGAGCATATTTCACTTCATATTACTTGTGGTTCTATTAAAGACAGTAATAGCTGCATCTGATGATATCTTTTAATGCCAGTGTTATCAAAAAGAATCCTTTAACACACTTTGATTATATGGTAGCTGAGCAGTCTGTGGGTAATAGCTTTAATGGTGCCTTTTGACAGTCTTATGTAACCATCTCATTTGATCAGGACATATTCCCAAAGTAAAGCAATTTATAGAAAGACCTTTCCTCCTTGTTCCAGCTTGTTTACTTTAATTTATTCACAGTTGCCTTCTCAAATAGTGTTGTTTCTGTCTTTAGGATGCTTTTCATTTTTGTTGATACTTAGCAAACAGCTCTTTTATTCAGTTTCTTTTACAGATGCTTCTTTTGACATCTTGTCACTTAGTACATTCAAAACTCTATTTTCCATCTCTTTTAATAGTTTACTTTCATTCTAATATTAAAATCCTTATTGTTAGTATTTCATAGAATTTAGTTGTCCTCATGCATTGTTTTCTCTGTATTATCCCAGCATAAGTTGTTCCTGTAGAGCTTAACTTCATGTATTATGTGATGACAGACTAATTTATTGTTGCTTTTATGACTAGTTGACAAATCCTATTTCCACTTCATCATAGAAGAATGCAAATAGCTTGGCCTTAATGCTTTGAAAACAAAATCATTACAGGCTGGTAATTCAATTGCCCTGAAAAACTACTATATTTTAAACTTCTTTTTTTAAGAGACAAAAAAAAAAAAAAACAAACAAAAAAACACCACAGATCAGAGCATTTGAATTTTGAGTGCTTATATAACATTCTGCCTGGTTTTGTTTACTTCTTTGCCACAGTTTAACTCAGAGGTTTGATTCTTTCCTACACTGGCTTGGACAATTCTTTTATCTTACCCATTCACTTATAAAGGGCTTTCCAATTTGTCTTCCTAATTCTATCAAAGTTTTTTCAGAATGCAACCAAATGAGTTGCCTAGGAAGTTTCAATAGTACAGTAAAAAACACCCTGTTACTAAAACACCTAATTAACCATGTTTAAAACTCTTGAAGTTACCATCAAAATTACAAGGTTTTGATTAAGTCATAGTCAGAGAATCTTTGTGGCCCCAGTGAGATGACTACTTGATAAGCATTCAGAAGATCTGAGACCTGCTTCATGTTCTTTGTGAACAGAGAAGGGAAAGTGGGTGATGCAACCATTGGAGGCTGTTTTGGGCAAAATTATAATGAAATAGATGGAGTTTTCAATTCCTGGAGAAGTAAGGAGGGAGCTTATCAAAACTACCACATTGAACTTGCAGAGTAGACTTTGGCCTGTTTCAGAGCCTGACTGAGTCCCTTGAGAGGCAGTCCTGAATAGCAAAGGGGCTCAAGAAGCTGGATATTTTTCAAGAGGGGAATCTTAAAGACACGGGAGCAGGCTGTCCCCCTGAGCTGAACAACGAGCCAAAGGGGAAGACTGGCCTGGCTGACCAGAGAGCTTTGGCTGGAACTTAGGGGAAAAAAAAAAGTACCACCTCTGTAAAAAGGGGCAGGCAACTATGGAGGACCAGAGAGATGCTATGAAGTTATGCAGGGAGAAAACTTAACAGGACAAAGTCCAATTAAAACTTAATCTGACTACTGACAACAAAAATATATTAAATATATTAACAAACAAAAGTAACAAATATATTAACAAACAAAAGTATCAGAAACAGTGTGGCCAGCAGGACAAAGGAAGTGATTTTCCCTCAGTACTGGGCACTGGTGAGATCACACTTTGAATCCTGTGTCCAGTTCTGGGCTCCTCACTACAAGTAGGATATTGAGGTTCTGGAGCAAGTCCAACACAGGCAACAAAGCTTTGAAGGATCTAGAGAGTCCTGTGAGGAGCAGCTGAGGGAGCTGAGGTTTTTTAGCCTGGAGAAAAGGAGATTCAGGAGTGACATTATCACTCTCTACAGTTACCTGAAAGGAGGCTGTAGCAATCTGAGTGTTAATCTGTTCTCCCAAGAAACAAGCAATAAGAGGTAAGGAAATGGCCTTCAGTTGCACCAAAGGGGTTTGATTGGATATTGGGAAAACTTTCTCCACTAAAAGGATTGTCAAGCATTATAACAGACTGACCAGGGTTGTCATCATCCATGGAGACATTGAAAAGATGTGTACATGTGACACTTAGGGATACAGTTTGATGGGATACTAAGATTAACAGTTGGACATGATGATCTTAAAGTTTCTTTCCAACCTAAATGTTTCTGTGACAATATGATTTAGGATACAATTTACTGCCTATTTCTGCTACTGAATCAGTGTCCCTATGCTTGACTGGAAACTTTGGAGGTGGTCTTAAATTTCCACAGTCTGCCATCTCCCATGGGCAGAGAATCCCAAGCTATGAGAGACAGAAAGGCCATTTTAAAATAGTGGTGATGGGAACATAGAATCTAAGGCCTTTCTTCAGTGAAATAACTCATGAGGCAAAGATGCATGCAAAAATGTCACCTACTTCCTTTCCTAGCAAGGCCAACACCGCTCACTGTTAACTCATACCATGCTCCTGCAACTTACCTCACCCACAGAGCTTCTGTATGAAAACCAGCACAGTCATAATGCTTTGTGGTCACTTGAAACCACTTTAAAAAGATTTATCTACCCTAGCAACATTCAAGTTATTTGAGGCAGATCATACAGTAAATGGACAGCAGTACTCAGATGTTGTCATCTTATCGCAAAGGTTCCATACTGTTATCTCCCATCACAAAAGTTTCATTCCTTCTTGGTGTTTCTCATGGGCTCCTCCTCCAAGCACTAACTCTTTCTTCTTCACAAAGCAGCCAACTGACTCCAGCTCCCTTCTCACCCAGCCACCCCACTTTTTTATAGCACTCTCCCTTCTCACTGGTCACAGCTGTGGCCTGTTAAAGTCAGGCCTGTTCCTAATCTTTGATAATTGGCCCAGCTGCAGCTCCTTAGGGGTCAGATTAATTTCTATACTACATTTATTTTCTTGTATTCTATCCCCCTACACTTGGACTGCCTAGACACCGAGAAAATATCCCTATAAGAGGGATGCTACATCAAAAAAGGCCTTTTGTCCATGTGTTTCTGAGGACAACACCCTATGGCAACAAAAGCTGGCCTTAAGCTTTTAGGAACATCATAGGAACATCATTAGTTTTCCTCACTAATATCCCTTGGTATGAGTATAGCTTTAGTAAAATTTCTCTAGGTTGCCAACAAAAAAAAAAAAATCAAAACCAATGTCATTGGTTTTTATCATATTTTTTCTTCTCCTTATAAACAATAGACTTCTTTAATTTTACAAATGCTACAACTGCAGAAGAATTCATTATCAGTTGACTATTCTCTTGAACTGCTTGCAGAAAGGTTTATCTCATCTAACCTTTGCTGTCTAAACCGTATAATCTGTTATAAGAGATCATTTAAGCAATAGGGAAAAGACAGGTATATTCATACTATGATTCATCTCACAGACAAGCAGAACAGACATAACCTCTGCCCATGTGCTAGAGAAAAATCCTTGTCTAGATGAATTCATGATTTACAAAAAACTTTAAACCTCAGTGATCACATCATGGTTGTACCATTGTCACCTATTTCTACAGAGCATAGATACTCACCAAGTACTTTTGTTTTACATTCCTACAAAAGAACCATTTCTGAGGGCCAAAAAAACAAACAAATAACAAGTCCTCCAAAACCCCAATATTATGTTGATGTAAAGCTTAAACCTTTCATGTAATTAAAGTCATTTATAATTGAAAATATATGACAAATGAGCCACTCATACCAAAATTTGCCGATGGTTGCTATCTGATTTTAAAGGGAACTACTTTAGATTTTGTGTGGGAGAGAGAACTAAGCATTTTTTTCACTGCCTATAGTTGAATAGGAATCATAGGTACAAGTACAACTGCCTACAACAAAGTCTCATTATATAAAAGAGATAGACCTGTTAAGGACTCACTTTTAAGCATTTTTCAAAAATTTGCCTTTAAATAATGGTGGATTCTTTCAGTGTTAAATCTTTAAGGCCAAATTTGCAAACATGTCTGTCTGAATCTTTATACAAACATGCACTTCAGTGCATCTTAGTAGCTTACAGCTGACATTGCCAGTTTCCACCAGGAATTTTGTGACCATGCAAGTCACAAAATGCATGCAAGCAAAAGGAACTTCTACAGCTTTCAGTGAGTAACACTGATTTTGCCAAACTGACTCTTGCAATTCCTCTGATTTTTAAAAGAATCTTTCTAAGAGTGTCACAGAATGACAGCCTTTCACTAGTCATCCCTCTAGAGATCTCTGTGCTATGATAAATCGCATCAATTTTTGGTGGGATGATGTTACTTTTGATTCTCGCTCTTATGTTGGGACAACTGATTGAAACCACTGATAGGCATAGGGTTAACACCAGTGGCAAAAAGACATAGAGAATCAAAGCAGGACTAACAGCTCCACATGTCAGCTGCTATAAATCACTTTCTACCTGTATCTGTCATATCCTTTTTGACTTAAAAAAAAAAAAAAAGTTCACCTCTGTTTCCACTTAGGGATATTTTTTCCCAAATCCATCACATTCATGAACAAGTCAGTCAAGCCTTCCAGTTACAGAAGACAAGTACTGTAGCTGAAAAATTTTTGCAATGACAGATTAATGTCAAGAACCTTGTGTGCATTAAAAAAAACTCATAGTTGTGCTTTCTAATTTTTTTTTGCATTCATACCACAGAGACATGTATCTCCCTGGTGCTTAGAGGATTTAAAATAACAAGGGGAAATGCCTTTATCTTTCTTCCTCTGAACTCCATTATTTAAGATAATGGAACTAATTTTTTCCACAGAAGTTACTATCTATAGCTCAGTTCTTGATAACTTTGCCTGCTGCAGTATCTTCCGTGGGATTTTAAAGAAAATACTTAACAACCTTATCTAAGTACACTAGTCTTCAGCTCAAAATTCTAGAGAAAGATTGGTGAAGTTATTTACTTCCATTATTCTCACCATCACATTACCAAATTATCTAAATCCTAAAGTCAGCATCCTGCTTAACTTAGAGTCCCCATGAATTCAGGCATTTGCCCCTTAAATGCAGGTTTCTACAGAATTGCAATGAAGTGGAACAGAAGGGAAAAGGTTACTCATTGTCCTATGCCATGCTATGTGACAACTTTTAAAAAGTGGAGCAGTCTTAAAGAATAGTTCAAAATTTTGAATTCAATAGTTGAAAGCTGCCAGCATAGTTTCTGGGGAACCAACCTTGGTAGTAAAGTTTAAATTTAGAGTAGCTTTAAAACAAGTAATTCTGTAGAAACTAAAATAATGGACCCTGGTTACTACTTATGGCTGTCAAAGATATCAACAACATCAAATATTTCAGGATTGAAATCAAAATATATATATTTTTTTTAAGACAAACCAATGAATCAGCCTGCAGATTCCCATAATTAACATGCATGCCTACCTCTGGAGTGAGCCTTATTCCTTAGAAAGTTTAGTAATAAAAAAATGGAAACCCAAAATAGCACAGTGAAAATATCATAAGTTCTTCCTGCAATACTTTGCTGGTGCTTAGATTGGTGGTACACACTACAGAGGGGAGAATAGTAGAGAAATGCAAATTGATTTTGATGATGACTTATAATTTAAAGGATATGTGAAGATTCTTTGGGGAAAAGAAGAGAAAACCACACATTTCTAAAACAAGTATGGCTAGAGAACTACTAAGTTAATCAGCACAGACAATGCATGCTTATTTATTCCAGCATGTTTGCACTTACTTTCATTGTATGTGTACAGTTTTGGCAAAATGCCATAATCATTCTTTGAAGATAATAATATTGAAATATCATTCCTATTTAATAATAAAGCAGGAACTTCCAATAAAATTGTAGAAAACAGATCTTAAAAACAATCAGCCAAAAAAAAATACATATATAACAGATTTTTTCTATTTGAAAAAGAGGGTAGTAAAACTTTTACTTCATTTTTCTTTTTCTAGAAATGTTGATTATATTTTGTATCAGCAGTTTTGAAAATATGAGCTGAAAACTCCGCAGGACATATGAACACTTTCTAAGAGATTTGCAAGAAAAAAAACTTTGTAATGCAGCATATTTTACCTCCTCATAATGAAGCACAACTTGGCCACCAATATACTAAATTTGAACTGAATTGAATTGAAATATGCATGTTGTCAGCTTCTTACCTGCAATAACTGAATTTTTCACCTACCGGCAAGAATCTATCAGTTATTTTAGTTTCAAAAGATAGGTGACACTTGAGAAATTATTACTGCCCACTAGATTAGATTAACCCCATATTACTATGTCTTTTCTTTTGTTTCTCTTTATTCTTTCACAAAGTACATATTAGAAGTACAATTTTTCTGCCAGGCACTTACAGACAGAATAGTATTCCAGATTTTCTAGAACTAGTGCCCTAATCCCTGCACAAGAAGCCAAAGACAGCAACTACATTGTCTGACCACCCATTAAACAGTATCTTCACAAAAAATAATCTAAAACAAACAAACAAAATATTTAAATAAACAGAATACTTTTGGAGGGGCAGAAGAGAAAGCATGATGATGTTACCTTTGGGACAATAGGAATATTATCTGAAAAGCAAATTACCTTCCAGAATACAGGGGCAATACTCCCAGATGAGCCCTTCTCCTTTAGCTGTAACTGCTCTAGTAATGAACCATGAACCACTGCTGAATCTCCAGCTCTCATGAGCTGAACTGACACGGTGTTAATGACATGAAAAACAAAATATTCTGGGCTCATGCTGTCAGGTTAAGGGGTCCTGCTCAGGTCAGCTCAATTCAATCATGTGCTGTGCTGCCTGTCACTGCCCACTGGCCAGGGTCTCTGACATCACCTGTATGTGTGATTAGCAAGGAAACCCCTCCCTGTCCAGGCTTGTTGCCAGCCCAGACACCAACTGCTTCCTGTGCTCCTCTTTCTCATGAGCAATTTCCCTGCCAGCTGTGGGTATGCATAATGAACCAAACTAGTTGCCCACCTTCATAATTTTTTTATATCTTAACAGCAGGACATGAGTGAAGGAAGGCCACAAACAAATTGTCCTTTCCTTTCAGAAAAAATTACCAAGCTTTCCTTGCCTAAAATTTCTGACATATGGACCACAAAGCTGTGCCATCAAGTTAAGGTATCTGTTTTCTATCATTACACATGAGTAGCAATTGGCTTGTATTTCTCCAGCATAATTATAAATCTCATGTTTTCTCCAACTTTTAAATTAATTGGTTTTAAGAGAAACACCCCCAGATGTTTCAAGACAAATAAATCAACCCTTTTCAGTGTGCCTTTAGGACCATTGTGGCCTGTCTTCCTAGCAGAACTTGAAAGCCCTTACAGGCTTCCAACTCACTGGAGATCAGGAAAAAAATCAACAATCCCCCTCAGGCTTCAAGCTACCAGACTTAAACAGGATTATTCTTTCACTCTCTAGAAAAAAAAAAAAAAAAAAAAAACCCAAAAAAAACACCAAAAAACAAAAAAAAAAAAAAAAAAAACAAACAAAAAAACCCAACAAACAAACAAAAAAAACCCCCAGATATAATAGTTTCAAAAGTGGTGCCTTCCAAGGAGGGAAATTAATAGGTATCAGAAGGTATTCCGTTGATCAGTTGGCTGGAGATGCGCAAGCACTGTCCTGATTCATACTTCAGAATGCCTCTCACCAGGGGAAAGTTGGAAAGTTCATGGAATTATGGTTTTGGTGTAAATTAAGTCGTGCTGTGAGACAAAGCCTGGTAAAGTAGCAACTCACTGCCATCAGAATAGAATAGGCACATGAATTTAAAGGCAAGACAATTTAGATTTACAAAAGCAAACTGAAGGCTATATAAGACAATATATAAAGCATGCATAAAATATGAAATTAATTTCTTGCATGAAAGAGGACTCACCCCACAAGATGAGTAACCCACAGAAGCAATGAAGCAACACACTGCTGCTGAACAGTGGCGAGACCAGGAGAACGAACTTCATCATACAATGTCCTACTGCTCGCATCGCCAGGCAGAGAATATTCTTCTCATCCTACACTGTATTTAGACACTCCAGGGACATAGTTGATGTTGTTTTTCTTTTGGCTTACATGCATTTTCCTCTTAGCTTATATTCATTATGTGTACAAAAATATTGTGCATGTTTTTTTTTTTTCCTCATCTCCCTGTACGAACAGCTCTAGAAAAACAGATTTTGCTTTTTGAAGCTTCATGGGCAAGGATATCATTGACTACAATTTCTGCACAAGAATTTGCACTGAGTGGTTAAAAGCAATAGCAAGGACTCATAGCATGAAGAATGCATTTAAATCATAGCAACAGAAACTCACGAGTATCCTGAAGCATCCACTCTGATTCTGAGCACAGACATTTTTGTCTGTTTCAGTTAAAATTATTATCAATACGGTGAGACCTAGGAATTGAAGAATTGCTTTTGTCCCTTGTGCTAAAACAGGAAAAGGATAGTGCTGCTGTGCTTTGAGGGTGCCTGCTGCATGGTGGGAAATTACCCTCTGAATTCTCTCCTCTTTTCAACACACACAATGCCTCTGAACACCATCTGCCCTGAAAAAGCCCCTCCCTGCCTTGAACGTTTACCGTACCTGCTTTGGTTTTGGGTTGTGCTTTGTGCAGTTTTTTCAGGGTCAGGCCCCTGAAGTTTTTTGGCTTTGTTTTTGGTTTGTCGTTTTTCTGTTTGTTTTTTTTTTTTTCCTTTTTGTAAAAGATACAAATGGATTTGAATTATTAAGAAACAACAATTTGAAGCCAGTTGCCCAAAGGAAACATGCTTTGCTACTTCTTAACACTACAAGAAATCCTTACAGCAACGGCTATGTAGCTCAATGCAGACTCAAGCTGACATGATGAAGCATTTAATTCAAGTTAGACACCAGCTTGAAGAGCTCTATCTCAAAATGGGCGAGACAAATACTTGTCTGAATATTTGGTCTGGATCTTTCTCTCTCCCTTGTCTGTGGGGATGCAGGCAAACCTTTTAAAACTCTCTGCTGACAGCTTAAATAAGTGCCTTTCCCAAGCCTTTGGCAATCTTTCAATGAATTGAACAGAGGAGCATCTGCACATGTTTTGTTGCCCTTTTCCACAGTGCACCACTGGAATATTGCTTCCTTTCTTCTTGACAATAAACCTAAGGTCTATTCATGTTTGCAGATGGAAAAATATGAGCAATAAAACTCACTCCAACTTTTCCTGATATCTCAAACATGCAATGAATCTGAATAAATCCATGATCATACATAAAGAAACATAGAATCATTTATGTAGAAAAGACCCCTAAAATCATTGAGTTCAAATGTAAATCTACTACTGCCAAGTTCATCACTAAACCATGTCTCTGAGTATCATGTCTACACAACTTTTTAATAACATCAGAGATAGTGACTCAACCACTTCACTGGGCAGCCTGTGCAAATGTTTGATAACATTTTTGGTGAAGAAATTTTTTCTAATATCTGGTCTAAATCTTCTCTGGCACAGCCTGAGGACATTTCTTCTTGTCATATAATCATAGACACATAGAACGACTTGGGCTGGAAAGCACGTAAAGATCATCTATTTCTAACCCCACTGCCACGTGCACGGATATCTTACCCTTGCACAAAGCCCCATCCAACCAGGCCTTGGACACTTCCAGGGAACCACAACTTCTCAGGTAACCTGTTTCAGTGTCTCATAATCCTCACAGTGAAGAATCATCCTCCCACTTGTTGGAAAAAAAGACCTAGTACTTTGTATAGAGTGACATGATCTCCCCTGAGCCTCCTTTCCTCTGGGCTAAACAACCCCAGCTCCCTTAGCTGCTCTTCATGGGATTTGTGCTCCAGACCCTTCACCAGCTTTGTTTCCCTTCTCTGAACACACTCCAGCACCTCAACGCATTTCTGGTAGCGAGGGGCCAAAAACTGAACAGAGGACTTGAGGTGCAGGCTCACCAGTGCCACACAGGGTGGGGAAATGCTTCACGGTACAGCGGGATGAGAATATCCCTGCCTTGCTGCTGCTGGCCACAGCATTGCTGATCCAGGCCAGGATGCCACTGGCCTTTTTGGCCACCTGGGCACAGCTGGCTCATGTTCACCCAGCTGTCAGTCAGTGCCCCCAGGTCCTCCATGGATGGGTGGCTCTATTCATGATGCTCCAAGCACTGAAATGCGCTCTAAGCCAGCTGTCACACTGGCTCACACTGACAGAGCTGTGTTCCTTGGCAAGCAGTGATAACCTACATGTAGCCATGTGACTGCCCACCGTGTATTGAACTGATTCAAGTCTATTTCATGTATAAGATGTGGAAGAACATTAAGATTTCCAAAAGTCTTAAAATGTTATTCTGTGCTAAGCTACTGTTTCTTGTTTGATACTCATCAAAATATGTTCAGATCCCAGTTAATCTGTCAGTGACACTTGTACATCACACAGCTCTGTCATTGCTTCTCAGTCTGTGAATGACAAGCTTGATTTTAGAGAATCACCAGGTGTGTCTTGTGTGCCTGAAATAAAAGAAACATAAGATAAACCTGCACCTATGACTTTTCAATTTCTTTTCCTCTGTTGTCTCAGGTCTTAAAGAAAGGAGAGGGGAGACTTTTCTTTGATTGAGTTTTCCTGTAGCAGTTGAGAGTGTTTAGGAAAATCTAACTCCTGGGGAGATGAAAACATAATGTTCACAGACCTTGCAAAGACATAATTACAATTCCTTCCTGCTGCCTTAAAATATGCACACCTTCCACTTCATGGCTGCAGATCAGACACAGAAATGGGCACATTTCAAAGTGAGAGTAGTGGAAAATGCTCTCATTCCATACATTTTGCTTTCATCCTTAACTGTTGCTTGTCACTGTTGCTGGAAACACTAAACCCCAGAAGACTGCAGTGTTTTTGCCCTGAAGATTGAAGGTTAAGCTTATTTTCCTTTCTGAGTTTTACTTTCAATTAAACTTGAGATGTGTTCAACACTCCCTTGTCCCCCAACACTTTTTTTATATCAGCTTAGATTATTGAAGGTGTCCTAGTTACTCTAAGTTTTCTAAAACAACTATTTCCAAAGAGCCCCACAAACAGAGAGTGGCAAACCCTTTAGAGTCTATGCAAAGTTCTCTCCAAGAAGACAGGGACTTTTATGTTATTTTAGTTCATTGGCTCAGCAGTATCTTCCTTGCTGAACAACAAAACAACTTTCTTGAATCTCTTACCCTGAGGCAAGGACAAAAAAAAGCTAGTTAGACTATGGGATTCAGGTGTCACTGTGCCAGCAGAGCTCAGCAGAGCAGACCGTGGCTGATGAAATGCTCCTTTATGCAAGGAGGATTTCAAGCCACATGAAACATTTCCTCTTTTGTTGCAAAAGCTTATCAAGTTACAGAGGCTTTAAAAAGTCCACATGGGAAATCCAATTTATAGAGGCACTTTAATCAATTATGTTAAAAATTATTCCAAAACGGTGAAAACCTATCCAAGTGAACAATATCCTGAATAGAACAATGAAGGAAACTAAGTATCCGTGGAGCTGCTGGGGCAGAGATGAAGGTCAGGGCTCCTTTGCTGCTGTGGCTGTTTACACTATTTACATAATGCAATTATGAATGCAGTGATCCAGGCATGATTTTCAAATAAGTAGAAGAGAAAACTGGGGCAAATTAAAGGCTAGGTGTTTAAAACAGTAAAAGGGATCATCATTGCATTGAAAATCTAGATCATAGTCAATCCATCATAATTGACACCTGGTCACAGAAAAGTAAATTTTATCAACAATTTGTTGTGGTGTCTTCATTAGACTAACAATACCAGAGTGACAGACTGAGTTCTACTGTTGGAAAGCCCATAAGCTATAGGGAAACTACTCAAAAGAAAACTTGAACATTAACAATGAAGTTAAACACCACAAAAACAACCTAAATCCAGTGCATTAATTTTCTATTAATTGATTAACTGTAAAAATAAATAGATATTTTTGAAATGTTGCTAAATAGAATGAAAATAATTGTGATAGGATTTCATGCCACAATAAGAATTGCAAATGGAGGTAAGACACAGCATTTTATCTTGTATGGAGTCTAGAAGAATATCGATAGGTGTTTAAATCATCTCCAGGAAGATCAATACATATTATGAGAGATACATAGTTTATCATTCCTCTTGACCAATAGAAGCAATGAAATACACAACAGATAGGTGTAAACATTGAAATAGTACTCTTTGAGGGCATAAATATGCCTCTTGAAAAAAGAAGTCCCCAGTTTAAAAATGAAGTATCAGAAGTAAACACATTTACCGAAGTGAGTCCATTTAAAGAAAATTGTGTTTTTTACATTGGAAGAGGAAGCCTGATCTAAACAGGTCATTTGGGCTACCAAAAGACAGTCCAGATCTGCCACGGAGGCCTGTATATATGGTATTTCACCTAACTTGAATAATAAAGCGGGACCAAACATCAATCTCTGGTATAAAATGGCCCTTCAGAGTGACACTAATGGAAGTATCCTAGAGCTGTTCCCTTCCTAAGCCTCAGAAGAATCATTTGCACTGTATCAGGTACAGCCTTATCTCCAAAGGCTTATAACTGCATTTGAGCACTTACAAGCATAAAACAAGGATTTGTGCAAACGAGTTACTCAGAATTTGTGTAGATTTTTGAAATTATACTAACCATTCTGTTCTCTGCTTTTGACCACCACATAAAGATTTAAAGAATAAAAAGCAACCAACCAAAAAGCAGTGGAAAAAAATCCTTGTGGGTGAGTTTTGGCTAAGCACGCAATGAGTGTTCTGAAGTTTTTTATTAAGGCTTACTATCACAAGAGAGCATTAAGGCAAATGGATGTTGTCTTGGAGAGGTCAAGCTGCCACTGAGGGAGCCATGCAAACTGCCATAAAATGTTTGAACATAGACGAGTTTAGTTGAGGACAAAAAGGAGTCCATGTCACCTTTCATAGCTGTCTTTCTGGTGGTGAGAGAGAAATCCCCTATAAGGTCACCTGGCAGCATGGACTATCTGCCAACAGGAGTACCAGGCTCCTAGGAAAGCTCTCCAAGAGCTGGAAGACAGAAAAGCAGAGCAGTGCATGGCTGTGGCTGAACTAGCAGCCCATCTAGAAAGTGAGTTTTCTTATCCTGCACTCAGAGCTGCCTTGGCCCATGCAGGTGTCACACGCAATGCCAGAGTGCAGACATGCTGTCACACACCTCTGTCCTGAGCCTTTTGGTTCAGAGGCTCAGAAACAACCTTTAGCCCACTTTGTTTCATGAAGCACATCAACTAGGAGCTGTAACCATTCCAGCTAACTTAGACACAGCATCTTTGACCCACCCACAGAGGAGGACAGAAAGCATCTCCAGGAAACAACTCACTCACACATAAGAGCCAAATGCCCTCTGAAGATCTGTCTCTGATTCACTTCCTCCCTACCTCCTCCTCAGCCTAGCTAACAAAGATGCCTAGCCAAGATAGAACAAATGTGCAACTTAGATTTTAATATAAAATCTGGGAGAAAAGCATCCATACTGTTTACTTTCAGTCATGGAGGAAGAAGGTGATTCTTCCCAGTTTTCAAAAAAATTTCTGTCGGCTGAAAGTACACACTGAGCAATGATGGTCTACCAGTGCAGCAAGCAAACTGCCCTTAAGTGACTGTCAGGCAGCAGCAGCTACTGTCAGCACCCACTAAGAAAAAAAAAAAAAAAACCTCCTAACGTGCTTGTTATTTAATCAGCAGCCATGCATCATGTGCTGACTGTATATCACCGATCAACAAATGGATGTTAGTTTTTCCCTGGAGAAAGCAATACAGTGGGACATAAAATTAATACTGAATGTCAGTGCATATGAGTAATAGATTTTAATGGTTTTAGCTCCTTAGAGGGGAAAAAAGAATCAATTTCTGAGTATAAGTTTGATACTTTTACACAAAGCGCATTCCTACCAAAAACACTCAAACATTTTAATCTAAAAACAAAAACCAGCCATAACTTTTTCACCTGAATTGGCCTAAAATCTTATTTTAGACTTTTTTTCCTGAATCCTTTCTTATAACTTTGATATAACAAAGACCTAACAACCCTCTGATCAGGTGAGCTATAAATAAATTACTGAATAGTAGCGCATAATATCTTATTTCTTCAACATACTGCCTAAATACATAAGATGCAGGTGTGGGTTTAAGGTTGACTTGATTCAAAAAGCCTACAGATATGTTGCCAATTTACAGCTGGAAAATAAATGGCTTGGCAGAAGAGAGCATGCCCTGGTAGTACATTCTTGCACTGCAGCTTCCCTCCCTTTATCTTTTGTTTGCATTACATCTATCCAGTTTAGATCTTTCCTCCTCTCTAGCTCAGGTATTTATAACACACCCATCATCTTCATATCTAAACTCCTCAGATGAGGAACTTTGTCCCAGAGGGCATCTAATCCAGCAAAGTCATACAAGTATGAAACTTCTGAATCACTGTAATAAAGCAAAGGAGTCTGCTGACTATGACCACTGGCATAAAGGAGACAGCAAAGAGATATAGGGCAAGAGAGACCTACAAGAGGAACTGAGCAGGAATTATAAGGAGGCAAGTGAAATACACCACCCGGAAAGAGAAGGAGGGAGACATGAAGCTCTGGAGGCTAAAGCGTTCATGTTTGAAGTGAGAAAGCCAGAGCCAAAGAGTTCTCAGACATGTTGCTTTGGAAAATCTCTATAAAACGGGCGTTGAATCTAGTCAAGAAAAGGCTTTGATAATTAAAAAAAAATATTTCGAAATTCTTATTATTTTCCTCACTGAGCAGCTGGCAATAGTTGTCAACAAAAGCTTTCCAGATCCATTTCTGTCGGAGAAGAGCTAAGGGCTGAATGAACTATTCTTATCCTCTTCCTTTCTTTCCCAGCTATAAGCAAGGATGAAATGTCACCAGGCAAATACATGTGTAATTGGCATGTTTGATTGATGTATAACTCTGTGGCTCCTGATTATATGTCCAAGAACACAAGTAGCTTATCATCCTGTTAATTAAAAATGCACTGAGGGCTGGGACAAAATCTTGTAGAGAAAAAAACAGAGGGAACATTAGCACAATATAAGATTTTAAAAAACAAGATAGCAATCCTCAAGCATGATGCAAAATCTGATCAATTGTGATGTCAAAATATATATTCTTCAAAACAAATTTCTTTTGAGAGCTATGGTTTCATGAAATCTTTGCAGAACAATGTGACATGACTTAATAGGAAGGGCTGCTCCATCCCCATCTTTTCTGTAAACAGTGGGTTACAACACACTTTCAAGGAAGTATCTGACTGGATTTCTACCCATTTGATTACAGAATTGAAATGCGCCATTTCAAGTGCTTTTCTTTTCTCCTGTGAAATCTGTCCAGGAGGGGAAGAGTGAATTTTTCATTTAGAGGGTATTTCAGTAGCAACTTGTTTTACAGAACACTCACCTGTTTTTCCCTGAAAAATCTGAGTCCTTCCTCACCTCCTCTTCCTCCCTCAAAATCTTTTGCTTAAAAATAGCTGAATAACAGTTCCATGCAGCTATAATATTGAGACATGATCAGTTAAATTTCAATTGATTAAAGAAGGAATGGCTTGCAATGTTCAAGCTTAAAATGCCAGCAGACTAACTGATAGCAAAGGGGGACACTTTGTATTTATAGTAACAGAGCTGTCCATCATATATTTGCTTGAGACTGATGTTACTCATCCATTAAAGTCAGCATATAATCTGTTCATTCCTTGCCCCTAGATATCTAAATACATCAGAGTTTTTTCCTGGTAAAACAGAAATGAGCACAGTGATAGTAACAAACCCAGTGACTAATCTAAATTTAATCAAAACCTCCCCCTCAGCTATCAAGGTAGCAGGAAATAACAGAATGAGTCACATCCTTCACCAGTGAAGGATAGTGACCAGTACTGGTTTTCCTGGAGGAAAAAAACTCCACACATACAATTAGCAGCAAACCCAGCAAAAACTTGACAGCACTTCTTTTTTTTAGTTGTTTTCTTTTTTTTTTTAAGAAATAGTCAAAAAAACAGATAGATGAGTGTCCAAATAAAAATTGTTTCAAATAGCAGATCCCCTGAATTTGTGAATACACTCAAAGATCTGGTTTAACCTGATACTATTCTCAGAATGTGTCTCTTGGAAGCAAAAAGGAAAGTCAAAATTCATAAGTCGTATTGTTAATGCATCTTTTTATGGATATTTCTTCAGCTTAAAGCTGTTCCAGCTGTAATGAACAAGGTAAGATTCGTGCAGAGGCAACATGTTTTATTCAGAATGGAAAAATAGGTCACTGGGTGAAGAACTACTGCACAAAAGCATCTCTACTTTGAGGTGCACCAACTGATTAAAAAAAACATTACTTGACCACACAAACACTCACTTCCCTGCAAAATAATCTCAAAACAACTTTGTTTTTGTGGCCTTCATTGTAATAATACCTCTGCAAACTTCCCTTGATTTCAAAGTTCACATACCTTACTATTACATAATCCTTTGAGAGTACATGTATCTAAATTGTGCTTTTCCAAAGTACTTCACCACAAAGCCATAGAATCAGGTACATCCATTTGTTTCTGGCTGACCAGCTATGCAGCACCACCTGTAGAAATCATTTTGACTCCTTCAATATCCATTTTTTTCTTAAACCTTGACTCAGTTACATTTGGATACACAAGGTCTGCAGTAGATGTGCCAGAAGATCAAATTTCAATAGTGCAAGACAGTCTCAAAAAGTCTCATCAGTACTTACATTAACATCAACTTTACTCTTTGAAAAATCCACTGCATTATGAAAAGTCATTCATTGCTGCAGATTTCTTCTCCATTGTCTACGGAAACACTGACTTGAGCAGGACAGGTAATTTTTCTTCACTTTGAAAGGCATGGTTTATACAGATCTTACAGCCTAGGTAATTTACCAAGATGAATCATGGGAATAAAAAACACAGTTTGGGTGTTTGCAATATTGTAAAAAACATCCAAAGTTTGAGAGCTTTCATTTTTAAGATTTTTAAAAAAACTTTATATAATCTTATTATATATGAATTCACATATAAATTATATTCGCTTTGGAAAGTACTTATTTTATCTAAAATATAGGTGCTCAGCCAGTAATTAGTTGGTGCACCTGCAACAAATTATAAACATATACTGACGCATTGCTGTAGATTTTAGGATCACAAAGTATAGCATGACATTTCTACATATTGTCCCTCCTTTCCAACCTTTGATCTCTGCAGCAGCCGGCACTTATGCCAGCTACAGAGAGCTGAAAAATTCTGCAAAATCCTCTGGGACATAGATAGCTGAGTACAGAGCTAATCCTACTCAAAGCAGAAACTTCCATGTTAAATGTGCGATTTTTTTTTTCTGATTCAGTTAACATTTTCCATAGGTTTTTCCCAGTTTTAGCCAAATCCCCCTGAAAGGATATTACTGCAGATAATTCTGTATGGAAAGATAACTCTTAATTAGTGGGTAGGAGCTAGCCTTTTTGCATGGAGATGACCCCATTTGCTCATTCTACAAGATAACCCCAATATTATCATTAGATGCCCGTGTTTTAGTACTGTACTCACCATACAGAGTTTTTTTCCTTTGTGAGTTGATGAGAAAGACCACAAAAAGAAATGTATTTATTAAGGTCAGATGAATCTCAGTAACTACCTTATTTTTTTTAATGTCCAAGTCAATATTATAAAGAATTTGTCCATGTAAAAATAAACCCTACTTTGCTGAAAAACTCTACAGTGAGGTGCAGGGCTGTTTGTTGCTCATCTGCCCATTGGACTGTGAGCGTATTCTGCAAATTGCTGTGCAAGTGGATCTTCAAATATTAGTCCATAGGCACTCCTGCATTCCATGTTGATGTTTGATTGTTTTTACATGTTTTAAGCCAAAAATAAAAACTCCTTTCCTACTTAGGTACACACTTTCTGCTCAGCTCTAAGCAGATGCTACTTAAACCCTGTTTCTGACATAGAAACTAACCAAAACTTCACAGAATTCCTGTGTTTTGCCTTATGGCTAACTTAAATGATTGAAATCCACATATTCATGTAAGATTTTTCCTGAGCATAGTTCCTCCTTTTTCTTTTGACAGGTACCCTCTTTCATATCTTCTTTACTACTCAGTAACACTGCGACTCCTACCCCTGCTAATGCCCCCTGACTACACATCAGACTGAATCAGAAAGGAAATTTCTGCTTTTCTAGCATCTTGTTACAAATTTAAACCCCACCCTACTCTATAGCTTAAAAACTCACATTTCTTACATCCCACATTCTTCAACTGCATATATTTGGCATCATTAAAAATTGGCACTATCAAGTGCAATCACCCTTCTGATAAATACGTGGTATCTCAGGCGCCTAGAGATCGCTATTTTCTACGACAGGAATTATATTCTAGGAAAGGACAGGAATAGCATATCTGTGGACATCCTATTAAATAAAAATCTCTTCAGAGTCTTCATTTTCTCAACATTTTTCTTTCCCTTTTTTCCAGTTCAAAATACTAGCCAAGGGAAAGAGCAATGGCAGCAACTTCCAGAGAGGCATTTGATGAAAGAATAATAAAATGGGTGGCTCAATAAGAAAACATGCAGCTCAGAGTCATACAGTAATGTTACATTTATACCTTCAACAAGGTTTATAAGCCAGCTAATCTCTTTTGGCAAAGCAAGTTTTTGAAAGAAAAAATATTTTTTCTTAGTAATCTATCTAATTTTGTGGAGAAGAGGTTAACTGTATTGTTGGAACAACGTTAATTATGACAGGGAGCCATAACTATTGATAAAACAGCACAACAGTGCTGATAATGGTTCTTGCAGAGATCCACCAATATGAAGAAGGCAAATAGAACCTGGCTTCTTTCATGAAGCAGGTATAAAAAAAAAAAAACTAAAATGACTTTCTTTTCCTTACATATGCTTTGTAGGAGGGATTATTTTCTACTACTCTAAACATAAGAAAAGTCACTTCATTGATCTAGGTTGAGGATAAGGTTTACAGAGTTCCTAAGACTGCTAATGGATCAACCCTGCACAAGAAAATTACTATATAGATAAGGTTAGTGTGACTTGTTCAAACTAGTAAGTGTAATGGATCGATATCACTTTTAAAGGTAGCTAACTTACACTGTCAGAAAAAAAATCAGACAGACTTATGGGATAACAAAAATGATTGTCAGGGAAGTGACATAACCAGAAAAAATAACATATTGGATATATGTAGTAACATTTGCCATATTATGATTTAAAGAGAGTTAAATGCATCTGTCATTTGCCCTCCCAGCCACAAAATCCAGCATCTCATAAACTGAGAAACAAGAAGAGTTTAATAATCCAGAACCTCCTAATGATTGACTCAACAAGCCACAATACAATTCACCTGTAAGAAAGGCAGAACAATTTGAAATGGGCTGTTAATTAAAAGGTAAGGACTTAGAGGTGTATGCATTGAATTTCACCAGCACTTAGTGTTAAGATAACTCTGAAGTGGTGTTACTTAATTGAAAACATTGCAATAGAATTTACAAATAAACCTCTGATACTACCAGAGTGGGAGAGATAACAGAACTTTCCTAAAAAACTGAAAACTGCAGTAAGCCATGATGAATAGAAACTGAAAAAAAAAATTTGAAAAACATATGTTCCTAACTAGTCAAAGAAAGGAGCTGGTGGTTTAGAAACCAGTAAATAAGAGTCAGATGTGATATTTCTCAGAAGTACCACAAAAATTTAAACATTGTACATTCAGCTTTTATCTGGCTGATATCAATCTCCATATGTATCACCTCTCACTCCCGTAGTTTCTGTGTTTCATTGCAGAATGAATATTATATTCACATATTCATAGATATTCCCAACTACTGTCTGATTTTGAGCAGTTTTTTTAAAGTCTCAGTACAAACAGCTTAACCAGAGTACAGTGCAGCAAGCTCAAAAAAAAGGCATGTTTTGTTATTACAGATAGTAAACTCAGAGAACAGGCACTCCAACAGATTGCCCAGGGAGTTTCCCTCATTAGCAGTCTTCAATATCTGTCTGGACATGGCCCTGCTTGAGTAGATGTGTTGAACCAGATGATCTACAGAGGTCCCTTCTGACCTCAATCATTCTGCAACTCCATGAAATGAGGGGATACAGTTACACCCCAAAAAAGTTGAAGAAAATATATGAAGCTTCCTAGTAGCAAAGTGATAAACGCAGAAATTCCTGCAAGCCTGAACATACCTAGTTCATCTTTACCCTACTAAATTTAGTAAGTCTCCTTATGTACCTAAAGCTGTGCTGTTGACAACACATTACTTCTAACTTCTTTAACATATTGTATTTCTCAAGGCTACATGACCATGTTTATGTAGGCTTGTTACCATTTTTCATGGACTTGCAGAGCTCCTTCCACTGTCCCCCCCCCCCCCATGCCACTTACAGCACTGATTGCACCTCAAGGTTTCCCAAGTGATGAGGTCATTTTTGGGGTCAATGTGCTCAGACGGTCAATCTGTCTGCAGAGGCAGACTTAGATAAATCAAAAAGATCCAAGGCCAATCTCAATAAATGTATGTAAACAAAAAAAAAAAGGATTAGAGCCTGATAGGTACCTCTCAGGTTAGCTATACATTAATTTTCATTAAAAACTGAGGACCGCTGGGTAGACACCAAGGACAGCATGACAGATAATGGCTCATCACAGTTAGAAAACTAAGTGGAAACAACACAGTTCCAGTGTCACAAGAAGAAAAGTACCACATTACATGTTTATGCAAGATCTAACTTGATTCAATATCCCAGTGAAATTCCATACAGTATACATAAGTATTTATTTAATTGCTGCATCTCAGACTGATCCCCAGAAATAGGACATTGCAACATCTTTTTCTTGCAGTTAATAATTTAGGTAGAGAATAATCAACTCAATCCCACAGAGACTTCATAGCACACCTCTTATCTTGAGGCCAGAGAAATGGCATAAATTATACCCAGAACCAGTTACCACAATCACCATCTGCTCACCACTCCAAATGCTATTTTTCTTTAATTGTGTATGTTATTAGTTGTTGAACTTGTTTTTTCCTTAAGACTGAAGGGTAGAAATGAAGCTGGTTTAAAATAACAGAGTATGGTCTGTTTTTTAAAATCAGTGTTATAACTCTGAACTAAATAGTAGTCAAAGACAGTTTATAAATACTGCATGCACTTTCACTGGTTATGGTCATTCATCATATATTTGAAAATAATCAACTGCTACAGCTTTTGGAGATGGCTGCTCAATTTTCATCCCTATTTCTCATTGAGAAGATAATTCACTAAACTAAAAACTCACACTTTGGTAGTCAATATAACATCTTCTCTGGCCAGGGTTCATTTAATTGGGAAGATTCATATCAAAAAACCAATCAGTCCAGTGGCTCAGTTTCAAAGCTGAACACAGCAAAGGATACACCAATTTCAGCAAGAACTGGAGTATTTTAATTGTTTAGTCAGTGTGTCTCAAAGAGCACTGCATTTTGAACTACAATCCAGCAAGTATTGCACAATGACCTTCATGTAAACCAGAGCATTAAGATGGAGTCCTACAGGTCAGGGAAGCCCTTAAGCAAGGAATATAACAAGAAAGGATGCTATTTTGCCTAATTAGACCAATCAAGCACAAAGTGGGGGAAAGTCCCCTTGCAACTGAGCATAAAACCTGCAGAGAGGAACTGTTCCAGCGAGGAGGCTCTTCAGACAGCCACAGCAACAAAATCCAGCTCTCCCCATTCTGGGATCAGCGAGGTAATCACTAGACTGTGATAGGATACATTGATTACTTTTTTCCTTTCCAAAATAAGGATAGAACATCCAGGTTTTGCAAGGACCAGAAATGCTGTTAAGTGCCTGAAGACATAAGTAGGTCTGGCCCTTTGGGGAACATAAGAGGAATGTCTAGTTTCTGGATCTAAGGTAGGAGCTACACAACAAAATGCTACAAACAGACCACGATGATGCAAGAAATCTGGACTCTGGGGACACCAGAAGAAGAAGGACATGGACTCATTGGGTCCAAGAGGAGGGCTGCAAAGATAACCAGAGGACTGGAACACGTCTCCTATGAATACAGGCTGGGAGAGCTAGAGTTATTCAGCTTGGATGTGAGAAGGCCCTGAGGAGACCTTACAGCTCCTTCCACTGCCTCAAGGGGCTACATGAGAGAAAGGTCTTTCTAGTACTACACACAACAAAAAGAGGAGAGGCTTTAAATTTATTTCTATTAAATAGTAGGAAGAAATCCTTTACTGTGAAGGTAGTGAAACACTGAAATAGGTTGCCCAGAAAAGTTGTGGATTACCCATCCCTGGATATGTTCAAACTAAGGTTGGATGGGCTTTGAGCAACCTGGTCTAGTGGGAGGAATCCTGATCTATGGTTGAGGGATTGATTTTAATGTCCATTTCAACCCCAAACTCCCCATGATTCTGTAATTCTGTGATTATTTGATGCTCAAAATAGCAAAAGAGGAAAAATCCCTTATTAATAAGAGCTGTCTCCTGCCTAGAAATTATGAGGACTTAATGTAGACAAAAAAGCAGCTACAAGTAAGACATGTTTGAGTCCAACAGAAAAACCTTACAGTGGGGTGGAATTCCATGGTGGAATGAAAAATTGACTAACAGAGCCCAGAAATAACAAAATAACAGGAGGCTGGAAGTTGAAAAATTAAAATTAGCCAAGCAAAACAGTGAAAATTTCAGAGTTAAAACAAGGTATCAAGATTTGTGAGCATTGGCCAGAGAAGTCAAGCTTAGTCCCAGCTCTGGAATGACCTAAAGTGCATGGTGGGAGAGAAGGGGAAGAAGTCTCCAAAGCATTAGGCAGCTGCAGTTTTATTTTCATCCTGAAGGACTGGTTGATGATCATACTTATTGGCAGTAAGAAGACTGAAGGATCTTAGAAACTCTGTGGAGCTTACAGCATGGTACCCATGCAAAAAGCAGCTTCGGCCTCTGTAAAAGTTTACAGAGAAATGGAAATGTGAATTTAGAGGAGTGACATTGAAGTGACAGTAGCTCTTTGTTTTTAACCACTACAGCTTGGTTTCTGGTCACATGGATGTGTGTGGCACAGAGATCATTTAACTTCTGCTCAGGGCTAGCCCAGCTCTCCACCTTCCCAAAACCAGATCTGACCTGGACAGAGGCGACCAAAGGAGTTCATAGAAGGCGGAGGGATTGAGAAGCATGGACAATGAGCATTGTCAGTGTCCTCTTTTTTCTTCTCAAAATAGATGCACTTTAAAGTGCAGGTTGTCAGCTGCAGAAAACAAAGTGACTACCCACCTCTGAAGAGGAGGTGAGACAAGTACAGGAGAATGAACTCTTCCAATGTTTTTCTTAAATGTGTCTCAAATCCATTTTGATGGGACCACTTCTAGGAGGGTGTTGAAGCCATTAAATTTCAGAACTGCTCACAGAATATCATTTTTCTACACTCTGTACATAGAAGTTCATCAAACACACCCAGTAACTGTTAAGGCAGTTTTATGATATGGATATCTGCCCCCTGGGAGCAGGACTGAAGCCATTGACACAATTTGCATTAACTACCATGCAGTCTTCAGTTGGTAATAAATTAAGGTGACACCCTCCTGCTAAAGGCTGGGTATTCTTTTTACAAACCCCCTAAGCAACACAGAATGTGTGTAGCTTTTGAGACCCTAAATCAAACCAGTAACATTTTGTGAAGACAGGTTGTGGCATTTTGTATTTTATGTTGTGTCACAGAAAGAAAAGGCAGCAGCTTTCTTTTTCGGGGTGGGGGAAGTGTCAACCAGTATGTTAAAAGTTAGCTGAGCATAGCACATTATTCTTAATATGCATTCAACAACACACACTGTAATGACTGAGAATGCTGCAAATACTGAATGTAAACTATTGCTAACGTGTCTTACAGATCCACACCACAGAGCACATCCAGTCATGTTTCAAGTTTCAGCTGACAGATTGACAGATACCAATTGACAGAACACACTGTAGTGGAATTCTTGACATTGGTTGTATCTATCTTAGAGTATAGATGCACAACCACAGTAGGACACATTTCCAAGTGAAAAATTAGTCACAGGAAGTGGTGCATTACTGTGGCTCAGCAACGCTGATTGTGTGGAAAATTAAAGATGATGAAGGTACAGTTTTCACTGAAGATTCATAAAATGTTCCTTTAAATCCTGCAAGGAGTAATTAAATAAAAATACTGATATGAACCAAGAAGCTGAAGTACTTGATTTACATAATCAATTTCTATCTGGAAAATCAATGTGATGAAAGCAGAAAAGTCAAAGGTATGATTATACCTCAGCTCTTAAAGGTACGTGATTCATTTTAAATCGCAAAGAAGTCACACTGAGACCTTATGGCTTCTCCTGCTGAAACATAATGACAAAAGAAAAGTTCCATAGTGAATTTGAATAGGAATAAGGTAGTCCTTTAAAATTCTTTCCCTTCACTAAAGATATGCAGATACATATATATATATGCACATACTTATGTGTAGGTAAATATATATATATACATTTACATAATTATGTATGCATACCTGAACAAAGGGCAGGGGTTTACAGCATGAACTTCACCCTGGCTTAGGTTAGAAAAGTTCTGAAATGGTGATTAAAAGTAACAGTCAGCACATCTCAAGAGCTTAAAGTGCTAAAATATGCCTGCAAGAATTGTTACTCAAAATTTTACATGCTATACCAATTCTTGTTCTTTTCTAGATGACTCATATTTATATTTGTTAACAAATTCTCAGAAACAACTTCCACAGGAATGAATCAAAAGACTAATTCAGGAAGGGTGGTTTTAGAAGCAGAATAAATAGACATGGACATGCAGTTCTCAAGAAAGCTCACATAGAAGTATCACAAATATTGTGAAATTAAAGGCTTTTTGGTTTGTAGGAAAATGAACCTCTAAAAGTAAAAATTCAGATAGAACTAAATATATCTACATTGCTTCAATAGGTATTTCAGCAGATTGAAAATATTAATTTATAGGCAAAATATTTTGAAATTGCAATTAAAGTGTCATTGCATTATCAACAGAACAATATTACTTCCAGAAGAAACTTAGATTTCTTGTTATTTGCCACATTTAATTAAAGATCATTCTGTGACCCCTACTTGTATAATTTTCTAGACCTCCTGTGGCTGCCAGTGACAGTCTACAGCTACACAAGGGAATCAGTTCATACAACAATGCATACTAATGAAGAAACTCATGCAGCATTCTCTGCCAGCACAGGAGAAAATGCATAAATGTTGTTGCCTTAATTGTATAGATCACTGGGAATTGTAACAGGAATTTTTTCTGTACTATTAATGCATTCTTAAGGATTCAGCTGTACAGTGTGCCCATCAACATGTTAATTCCTTGATGCAAGTTTAATCTCTTCTCATTGACAGAAAGTCAAAGGCTTCCAAATTGCTTGTTCTCCTGTACAATTTCCTTTTTTTCTTTCTTTTTTTCCTTTTTCTCCTGCTTTTTTTCTTTTCAGAGAACAATTTAGCATACTGTAAGTATCTTTCAGTTAAGGGGCAATTATAAAAGTTGTTTTGAATAAAGGCGTTTCCTTGAATCATCCTGGAGGAAAAAAGATACATAGCTAGACACCTCAAGCAGTCTGTAAAAGATTTTACCAATTAATTTACTGCCTGACAAGGAGATGATTCACTTACTACAACTCTGTTTCTTATTTCTCTATGCACTTTCACACGAGAAGGTGGCATCTTATTTGTTACATGTTGAGTATTAAGCATCACAAAAAAATCCCCAAACATCTGTCAATAAAGGTTTCAGCTAAATGACCTTTTTCAGATTTCCAGCTGAGTACATTCTCACTCAGGCGCTGGATATAAAGTAGTTTAAGGAAATAGTAATTAATTTTAGAAAAAGAAACAAATCCAAAAAACAACAAAACCTTAAAAAAAAGAAAACTTAGTTCTTCATGATGTTTCTTTTGAAAAATGCCTGGTGTTCTAACATGTGCCTGTGGCAAGAGACAACAGAAATGTGTCTCTAGCAACAATTGGATGTTCAAAGATGAAAAAGGAGGTTAGTTCTTAAAGATAGTGTTTTGACAGATCTATTCCTCATGGTAGCCTTAGCTGAGACATATTTCCTACTCCTGGGGTAGCAGAGTAGGGGCAACTGATGTATGAACAGCAGACCAAAACCAGCCCACAAAGCATTTTTGCACGTGTTTTCTGTGAATGCTTCTGGCCAGCACACCAGATCCCACTATCACCTGACCACCCCAGGGATGAAGCTCATTAATATTAATTCCAGAAAGTTCTTAACTCATCTCTATTGAAAAATAAGAGCACTCTTGCTTCTGCTTCTGGGAGGTTTGCTGAAATGCCCTGTGTAAAGCAAAAGGGCATAGTGATCAGGCAGAAACAGAGCTGGCCCAAACCTCAGCTCCTATCTTTGTTGCTGCTCAGTCCAGAAGCAGAGACCTGGTTGAGAAAGACCATCTTATTTTTCCTCCTGCTCATAACCTGAAGCTGGAAGGGGGAGGAAATGCAGGTGTCTCCATACAGCTTCTGCCTATCTGCACTCAATAGAATTGGCTTAACCTGTACAAACACAAGGGCCAGCCTTGTAACCTTAAGGGAAGTTAAGAGTGGTCACAACTTCCAGCCACCCTGGCTCAAGACCCCTCCTGGCTGGCTGGCTGCTGGAGCCTACCCAGTATCCCAGAGACCTGGGGTCTCACCAGGCCAAAGGTTGCATCTTTTGCTGTCCCCCTTTGCAGGTTCAGCCAAGAGTGAAGCTGAGCACATAATCCAGACAGAGGACACAGACACAGCTGGTCACACAGAGAGCCACACAGGAGGCACAGCCCCCCCATTCAGGACACGTCCCCTCCTCCTTTTGCACTGCAGAGGCAGGAGGTGACAAGTGCAGCACACACCCCACACTCCCTGGGTTCACAATCACACACCCACTGACAGATCCCCTGAGCACCAGCATGGTCCCTCTGCCCACCCTGCAGCCCTGTCGAGGTCCTGGCCTTCCTCACTTATGCCATGGGGTAGTCTCACTGAGTGCTCACCACACACAGAGCCTACACCCAACAAGGGCAGGTCCCCCCAAATACCAGCACAGACCCTCCATCTACCCAATACCTCTGCCCAGACCCAAGGTCCCTCTACTCTCCAGCTGGTCCATGGGGTTTATGTGGAAATACACACACATACCTGTTAACATTATAGTGCAAGTGTTCTATCATCATTACATTGCAAGCATTCATATTGCTAGAGTTTTGTACCTCCTTGATATTTCTTGTAGGCATCTCCTCTAGGCACTGACTCTTCCTTGTCCTCACAGTAGCCAACTGACTCCAGAGCTCCCCCTCAGTCAACCAATCACTCTTTTATAACACTCTTCTGACTGGCTACAGCTGTGGCCTGTTATCATCAGGCCTGCTCCTAATCTGGCTCCAGCTGTGGCCTGTTAACATCAGGCCTGCTCCTAATCCTTAATAATTGGCTCAGCTGCAACTCTTTAGGGGGTAAGACTACTTTCTATACTACCTCTATTTTCTTATGTTCTATCCCCCTACACATACCCCCCAGACACACTGTTTGGGGCAGGTACAGACACCCCCAGGAGATGACACCCAGAAGAAGGGCTGTGGTCTGCAGTCCTGATCCGGCCACTGGCACTGAGCTCCTCACTCACCTCTCTCATGCCTGTATCCCCATATCTGGTTTTCAGGACACACACCATTCCCACCCAGTGGGTAAAATGTGAAATCCCCATTGCTTACAGTACTTAATGACAAGACCCCACTGCTCCCAGTAGCTGACTTTCTACTTTTCTATCTCTTTTTATTAACTGAAAAATTCCTTAACTAGGTCCTTAAGGGAGTGGATACTTTCTTTCTGTATACCTTTGCACAAACTAAGAGTGGTTCTTTTTCTGCCCAAAAACTCTATGATCTCACCAAAGCCTCCTTTTCTCCAGTCTAACCACCCCAGCTTCTTCAGTCACTCCTCATAAGACTTGTGCTCCAGACCCTTCACCAGCTTCATTGCCCTTCTTGGGACTCACTCCAGCCCCTCACTGTCCTTCCAGTTAGCTGAACTGGACACAGGACTCAAGTGCAGCATCACCAGTGACCAGCAGAGAGGGGCAATCCCTGCTCTGGTCCTGCTGGCCACACCATTGCTTATGCAGGCCAAGATGCCAGTGGCTTTCCTGCCCACCTAGGCACACTCTGACTCATGCTCACCTGGCTGTCAGCCAGCACCCCCAGGTCCTTTTCCATCAGGCAGCTTTTCAGCTGGCCATAGCAGTGAACAGAAACGCCAAATAGCAGTAGTACAGCAATAAGTAGAAGGTGCAGAGGCCTTATAAACACAAAAACAATGGTTTGCAAACTTTATAAAGTGAGATAATGCATATCTTGCTGCTGATAGCTTTTGAGTCACATTGTTTATGGAGTACATTTTCTTATATCACAGAATTACAAGGCAGTTCTTGTGTGTTTTCCAACTATTCTCTGTCTTGACAGGAGATCTTTTTCACTGGGACACTCATAGATGAACATGTAAAGTTTTTTGCTCTTTAGAGAAAAGGTACAATTAACAAAGAAATAAATTCCAAGTCTTCTCCTGCCAACATCACCAGGCAACTGCAGAATTATTGCCTTCTTGATTTGAGGTATGCACCTCATTTCAAAGTTTTATTTCTCGCTGTTTTGATCAGCTCGTCCTTGTAAAAATACATCCCATTAAAAATGTCTCTCTGTGGGCTTGAGTGTTTTACTTTTTTTTATCCCAGTTGCCCAGTGATTATAAAGGGCAATAAAAAAACTAAAGCTAAAGAGCGAAAAAGCTGTGTCAATAAAAATAGCATATATACCATCTGCAGCATCACACAGTACAGCTAATTTATGCTATGATGTTGAAAGTCAGAACAAGGCTCAAATGTACTTGCTTAAACTTTTTCTCCTACACAGATTAATAGAGAACAATCAATCCAGTATACTGCTCTTTCAGTAGACTTAATGTACAGTGAATGAATAGTAATTAAACTTTAACTTTCTAAATTGTCATTGTGCTATGATCTCACTTTTTGCCACCACCTATAAATTACATTATAATGAATTATTAAAAGGATAAAGGAGGCAGAATTGAGATTAGAATATCAAAGTATGACAGCAGCAAACAAGGAGGGCTCTGCTTTCAAAGAAGTTTTTGTCTTACAAGCACAGTAAAGAAGAGCACATGATGTTTTGCTGGGAGCAGAGAACAAAGTTTTACGTGATTAAAATATTTCAAATGGATGTTAACAAGACAGATCCCCTTCTGGACTGCATAGCAGAAGCAGACAAAGGACTTCAGACATCATGTCATGAGCTACTGCACAAAAATCTCAGAGCAAGTTTAGTCATTACTGTACTACTAGTCTCACATCCCATAACTAGCAACCTAGATCAGATAAATAACACATTTGAAATCTCCCCATACTCTGCCATGCTCAGCATCTTGTGTCCTCCTTTTCCTACACTTATTTATGCCCAATTTTACTGAACAGATTTTAATGTTCAAGTTAGTTTTCCAGTTTCCTCACACTCTATTTATAGTCAGTAGGAAAAGACAAGGTTCTACAGAATAATTTGGAAGAGGAGCCTAAATAGGAGGGGCCCTTTGAGCAGATTAACTAACTCTGCTGAACAGGGAGAAGCCAATGAGAACAGTCCTAGATAAGTGTCTAAAATTGGGCAGCTCAGTCTAAGCCAGTCTGACTTAAAACACCCATACATTGCTATTTTTGAAATAATAAAAAGCAAATTCCACTTTCAGACTGTCTGCTCACAGAGACAGCTTTGCACTGGGAAGGAAGCAATTGGCTTTAAATTATAGTGACATAACCTGGTCTCTAACAGGGCAGGGCCAGCAGCTGGCTCATTTCTCCTTCAGCTGCCCAGGAGAATTCATCCAGCAGCTGATAGACCAAGGCTTGCAATCTGGGACAAAAAAAATTGCACAGACAGAGCTGATTGAATTTGAATGCTGGCCACCAAAGCATGGCAAGTTTTATGTGAATAGTCATTGAGGAAGTGATGTGTGCGAGTGTGGGCGTGTTTATAGCAAAGACTGTAGCAGTAGAACTGAATGTTAATATCGTACCAAAAGATGAGGTGCTAACATCCTAGAGAGGAAACCAAGAATTTTGTTAAGAAAAAGAAGAGCTTGCTTAAACTGAAGATGTCAGAAGAAATAAACCATCTTCCTTTATCTCCTCTGTTTGACTCCATGGTGTAGAATTCACTGCTACTGGGGCTCACCAATGCCAAAAGTTTAAGTAGGCTGAACACTAACAGGACAACATCATGGGGAAAAAAATCATCAAGAGCTTTTAAATGCAAAGACACCCCTCAATCCATAAGTCCATCTGTCATTAACAACTTGAAGTTGAAAGAATATTCTGGAAAATACCAAATGCTGACTTTCTTCATGTACTCTTCCTTAAGCTGCTGTTGGCTAGCAATATTCACACTGACACAGGATAGTACATTTTTGTCTTTCTTGTCAAAGCCATAAACACTATTACAAAACTATGGGAGAAGACCTGATCTTACCTGGTACTCTGACTTCCTAGAAAATATATCACTGACTCTCTCTAGAGTGAACCCAGATAAACATGATGGAAAACATGAATGTTTGAAAAAGTCTCACTGGATTGAGGTATTATAAAGAGAATAGAAAATGAAAAAAAATTGTTTCCTTCCACAGGCAGAGTCTATAGAATGAAAAATCCAGCAAACAGGTCAGCAAAAAGAAATTTAATCTGTATCTCTTACACTGACTTTTTATATTCTTAGTGGAGATAAAATCTCTGGATTCAGGACCAGCTACCAAACTTGTTCAATTTCCTGTTGTCACATTCATCGCCTGGTCATTCAAAGTGTTTCAAGAAGTAAAAGCTGAGACATTCCAAAGAACTACCAAAATTCCCAAGGAATTCCCTTATTTGTTAACCTACAGCTATTCTAGACTTTCTTATAAAGCAGCACAACAAAACATAAGCAAATCCTTTCATCCTTGTCTACTCAGCAAACATTCTATTACACACTGGTTTTAAGGATTTGAAAAGTGAGGATGAATGGTTGAATCAGGATTCCAGCAGACACACTTCCTTATAAATCAGAGTTTTACATAAACTCTGAGATTTAGAGAAGAGGGGCACCACTGCTAGAACAAATTTGACTCTATTGTGTAACATGGGCCACAGATATTAAATCCTGCTTTGAATCCAATAACTGTGGATGAGCCAGTGTATATCAAAAGGTTTTAGCAAGAAGAGAATTAAAAAAGAAAGGAGGCCAAAATACTAAACTTTCCCAAGCTGCTGAGAAATGGCAGTTCTTAGAGACATAGAAGACAATATATCTCAACAAAGTAATCTAGAACATTAGAGAGAGCCAAACTGGGGAGTTGTAAAGATAATTCAGTCTAATATGTTTAATCAGACAGAAAGCAACAAAGTACACTAACTATGAGAGACCTAGATATTTCATTTTAAATTATAAAGTTAAATTGGAAATGTTAGTTTCCCTCCAAAGGCAACCAGAATACCCAAAGCATCTGTCTGCTTTAAATAATGCATGAAGAGGGAAAAAATTATTTTAACTTCCTTAAAAAAAAAAAAAAAAAAAAAAAAAAAAGAGGAATTTTTGTTAGGACTTTAAATTTACATTCCCATTTCAAAAAAAATGCCTTGAGAGACATAAAACCTTCTTAGGCTAAAGCAATACATATTAATTAAACAATTCATTTTGGTGTTATTCAGAAATTATTGATACAACTTATTTAACTAAGACAAAATATGAACACCTGTTCATCAGAGCATTAAGAGACTTAAAGCTGATATTATGACATCATTTTTACTTTTAGTTAAGATTCATTTTAATAAAAGCTTGATATCACAAGTAGTTCTTATGCACTCTTAGTAGTCCCATCTGCCCCAATAGGAATACTCACAAAGAACAAAAACAAGCAGTTATGTAAGTCTCTCTGCACATTTAGATTTTAATACATGTGGGAAAAATAATTTAACTATTAGCCTCTGGGTGAGAAGAACCTGAAAGGCACTGATCCCAGAAGAGTCCTGAATCCTTGAATGGGAATAAATTAGATTAGTATGTAATATGACAGGGAAACAAAAAAGGCAATGCAATTCTGATTGAGGCATCACATCAGAGAAATAAGGAGAAAATAATCCTCTCTGGTTTAGTCAGATAAGAAAAATAGTAGCTATAATTAGAAAAAAAAGCGCCATATAATTATGTTATTGAAAACGAAAACATTGAATGATTATTAGAAAAAATATCCTGATAAGGGGAAATACTACACTGTGGCATAATAGTTTAGAGGAGAGAATAAAAAAGCAGAGCAGTGCATAGGATTTTAAATGCCATCAGACCTAATGTTAGGTAAACTACTCCCAGGACAAACCTTCATTGGCTAGGAAGCAAGGTGCATAGCATCCTTTTCTTATGTCAATCACTTGTCATTTCATGAGCCTCCTAGCTGTGTGAATAGCTGGAGACTCTGTGCCAGATTTGGATGCAGTGGCTCACACAAGATGTAGACAACACTTTGTGTGAGTGCATTCCCTCTCTGCGGGCATCTCATGGCTGACTCTAAGTGTGCTGAATTATGTCATAGCTAAATAACTATAATTACTTACATTAACCATAATTTAATGTAATTACCTAAATGATCACAGTAAGCTTGTGTCTCAAATTAGCAACTTTTTCCCCCATTCAAAGACAGATGTCCTTTGCAGCAACTGTCAGTGATTTGGATTTGTTTTGGTTTTGTGTTTTTTTCCTATTTGTTACAACGTGTCTTCCTTGACAATTTAATTGAGTAACAGTCACCTGCCCCTCAGAGAACTTACTTCATTCAAGAGTTTTGAATTCAGCTGAGAATTAAACAAATATGGAATTACAGCTCCTGCAAGTCTGTAACAGACCAGAAGACTCAGTTTTGAACACTTCTTATTACAAAAATGTGGTATTTAGCTTTTTATTACTTCAACAAATAGAACAGCTCCAGCTAAAACTTTCTATGAGCTGTGATTTCAATTTTAATGTTTAAAACCATGAAATACTCTATAAGCACTGACAAAGTTTAAGAGAGTCTCTAAGACCAAATAGACTTTACATTTTCCATCCACATGGAAACCTTGACCCTTTCCACTTAGAAGCTGCTGAAGGGATGCTTTATGGAATTACCTGGGCGAGTAAAAAAAACAATAAGACCAAAGAATCTGGTCCAGAGGCAGATCCTAGTCCTCTAGTATCAGAAGCAACCAGTTAACCTTCAATGCAGAAAAGTGTAATGGTCTAGGAAACCATATGATTTGACTGCTAAAATAAGAAAAACTAGAGAAAGTAGTGGAGGAAAAAGAATTAGATCACTGCCAAAAATTGAAAAAAGAAAAATCTTGTGAGTCTGGTAGAAACTGAGAGATTAATGAAAAGATCATGACTTCTTAGTTAATAATTTTATGGGCAGGAAGGTGTTAGGCAAGAATGCTGTGACTAGACAAATGCAAGGCTGAAGGAAGAGGAAACCCTCTCAGCAGAGGTGGTTAAGTACACAGACTGTGAAGCCCAGAGCATGGTCTTATATTTGCCAGCCTAACCAACTTCCAGCAAATGGTGGGCTGTGTTGGCCCAGGACCTGTCACATTTATATGAACCATTATAAAAATTTCTGCTCTTTGAAGCGGTGGGAACCAGTGTGCTGCAGGAATGAGAAAGTGAGAAACTGTTTTAGACTTCACATGCAAGGTAATTAATCCTACAAAGAGAGATTTCATTTGGAAAGCATGTTGCCTTCAGACCTGTGATTGTGCAAAAGGGAAAAGGCCTATTCCTCTGGGTGCCCCAAAGAATTAGCCAAAAGGAAAAACCAAGGCACACAACAATGGCATTCTGCAGGGGACCAAGGCAAGGCATTTGAGAGGGCTGGGCACAGCAGTGCTGAAAGGAAAGCAGGATCAGGAGCTCCAGGCCATGCTAAGGCTGCTCTCCTTTGCCTCTGTATGATTTAGCAAAGCTTTCTTTTACAGCATATTTTTCCTGGTTCATATTTTATTTTGCTTAATAAACTAGATCAGTTGGTGAGATCACCCAAGGAGCACCACACAGAGAATACACACATACTGTGAGTAGAAGCATTGCAGTTAAGATTTAGAAGAGCTTTAAAATTATACAAGTTCATACCACCTGCAGTGAATTTCTATAGCACCACACTAAATAAAAGGACACAGCTAATAGAATCCTCTGCATTGGGAACACAGCAAGTTTCTTTTACCTTTCTACAAGAGCCAGACTAATCTGCCTACTAAGCTGAGAAGAGGCTTGATCCAGCAGCTCTTGGATCAGATGCCTTCTCTCTGTGCCCAGTAATGTTGGTGTCTGGGTGAAGGCAGAGCAAGAGAAGTACAACTGTACTTCAAAAGGAAAAGCAATTTAACTTTTTTCGGTTTCCTGGGAACATGAACTGCCTCCAGCCCCAGGAAACATGAAAACTAGATCCTACAGTTTAGCATGCAGCCTCCCATCCCACCTCCAAACTCTGACAAAAAAATGAACCTATGCTAGTCATTTCCCCAGCTGCAGTAATAATTTTTAATAGCAAAGTGATGATTGCTATAAAATCAAACATAAAGAAGCAGAAGTGTTGCTTTTTCTACTGTTTTTTAAGAAAAGGCAACTTAAAGTGAGTACCCCTATTCTTTATGGCTTATGACTTGTGATTCTTCTGCTTGTCAGCTGTTTTTAAAGTCTGCTAATTCTATGAAAATAGCTTGTGAGGCAGTCTTAAGTCAAGTCTCTAAGGATTAAAGAGGAATGTTAGTGGATATATGAACAAACCACCATCTACAAGCAGGAGGTTTAAACCTGTTTGGCAGTAATAGATCCTAGCACATAAGCTCCTTCTTTTTTTAATTAACAAAGGGTTTTGCTAGCTCAGGCCAGAGTTCTCTCTTAGAAGCTGCCAAACCTGATGGCTGCAAGCTTGCTGCACTCTATGTGCCCATCTCCAGCCAGCAGCAAGGTTCAGCACTCATTCCCAGTAAGCATAAAAGTGTCTTATGCAGAGAACAGAGAGAGATACATCTGCACTCTCACACACCACACAGAGCAGCACGGGCAGGGAGCACATGGCACTCACACAAACAGGCAGCCTGCACCCTCTTCCTCCTCTCCAGCTGATCAAGGTTGAAGGCAGCCAGTAGAACACCACAGCTGACCATGAATGCAGTTATAAACATGCACATCTGTTGTATGTGCATGTGCAATATTGATCCCTCCAGTAGCTGGCCTGGAAACTCAATCTATCCAGTAGCTGGTCCCTGATCCTTTAGTTTGCCCTGCTGTGGACACACAAACCTGTGAGTCCTTGGAGGTTTATGGTTTCACTCCAGCTGGTGGCACTAAGATCTCTTTTCCTACTCACTGGCTAGTCCAGTTTTAGTTCATTCATGTTCACACACATGCACTCTTAGGACAGAGAGTTCATTTGCACAGACAGTAAAAACAGGGCTTTCCAGGAAGATATGGCAAACAGTTAATTAAGCACAAGGTTCTGTCAGACAGCTCTATTGATGAGCAAATTGAATAAACTCAATGAGGTCCTTTAAACCCTTCTTCTAGTGCTCCCCAATCCATGTGTAAGCCTCACACACTGTAACAATTCCCTTAAAATATCCATATTAAGTTTTACATAAGTACCAAAATGCTCTTCTACCTGCATACCGTAATGAGTCCTATTAGCTCTGTGGACAGTTGCACAAAATTATAAAGGACAATATTTCCTAATTCTTAAAAAAATACCCTTTGTGCAAGTGACATATATTCAATTATTTTTTAAAAAACCCATGAAGCCTAACATAATATAGTAAACAGCATCAGCAAGTTTAAAAAAATTTGATTTGTCTACACATAAATATTCAAGTTAATGTTACCAGTCCTTCTGAGATGGATGAGACAGTGGCTCCAAAGCATGTATTAAAATATCTAATGCAGAGGCAAATACCCACTGAGGGCTAGATACAGATGCTTCACCCCACAACCATGTGGTTTAAATATTTGCATTAACCAGAAAAAATTGGCAGAGAAACTGTCTGTAGTAGATCGTAATCTTCCCACGTTTTTGTAGAATTTATCTTGAAAATCTGGAATAACCATTCAGCATTCTTTTATGAACATCATGTAAAGCAATCTAAACTAAACTAAAAACCAAACTAAACTCTAAACTGAACTAAACAGTTGAGTAAAATTAAACTGAAGCAGATGAGTAATTGTTTGTTTTACCTGGAACTACTTCTTTACATCCAAAGGGTGGCATGGACAAGAACAAGATTTTCTCCCAAAGAGAGTATGCTGGCCTTCCCAAATAGAACTTAATTTACCTTAAAACACAAGGCTAGTCTGAACCTGTGGGCAGGAAATAAAGATTACTGCAGTGGTTTGACTGAATTCACTGCCTAGGAGTTCTGCTTTCCAATTGATTTCTCAGTAAAGCTGCTGGATTTTGATGTAAGATTTTTACTTTAATCTTTGAGACTCAAGTGATTACCTTAGTCATGATATGAAAGATAGCTGACAGCCACAACAAAGGGTAACAAAAGGTCTTTATCTGGATCCCCTTTGCTATAATCAGGACTTTCTCTGGCAAACAGCCTTGGATTTTGAACCCGTTCACCTTTAATCTCAGCACACAGATTTGTTTCTGTTTTCAGACATGTAGCAGAGCCCACCACTTCTTGGGCTATTTCTCTAGAGGAGATTGCAGTGATTAACTTCATAGCCCCTGTCTTTCTCTCTCCTTAACCCATGAGACTGAATACATTAGACAGATAATAACCCAGCTTCATGATGCAAAGCAACCAGGCAGAGTGGGATTTCATAGCCACAGCCTGCTGAACCATTCATGCTGGATACTCAAGAAAATGAGGCCATTTAGCTTTGAATGTAAAGTGAGAGATGCACCATGAACAGAAATTACTAGTGCTTAATCTTTAGTTCTCTTTTTCCTTTTTTTTTCTTTTCCTAAAAAATTGCTTTTCTGATCATGTGTCATAATGAATAGTATTAAAGAGGAAAGAGAGATAAGGTTCCTTATTCCATCATCTGAGCCCTCCTAGGAACCCATTCTTCAAGTACATCACATGAAATTCATCAAATACATACTAGGCTCTTGATCCTGAATAGCCTACAATTCCAAAAGATCTTTCACAATCTACTATAGGTAGAATAAGCAATAATAGAGAATAAGATTTTTTTTTTAGTTACTAAAATTCAACATTAAGGAAAATCATTTCATAATATAATTTTAAGATTAAATCAAAACAATTAACATCCAGTCCGCAAATATAACATACTAAATGCTGCATTGCTAATATGTACAGTAAATGTTAAAATATCTCTTTATTTTGATGTGAAAAAGTCAAGTCTCTTGAGCATTATCAAAGCAATGCCACTTCTCAGATAGTAAATAACTTCTCATCTTTGTTTTAAATTTTTACAGCTTCAATTTCAACAGATTTAAATTTATCTCAGTAAAAGATTTGCAGCATTTTTTTCAGCACCACTCTGACCATAATATGAAAGGGGAAAATACACATTTGTATATATAAGAGTGTGTGTGTATGAAGATATGTATATAAGCAGACACATAAGAGAGATATTTCTAAAATACACAATTCTCTGTGTGTGCACATAATATGCACACTTACATGTTTCTTTCTCTCTCTCTGTGTGTGTGTGTGTGTGTATGCACACACGGTTCTCTGTGCTTCATATAATTTGTAATTTCATCTTCCATTATCAAAAGAATCTACCGAGAATTCCACAAAGCTCAGTTATGATAAAATTCCTCAAAGATAAAAGTGAACCCTTAACTATTAAAACAATAAAAACCTAATTGTTTCCCAGAAAAACTGCTAAATCACTTTCATTGCCACAAAGGAAGTGTTAATACAGTGTAGTTTTCTATAAATTTGCAATATACCAGTACATAGCACTGCCATTTCCATAGGCAGCTAACAAAGCTTATCTGGAGCATTCATTATTTTCATATTCTTTCCCAGATATTGTGGGTACATTATGACATCCATGGAAGAGCTGCATTCTTTGTTAGGCCACACATGATAACTTCTAGCAATGTACATCACAGCCCTGTAACTCAAGAAAAGAAGGCATAAGGGAACACAGCTTTTATTTCAGCCCAGCAAATCTGCCAACATTTCCTTCTACAGACATCTTAATCAGAGAAAATCATAGAGCTTCTTCCTAGCATCCTCAGTCACTATTTTTTATTCTTTTCCAATTCTTAAGACATCTTGTTCACCTAAGTTCAGAAAAGCCTTTAGAGACCTTTGATACTCCCAGAATTGCAGCTTGAGAATCGTTGCTTCCCACCGTGGTTCTTTCCTTGGCACTCTGCTCACATAATGCTCTGAAGTGCATGGTGTCATTTGGAGGGTAGAGCACAAAATCGAGTGACAAAAAGCATTAGAAGAAAAAAGAAGAGACATGATTTGAGGTGGGAGGTTGAAGTAAGAGGAACAGACAGATAGATTAGAAGAGCCCTGAAGTTTTTTCCTACACATCAGCAAGCCTTCAACAGTAGAAGAGGAAATATTGTCTGTTCAGATGCACTACTGCCTAATAGCTAAGGCAATTTGTGGGAAATGCAAATATGATTCCCATCAAACTGAGGAGGGATTTTCAGGTTAACTGTGAAGGCTCTCACATCATTAACAGCTCCAGCTATTGTTCTGCAATCTTTTAAAAAAGGAAACATAAACATAATGTTAAGTGCCTGGAATCTACTCCTCTTCAGCAAGTGGCAGGCACCATCATAAAAACCAAGAATAAGACATTTCAGGTCATTTTTGAAATTTAGGCACTGGCCAAAAAACCACACTCTTTCATATCAGACAAAAGATTAGTGGATTACAAGCTTGCACTTCAATCCTGAAATTTCACTCCATCTTTAGCATAAAGAATTGAGGTTTTTCATTACTTCTCAACATTTGGGACTCTCCCACCATGAGCAAATCATGACATTCATCAGAACTCTTCAAGAAAATGCACAGCTTCAAGACAGGGCACCAGTAAATAGAAAAGCTAACCATAGTATCAAGAACTTAACGTGGTGATCAACAAGTTTAAGTGGTGATTAAGTTGTTACCTTTCAGGAGTACCAAAAATAACTCAGCAGCCACTGAAACTGCCTAAAGTTTCTACACAGCACTGCAATACATCACATGGCAACCCACCTGCTCTGTGGCAGCTGACTGGTGTTTTGCCCTTCTGCTGCCATGACAGTGCTGGCATTAAAATGTAATCAATACAATTCTGTGTGTGATCCTGACCTAGCTTCAGAAAGGCATATAATTGGATTATCTATTGAATTGTAACCTCACAACAACTGCAGATGGGGCTTTTTTGTATCGTATTCGGTCAAGGACAAGTGAAGTATGAGAGCATGTTATTGAAAACAGGAAATTCTGTTAATAAATCTACATTTAATATATTTCAGTATGACCCGAATCTCCTCCCGTCTGGATTCTAATCTTTCCAATTTATTAGCACAGTAACTTTGAGAACATGAATAAAGGAAAGAATATTAATGGAGATAATCCAGTCTAGGAATAGTCTTTTTTTTCTTCTCTCCCATCCCTATCTCCAGGGATCTGAGGTTTTCCCTCCACATACCATGCAAAGGACTGAAGAGCTCATTAATTATCAAATAACAAAATGCAGTCACTTAGCCTATGGCATATAAACAAAAATTAGGAATTATGTTAGCACTATGGGTTTCAAACTGACTTCTGCAGCTGTGTTGCAGTAGCAGCACAAAGCACCAGAAGCATTTACCTGAAATTTACCTACAAGCTTGTCAGTCAAATTATTCCTGAATCATTCCTGGATCCTTGGCTGGGTACAGTACCTAAAGTGGGACCCGTGACTAAAACCTTGTATCTTTATTCAGCATTGCTATCCTTATTTAGGGCTGGGGCAAAACAGAGACCTACTTTCTTTTGAAGGGCAATAGGAACATCCATGCTGTTCCATAGGGACACTGATCTTAATAGTCATGAGCTAATTACATAGGATTGCACTTTTCCTGAATGCATTAATTAACATATTTCCAACCAGGAGAAAGGCAATAGACATGGAACTACTGCAAATATTCAAAAAGAAAAGCCACAATCAAAGCACTACTGTTCTTCCCAATCTCAAGCAGCTGAGACCAAAAAAAAAAAAAAAAAAAAAAAAAGATTCAGAGACCTTGGTCTAGAGAGAAAAAATGAGAAAAGTAAGGAGAGGCTTTTCATAGACCAGAAGTTGGCAGCTAAGTACAAAACAACTTCCTTCTCTTCTCCATCTTTGTTTCCTTCTGTAAAGCTTTTTAGGGGTGTTGGCTACCCAACACGTTGTACAGGTGTATTTGATCTAGCTGAGATGAGTTCATTTTCCCCACGGCAGCCCTCACAGCGCTGTGCTCTGCACTGGTAGCTGGAAAGGTGCGGATAACACACCACTGTTTTGGATCCTGCTGAGCAGGGCTGGCACAGCATCACTGCTGCCTCCCCAACATTCCACCGTCACCATCAGGCTAAGGGGGGACAAGATATTGGGAGGGGACACATGGCAGCTGACCCAAAGTGAAAAAACGACATTCCATAAGATATGGTGTCTGCTCAGCTATAAAAGCTAAGAGAAAAGAGGAGGAGGAAGCAGCAGGCATTCATTATTTGTTATTCATTTGTGATGATATTTGTGATATTTTCCCTCTGGAGTAACCATTACAGAGGCCAAAGCCCTGCTTCCTGGCAAGTGGCCAGACATCACCTGCTCATGGGAAGTAGAGAATAAAATCTTTTGGGCTTTTTCTTTGCTTGCATGGGCATGACCTTTTCTTTTGCTTTAGCAAACTGCCTTTATCTTAACCCACAAGGTTTGTTTCAATCTTATTTTCTGCTCCTGTCCTACTGAGGAGAGGAATGACAGAATGACTTGGTGGGTGCCTGGTGTCCCGTCAAGGTCAACCCACCACAATAGGGGAGCTCAGAGAAGTACCTGTTTGGGGACTGTCTTTGAGTTGTACCGCAGACATCTCATCCAGCGTCTTTCCGTTTCAAACAGGACATGGAGTTGAAGAGGAGAAGAAAATGGATTGTGTTTTTCTTTAAGCTCCACACTGTGAGTCATTAGCACACGGCCTGGCATTCTCACAGCCCCCCATGCTGACAAGCCCCAATATCCCAGCACATCACAGAGTTATACCTAAATAACTACCAGTTTATCCCATAGCCAGCTTTGATTTTCTATATTTACTCTGTTTTAGAGGAAAGAACAGTTACCATCCTAATGTACGTTTTATTGCTGGGTTATGGCAGGAGCCTGTCAATGAATAACCATAGCTTTTGGAATATGCCAGGAAGTATTGCTGTGAAATAGTCATGCAGGCAATTGGACAAGAAATGCAACAAAAGAGTGGAATTCCAGGATGACAATCAAATCCACTCTGTTATTATGTTGTTTATACCAAAGCCCATGGCTCTGCTATTGTTAAGGGTCTTGTCAGCTTTGCCATTATATGTTCTTATTTTCAGGGATTTATTTGTCACAGTGACTCACTCCAGGCAAAGTGAAAACATTAGGAGACTAAAATTTGGCCAAAGGCAAAGAGCATTGTTTACAGCTGATAGAGTCACAGTTGGACCAACTCTCTGCTTTAGCAATGTCAAAAAATAAATGGAGATGTAACCATGTCTTCCTATGAAATGAAACTCTGATAAGAATTTTTTTTACAGTATCAGAACCTGTTAAGAGCTAAAATGTTGGTGAACAAGACAAAATCTAGTCAGAGAAACATGATCAATTGTCCATCAGAGTAATTTTAATTCATCCTCAGCTCAGAATTACAGGGTAGGAGCAAGAGTGCTTTGACATCTGCATCCACATGGTCAGATTCTGCCTGCACACATAGGCTGAACTCAGTACGCTTAGAATTCATTTAAGTATCTATTTCTATGTCCTCTGAAGAAGCAACAACCTTCTTCAGATAAAGTCGACAGGCCTAAGATGTAAATGGAGATCCAAACACCCACAAGCTTTGCATAGGGTCACACTTCAGTTTCCATATCACAACTCATATGAACGAAGCCAGAAGGACCCATGGAGCAACTCTGTATGAAAGAGGCATGATTCAAGCATTCCCTCTAGGTAAATCTTAAGATAATAATTCTCTGATTTTTTTATTAACTCTCTCATTAAAAGATGAGTAATAAACTATGGATAAACACATATGTATGTTTTGCTTAATTTTTAATAACCATTGAAGAAAAATTTCAAAGAAAACTCATATTTTCACTTTTGCAGAGAAACTCTTCGAGTAGTCTCATCATCTGATTCATAACTAGAAAATGCAGAAATGTGTCTTGACATAGTCAACATTTGAATCAAGTTTATTCAGAAATAAAAAAGGAGAAATTTAGACATATAAAGAATAAAGAGCTTTATAAAATAATGCACATTTCTGAATACCTTCTTAATTTCAGAGAAATATATATAAGCTTAAAAGTCACAGATAATTGGATTTAAATAGCTTACCAGGATTTCTTTACTTATTTATATAAATGGTACTCTTGCCAGCAGGGAAAAGAATGTAACATAGGGCTGGGGGCAAGGAATGTTCAGTTTCCAGCCGTGTGTTCACTGCATGTGTGATCTCAAAGAAGATGCCCTACTGTCCCTCTAAAGAATGGTATCATGAGATGTTCAAAGACAACAGGCAACAAATTCAGCCTTTTGGAGAAAACAAAAGATGATGCAAGGATAGCTTCTAACATTGAGTCTTATTCCCCACTTTGCTCTGTAAATTAAGTGACACTATAAGCTCTTGGGGGGATGCACAGACTAGTTTTAGCTCTGAAAAGTACATGTCTTTAGACAGCAACCACATTAAGAAGCATTCACCTGGATATTTTGACTACAGTACATTCCTACAGTACTCACAAAGACAAGCCATCCCAAAGCTTTGATAGAGAATGCTCCTGGCCAAGAACAGCAGTATTAAAGCACCAGAGTCATCCAGTTATATTTGAAACCTGTGGAGTTATTTACGACATCTTTTTCCCACATCTCCAAGTTCTAAACCTTAAATCTCCAGTTACTGCAAGCGCTGGGAGGTCTCATGTATGATGCTAATAACTTTGGCAGAGCAGCAGGAGACACTATAATTGTCTCAGCAAAATTCCTTCATTTTATGTGTCTACATCACTGAAGAATTTGCAATTATTTTTAAATATTTGCTGGTGTATGTTTTAAAATATATTTATAGATCTAACACTTTGTGCAGCTTAGAAACTGTAAACTGCACAGTCTATTCGTTATTGTTTTGTATGTTATACTTCACTGACACCACAATGTCTCTAATGGAAAAGAATCCTGGTAAATTTATTGCAATGTGAATTTTAACAGAGTTCCCAGACAACACAGGTACTCTTCTCCAACTGTAAAGAGTCAACATGAGCAGTTTTATTTCTAGTGGACTACTAGGATAAAATGGAAATTACAAGGCACACAGGATATACAAGCCAAAAAAGTGCGCCAACATCCTCAGATGATACTCATAATTGTGCTAAAATTGCTTTCCATTTAATGCACAATCTTAATATCTGCATGCTCAGAGTAGTTAGGAATGGTTCTCTAGGCTGCTCCCTCTTTAAGCGAAGAACATTAAACATTTTGATATCTTTACTGTACTTTGCTGTGCATGTTTTCCTTCATCAGGACAAATTGGAAGTAAATAATATCAGTAGAGCATTAAGAAGGATGAAGAAAAATTCATTCACATGAACTCACATAATATCCCTTGGTTCATAATTTTCCTCACAGTTGAACAATTCTTTATACAAGTGGAGTTTTTTTTAATTATTATTTGAAGCCCCTCTCAAGTAATACACAGATACCTGAAGAAGGGTAATTCTTTTTAAATCCCAGAATAAGCCTCAACACTTGCAGTGGGCTGGGGAAAGGAAAGGGCTACACAAAGTTGCTTTATGGACTAAGAAGCAAGATGTAGCAGCAAGATGGCTTAGAATAAATTGCCACTGTGATTAAAAACATGCATTTTAAAGGTTATTTCTGGATACATACAGGCAAAGCATAGTAGTGAACTTCTATGGGATAGAATCATGATTTAGAGTCAACAGCCCCAGAAGTCCTTGTCAATCATCTAACAGTCAGTAAGACAGGCTCTAAAAGATCTCTAGGGTGATCTCTAAAAGGCAAGACCAAAGATGACCTAAGGACTTTCTTGAAGAGGTGAATTTTTGCATGCAACTTTAAGTTTGAGACTTTTGAAACACTGTGCAACTGATGCAGGAAAAATACAATCATGAACCCAAAAGTAACTGGGCACATTAGCTAAATTTCAAGGTAAGCTAGTATAAAACCCAGTCTGAAAATAATGTATTTGTAAAGAAATTAAATTGCCAATAATTAGCACTTTTAAGAGCGCCTGTTACAATAGTCACAAAAGTTCACTTATAATTACTAATTTTTTTTCCCAACACATCCTGCCTCATCTAAATCATTTCAGACAAAATGGAGAACTGTAGAAAGCTATTGCATGGCTACACACAAAACAGATCACTAACTCACCTTCATACCCTTTTCTGTGAGATCACTGAAGCTTTCTAGTTGGACTATCCTTCTAAAGCACTTGACTCCTCAAAACTCAACAACTACCTGAAATCTCAGCAGAAAATTAAAAACTGATCACAAATTAAATTGAACAATGATTTTATTTTAACTTTAAATGATATTAAAGCAAAACAAACGAGAAAGAGCAAAGCAGTCACTTCAAATGTAGCTGTGTAGCCATTTTCCCTTTGGAGTACTTCTAAGTAGTTGGATTGTACTGAAGGCTTGTATTGAAAACTGAAGTACAATAAAGGGAACAATTCTAGAATAACTGCCATTACCATTCCAAATCTGTAATCAGTTAAGAAGCAGTGAAGATATTTAGCCAACCTCACTGAGGAATCAACACAAAATTCAAAATACAAGTAATACTAAATTCTGAGGTGATTTAGCACATCAGCTTCTTGATAGCAATACTGAGGGCAGTGATTAAAACTAACTACAGAGTGCAGGGGTGAGTCTTGCATGCACACACCCCCACAAACCCATCTCTACACCCATTTCTTCTGCTGCAGGGGAGCAGCTCTGCAATGCACTGCACTGCAGAGAAGAGAGAGCCCTAGAACTGAGATAGCCATTAAAGAGGAGGATTACTGCAAGTGCAGGGGAGCCCTCCAGTGGGACACAGTTATCATAGCGATTTCTCAGTTTCTCCAGTGCCTCTGGCACTAACTTTGAGGAAAGTACATTGATATTTGCCATACAGATCACAGAATCACAGAATGTGCTGAGCTGGAAGGATCCACAAGGACCATCGAGTCCAACTCCTGGCCCAGCACAGCACCGTCCCCAAGTGTCACACCACAGGCCTGAGAGCATTGTCCAAATGCTTCTTGTCTCTGTCAAGATTTGGTACTGTGACCAATCCACGGGGAGCCTGTTCCAGTGCCCAAACACCGTCTCAGTGAAGAACCTTTTACTAATATCCAACATAAACCTCCCCTGACTCAGCTTCAGGCCACCAGTGCCTTGGGTCCAGTGGCTGGTCACTCTTCTCACAGAGCAGAGATCAGTGCCTGCCCCTCCTCTCCCCCTCCAGAGGAGGCTGCAGACTGCAATGAGGTCTCCTCTCAGCCTCCTCTTCTCCAGGTCAGAGGAGCACAAGCTCAAGTCCTTGGTCTGCCATGGGGTGAAGCCAACCACTGTGGGATCTGCTGCAGAGCGAGGCCAGAACAGCTGCTCTGGGCTGAAGGACAGAGAAGCAGCTGCGTGGGAGAGTTTTTGAAAAATAAATTCACTCAGAGCAGAAGAATTCAGGCTGCATACCTGTGTAACCACGTAAATACTACAGGAGTTTCAAAGCACAGCCAGGCAGCTCTCCTCTCTCCTCTGGTTCATTTCTGAGTCCTCACCTCATCTCTTAATAACCACTGCTGCATTTCTCAGGAAAGGCCATTAACTGTAATGAGTCAGAACAGCATCAGAGAAAATAGAACTTTTTTGTTAGAAGTGCCTGTGGATTAATGCCAACATTGATCAGCATTGATCAAAGCATGGATCAGCTCTTATTCTTCTTGCGTCAGGGCACTTAATGAAGCCTAAATTGAGATCCTAAGCCACAAGAGAGATCTCCAGCAACAAGGGAAGCCTCCACAAGAAATACCAAGGGACCGTTTCAGCCAGCTGGCATTAGCAGGTAAATTTACAGTGTCCATAGCCCAAGGGAGGAGCGCTCCTATGAGGATACTTTATCTCAGAGCAAATTTCATACTTCTGACTGCTCAATCTGTTCCCACTCAATTTCATTCTGCCTCATGCTGACTTTGAAAAAGGGGGTTTCTGTCTAAATATCCAAGGACAAACTAGGTCAAAGAAACAGAATCTGAGATGGTTTGCTTTTCAGGTGTTTTGAGGCATGCAGATTTCTAAGATTTTCTCCTATAATTCCACAGATTTCAGTTTGATCTCTAGGTTCTTTAGTCACTTCAGAATATAAACCTTTCCACTAGCATACATCACAAAACTTTAGTGCTCAGCCCTCATGCAGATATCCTCTTGATTTCAACATAAAGTACAAGTATATTCAAGTGTCAACAGAAGAAAACTTCTGTTGTAGTTTAAATTGCATGGTTTACAAAGGAGAAAAGCATGTTAAATTATTCCTTAATGCTATATTGCTAAAATGCAAAGACTATGAAGAAACTAGGCCTGTCTCAATTTGCAATTTTTTGCAAAGCACTGAAAATGTTGTTAAATTCTAAGAGCAAACAGGAGAACATTGGTGCTTCAAAAAGAAGGCAAAGACTAATTAGTAGGAAGTCAGAGGAAAAATATGGTTTTGTTCTGCACTTTCATTATTTTGCATTCAGCAAGAACTAAAACTGATTGTACTTAAATATTTTATTAAGGCTTGAATTTTCCAAGGTGGAAACAAGCTGTTCGATGCTTAAATGCTCACAGTACAGGAAAAATAAAATAGTGTGATCACTGTAATTACAGAGAAAGAATAAAGAAGCATTTCTTTCACTGATGTCAATAAAACTAACTTGTGAAAAATGAATGGTTATATCAGCATTGTATCAATTTATTAATATTAAACTAGAATACATTAAAATCATATTTCTACAATTATCTGTTCTAAATGAAACCAAACCAAATCCCAAGGATATTTTTTAAAAATCAATTTATAGAGGAAAAAAAGTCTTACTTCACTGTATAACATGAAGTTTCTATTTCTTGTAATATTCTCACCACATGCCCACAACATTCCTGCCCATAGCTTTAGTTTACAGAGTAAGTAATAGCTATTATGGGATGGCTATACTGCATAGCTTCCCACTTTAATAAAATAGTACATTAATACAGAGAGTAAAGACTTCTAATAAAATACTATATTCTAATAGAAGAGTATTTAAAACAAAAATTAAGGTAAATAAATGCATATTCTGAAAAGGAGATCACACTGGATAGTTAATTCTTACATTAATCTCACAATAAAAACTGTCTGATTCATTTTTCAGAGTAACCTCTCTGCTAGAGCAGGAAGGGAACTTAGCCCTGTTCTGCTATCAGACCCAGCAGGAAACGAGCATGTACACACACAGACTCTGTGACCCTGGGGCAAAACCCACCACTGAACCGAGGCCAAAAATTAAAAACATTAAATTGCATTACACTACTGAACACACCTCTCATGTGCTTGGGATCAAGGAAGGGAGATGGGACATAGAGGGGTTTGGGCCTTTAAGGACCAACCTTTGGAATTTCAACATCTTTCCTCCCACAGTTCAGCAGGACCTGGTGAAATCATGCTGTCACATGCTCCGGAATGATATTTTGGCTTTACCTGTTGTGAGGTCTGTACACAGAGCTGCCCTGCCCCTACAAAAGGCAATTACCTGAAGGAAGCAATTCACCACACCCTTGAGGCTCAGACTACCCTGCTGCAGAGAACTACGCCCACTGAAACACTTCTCACACCAAGTGGAGAAACAGGGTACTAAGTCAGGTATGTATTTAAGTTCTATAAACTATTTACATGAAAAAACATTAAAATATGAACTTACTTTTTAAAAGTATTCTAGAACCTAATTTAATTTATCCAAAATTCTCCATTTTTTGGCAAATAGAACAGTTTTGCCAGAACCCATATAATTAAGACAAATTTGGGTAGTTAGCAGCATCATTTGTTAAAATGTTTTCCAGCAAAGACAAAAATAATTATGTTTGGGTTTGTTGGTTTCTCTTTTAAGAAAAAAAATCCTCACCTTTATGTTTCAAACGTAACAAAGTATGCCACAAACCCCACAATGCCGTGTTGGATAATGAGGAGGCAGTCATCTGACAAAGCACAGCATTGCTTCATCATCATGAAATCTGATCAGGTCTCTTAGAAGGAGTTAAGACTGCACAGTTACAGCATATGTTGCCTTAATACTTCACTGCTTTATTAATATTAAGATGCAGTCCCTTTTGTAGGAGCATTTGGGAGATGCTGGTGCTTTCACTGGATGAACTGCTGGCTCTCAGAAGGTGCTCTGTGGTAGACAAGATTATTCCCAGGCTTGAATAGGCCAAGTTTCCAACTTTTATTTGATATACACAGTAATACAACATATGCTACAGTGATTCTGATAACAATTTAATTCCAGATCAGGGGCAGGCAGAAGCAGGAGAAAGGCTGCAGGGAATCAAATTCCGAGAATGCATGAAGCCATGATTAGGGTATAACTCATGTGGAAAAAGCTTGGATTTGATCTGTACTCTTATTTTATCTGTGACCTGCTCCAACCCCAACAGAGTAATTTGGTCCAAAGGTTCACTTGGAGTCCTCTCATTTCAAAACCAACAGCAAAACAAGAAAGAGAGGCACACCTGAGGGACTGTCAGCTGGTTAAACTGCTTTTGCTATACCCACTTCAGTGGAGTGATAGCAATTTACACCAGCTGAGAATCTGCCCTGGTGTGTTTCATTTACTCTTGAAGTCCTTTAAAAAACTTACCAAGTTCACCTACTAATTTTCTCCAAACTTTTGAGGTCACCCCTACCTACTTCTGAGCCAGATTCTCTCTGAATCAGAATGGGAATGGTACAATTTCTCTGCATGAAAAGAGACCTCCTAATTTACAAAGATTTCAGTAAACAAAGTGATGATTCCATGTACTGTGATGTCTCATAAATAAATATAACAGCAGAATCAGTGCTGTTGCTGGCTATTTGACAGGAGGCTACCATCCCTACTAACAATATGTCAATATGCTTAATTAAGGATTAGAAAGGAGATCAAAAATCAAGTTCGTGACAGGTTTTTAACACAAAGTTCACAAATGCATATTTGCATCCCAGGAGATAAAGAAATTAATCAAAAGGTACCAAGCTGCATGCCAGGAAAAGCTACTGCAAGATAAACAGTGATATGATCACATTCATCAATTCAAAATCAGCTTAAAAGTAGAAAAAAGTCATTCTATAGTACATCCATGGAAACATATTTTCCTATTGAAAGGCCAGAAGGCAAGAAGGAAAAGAGGATAGCAAAAATTACAAACTCAGAAACTTACACAAGCTCAGTCTCAGTGAGACTGAGAAATAGGATTCTCTCTATATTGTTAAAGTACTTTAAAAGTAATTTGGAATTTTCAGGAAAAAATAGGAAATTATCTTAGGTCTAGAGACAGTGACTGATTTAGTCAAATGAACCTCCTGAAAAGCTTTCTGTCAAAACAAAACACAATTTTGCATTTTGCATCACCTGTGAATGGCATTTTACTGCTTAAATCACATTCCCTGCAGAACGAATAATCATCCATGTATCAAAGGCAAGTCTCTCATAGCAACTGAAACATCTTTAAACTGCAAAAGATTCTGGAGAGAGGTAAGAAAAGTCACACATGGCTCCAAAACCTTCTGTAATTCCCACGAATAGGATTAGCAGGACCTCCTGAATCAAGGTCAGTGTCTTCTAATGGAGTCAACCAAACTATTTCATTTTCAGCAAATTCACCCTAAGCCTATGCCCTCCTGAAGGTCAGGAACCTTCTTCTAGAGTCTAATCTAGTTTTACCCATGGAAAGATGAATACATCTGACTCTTTTTACCATTGTTTTCTAACTCTTGCTTCCTAGCTTTTATCCTGGATATATTTCTACTATGCAGTCAGACCTTCTCTTGCTGCCAGAACAAACCTGCTTCTTTTAACTTGTTCTGAAAGAGTGATTCTCCATGCCTCGGTCACCCTAGCACCACTTTCCTGCAAGTTTTCAGATTTTGAAATAATTTGAACTCACAGAGTTTATACGAGAGTAAACCTGTAGTATAAAGGAATTGGCTGTGGTCTAAGGGATAAACTTAATAGTACCTGTGTGCTCTAGACTATAATTGTTGCTTATAAGGGCAAAATAACACTGGGTTAATAACTTGGCCTCCCCAGTCTCATTGTTTTCCTTTGTTTCCTCTCAAAATGCTTTATTATTAATTGGAAAGAACACATCACAACAAAATTGGAATGCAGAAACTTGTCTGTGCCAAGGAAAAAAAACCCTCTTCCTAACCTCAAGGACATTTTGCCATTAGTAAATGCCTCATATAAAACTAAAAATAAATGCATGGACTCAGCTTACAAGATTTTCTCTCTACAGCTTCTCCCCACTGCCAAACCACAAAACCCAGACAAGGGCAAGAAAGCCTTGGGTGCCCTATTTCTTTTCCCCAAAGGTTATGGTTGCTTACACATTAGGCTATGCTTCAAGAATTTACAGTGTAGAGTGATCAACTCATTACTATTTTACTTCCTCCTAGCTTCATTTTTTAAAATTATTCCTAGTTTTAAATGGAAATGTATACCAATGCACATAATTTTAGATTTTTGTCAGACTGAGCCCTCAAGCCTTATAATTTTATTTCTGCAAACGTGTATGTGAAATGGCCTCAACTGCTAGTCAAAGTCTCCAGTCTCCTTTTTTTTCTTGTCTTTTAGAAGACTGAACTAAACTTTGCAGAAAATGCCCAGAAGACATGAATCTTCCCTGTTGCTAACCTGGGTTCCACTGCTAGATCAAAACTTGCCATGTGAAAAAGGCAATTTTAAAAGCAGAGGGAATATGGTAAGGAGGTTTTACTGATTCTTTGGTATCTTTATAAGCTGAAGAACTGAGATTTTCACTAGTCTCAGGCTAAATCTCCCCTATTTATTCCTACAAATATGTGACAGTACAGCCTAGATTCATCTAGCTGAAAAAATTACTATCCTTATCAGTTTCTTCCCCAGCAAGTTGCAAAAAACAGATGTGGTAGGATAAAGACACTAATTTGCACATTATTGGCAATGACTAAGGAGATACAGACCACTTACATCAACTTTGACAATGCTACAGGTAACAGCTCTAGACTTAGAAAATACTGCACTTTTTATCAGGTAAAGTAATTTGCTGACTGAAATAGGGGCAATACTGCCTGATAAGGTCAGTTCTTAGTCAGCACAGGCATCTTGATTATTTCTTGGTGAGTATCATACACTAATTTAATTTGAAAGGGACATAAGGAGGTTATCTGGTCTGACCATGCAACAGGGGAATCTTTGCCATTAGATAAAGTAGCTCAGGGCCTTATCCAGTTGAGTTCAGAGAGTTTTCAAACATCTTCCACACTTTTTTGAGACATCATCTTCCAATATCTGATCGCCTACAATTTTTTTCCCTAATGTCAATTCATATTTTCCTTGATGCAGCTTGTGTCCATTGCTGCCCATCCTTTACCTGTGTACTACTTGAAGGACACTGGGTCCACCTTGACTATAGAAGGAAAAAAATCCTTCTCCCATTGGAGAGCTGAAAACATCCATTTATGCAGAGAAAACAGATGGGGATAAAGCCAAACACCACTATTTCAACAGTTGAGATAATTCAGAATACTGAGAGATTCTCTTACACAAGAACTGAAAGACTGGTTCAAACCATGAAAAAACCATGTGTTGGTGATTCCTAAATTAACATCAGTAAGACTGACCTTCTCAAAAATGGGAAAATTACCTGTTTAGATAGGATGCCCTGTAAAAAGTGTTTTATAAATGGTTTTCTGGTTTAGTCCTGCTACCTTGCTCTCTGTCAACTCCAAAATGATATTTCCATTGCATAAGAGGTGGAAAATAATGAAAAATATTTAAATGATTCATTAAATTTTGTCATGCACATTACCGAGATAAAACTCATACTCTTCTTTCAGGTAAGCCATAATGAATTGCTTGTTTTTTTCCCCTGAAGCAACAGCAATTGGATATTGATTTAGAAAAGGTAAAGGGATGTGATTAAAAAAAAAACTACATCAGAATGAAATTATAACAGTGTGGAATTTTATTGTATGATGAAATGTAATCATACTATATACACTACACAGGATGGGAAGAAAAACAATTGCACAGTTCTTTCAGGGGAAGCAAAGCAGAGGTAGAAAAGTCACCATTCATTGTAGAACAGGCAAACTTCATCCCTGGAGTGAGCTACCTGAGATTTTTCTCAGTCTCCACGTGGATTTTATTAAGCTTTCTAGGATTTTATTAAGCCTTCTGTTTCATTCTTTCAAACTTGTCTTTGTTTTTCTCTTGCATAAAGGATGCAGGAAAAACTCAATTATGCTTTTTTTTCAAAACAAACATTATTCTAAAGCTTCTGCCATACCAAGTGTGGAGAGATTCGGTGTGTTTTATGTGGCTTGCATATGACCTCTGCATCCATTTACAGATGGTTGGTTAAATGCACAAGGACTGTTAATTGGAAAATACCCTTAACCTATGGTGGTAATTTAGTTTTAAGGGAATACATGAATTGAGCTGAAGTGACACATGCAAATCTGAAAAAATTTAATTTCCTTTTCCTATCTGATTTCAGCTCACTTCTCTTTAGCGTCCTTTTCTCCCTCAGGATACCTCAGTATTTCAGCAGACATGAGGTTTTATGCCATGTTGTTCCCAACTCAAACATAACTCTCACCGTATAACAACTTCCCAGAGGTAATTCTGCCTTACCAGAACACAATTCCAACTTACCCCTGCAAAACTTGCAAAATCCACCAATAAATCAATCACTTCAGAACCTGGTATCCCTAAACTTAATCCCAACCCTGACTGTAAAGCAATTACACTGGTTGTTGTCCATCCCAGGTATAACAAGAGAGGTTGTATGCTCCCTATTCTGGCACTCAGAGTAGATCAAACTTCCAGCCCACCATGGTCCCAAGTGACAGTGAATTCCTCATTTGGATAAGTCCTTTCCTACTCTTCATGCAATAGGTGTGTTTCCTCCTTATTTAACCCTACAGAGAAGATTCACACCTTTCTCTGTTCACCAAAAAAAAAAACCCAAAAAACCCAAACAAACAAACAAAAAAAATTAAACAAAACAAAAAAGGAAGCGTGCACATACATCTATATTCTAAAGAAGCTGAAAGTTGTGTGCACATCTAAACATACATACAAAAGTGAAGCCTACATTACTGTGAAGAAAGAAGGTCTTGAGACTGATCTGAAACGCTTAAGTCCAAAGTCTCACAGCTTCAGTGCAGACAGAGGAACCCGTGTACATTTTCCTTCTCCCTGCTCCATTCCTGGAAGTGTTCAAGGCCAGGCTGGATCAGGCTTTGAGCAATCTGGTCTAGTGGAGGTCCCCACTCATGGCAGAGGGTTTGGATCTAGAGGATCTTTAAGGTCCTTTCAACCCAAACCATTGTATGATTCTATACCTTCATGGTTATAACTACCTCATAATTCTAATTCTAGCCTTACACAGAAACTCTAATGGCTTGGGATGGGAGGAACTGGAGATCTGTTATGGATTGGTAAGATACACACATCAGAGAGAACAGAGAATACCTGATTTTTGATAATAACGGTTTTAACCCTGACCCTCACCAAGAAAACATGAAATTGTTTGTCTGAGAGCTCAGGTTTTTATAAGGCTGAAATGGAAGAAATCCATTTCCTAGTCAATCATCCACAGTACCCAGAGCTAGGATGACCTACAGCACCAACAGGGACCAGTAACTCTGGGACAGATCAGTCTCTCCAGTCACAGTAATTGTACTCAAGGAACCGACTTACAAAATCAGGATATTCAGGTTATGGTCAGAGTTGTGACTAGGATTTGTGTTTGGAACTACAAGGGGGAAAGCCAAACTTCTGACGCATTGTTAATCTGGGCAGGGAGCAGTCAGGGGTCTGTGCAATAGGAGAGGTGATCTAGCCAGTAGTCTACCTAGAATTAAATAAAAATGGGGTTAGGAATTGGACACCTGGGGAGTACAAAAACATTAGGTCCTCCAAGACCAACATGGCTTGGATGAAAGAAGGTGCTGGCAGAAACAAGGCAATGGTTACTATGTCCTCATCTGACATCCAGGGATTCAGCTGAACCAAGGCAAGGGATGGAGGCTGAATAGCTATCAGGAATTATACTGAATTGTGCAGACCTTGAAGCTGAAAGCCACTGCCAGGAAGAGAGAGTGGGTGAAACACTCCTGAGATAAGAACAGCACAGTAGACTGTAGTGTTAAGCTGTAGAATCAATATTAAGTGTATCCATAACCTTCAAGACACTTGGGGATCTGTGGTAGTCCTTGGAAAATTTCACAGGGTTCAAAATGAACTTGAGTATTTGGCTGGGCTGTTTCAAAGATAATTTAGGTAACTCCTAATTTTCCGCCTCCATGTATTCATAACCAATTTATATTAATTTGTTGGTGCATTCAGTTAATGATCCAATGACACAAGAATCACTATGTCCCTGTTCAAATTATTAGGCAATTAAATCAACTTCTCACAAAAACCCTATTGAACTCTTTAAATCAGATAGAGGGTCTGCATGGTCCTTACTTGCAGCCTGGGGAGGTTATTTTGCAGAGAGCCCTGCACAAGGGAACAGCTCACTGGTCACTGCCAAGGGCTGCAGGCAGCAGTGCACAGCCAGCAGCACAGCTTCTGCTTTGCCTTCTCTGCCTGTCTTCATTCCATAGGTAACAATGACAGATGAAAAGACCTGACTGTGTAGAGACAGGCAAGGAGTCATTAATTGCCCTTCACTTTCAGATCAACAGCAAAGCGGAAAGAGAGCTCAGATTCAGCACCTGTGTAGTTCTCCTAGCCCAGAAGATAATTCCTTAGGGATCATTCAGCTAAGTGGATCTTTCTTAAAAACAAGCAAAGAAACAAAACAAAACAAACCCACAAAAAGCAGTTCTTCATTTCTTCTAAATTCCAACACAAGAAATAAAAAATGTAGGGGTGAGTACCCACAAGCAAGAATAGCTTCAGGGATAGTTCATGGAGAATGAAGGCCTCTCTGAGAGATGGAATACAAAATAAAAAACAGAATAGCTGGAAGATAAATGCAGGTTTTGCCCAAACATGAGAAGCTGAATTTACATGAGACTTATTCCTTGTTAAAAATTCTTTTTTTCTTTCCTAAATGGATGATTGACATTTGTCAGATAAGTATTTAGACATCTATACTTTCAATCTATTATCAATTAAGCCTATTTGTGTTATTCAGCAATTCCAGACATTTTATTTAAAGGATTTCTATGATTCTGTCTCAAATGCGTAAAAATTTCCCATCCTAGAAGTGAAATGCCTTAGAGTTTGGAGACTTCTGGTGGTCTGTTGTGTAGGTACAGTTCCAGCTGAATTTCTACCACTACTGCTGCCATCCTTAGGCCCAGCATCCAACTGTAACAATTTCATTTCCAGATTCCTTTGGGAACACCCAGAGGGATTTTCTGAAGTCAGTTGTTCTAAGGTCACTTCTATCTCTTTCAGAGAAAATTCACCTCTATCTTCAGACTGAGGGTTCAGGAGCTCTCCTTAGTAACTCCTTAGTAACTCCTGCAGGGCAAAAATCCAAGACATAGTTTCCTTAATACTTCATCACCTGCAGCTTTCACAAAGGCTTCTTAACTTAATTCAAACAAAACTAGAATAGTTATATAGTCTTAGGAATCTCATGTTTCGTATTAGTTAATGATGATTATCCCTAAATGGATAATCCATTTCAGGGCTGGTTATAGATATCACAGCAGGAAGATTTTAATTTATCCACTGCTGTGAGCACTCTCCCATATATTGCAGATTCCTGTGTCCTTGCACCCACTTAAGGTCTCCCTTTCCCAGGAGCTGTTAGGCAGAACAAGAACTGCTGCTATAATTGTTACACAGGACAAGAGCTGCTGCTATTTCTGTCATCACACACTCATTACTCATTACTCTGACCACTTTGATTGCATTTTAGTCTGTATAAACTGGTTCTATTTCCTATTAACCACCAGATTAAGAAAAGTTTCAAGTTTGGAGTTTTTCCCCCATTCTAATAAAGGCTGGGGTGGGGGTTGGGGGGAGAAGAAGAAGGGGGGAAAAAAGGGCATTTCTACCAAGTACATCTTCAACGAAAATAACTCTCTTTTCACAAAATCACAGAATTACAGAGTAGTTGAGGTTGAAAGGGGCCTCTGGAAGTCATCTGGCCCAACATCACTACTCAGTCAGGGCCACCTAGAGCCGGCTGTCCAGGACATGGTCCAGGAAGCTTCTGAATATCTCCAAGGATGGAGAGTCTCCACAACTTCCCTGGACAATCTGTGCTAAAGATCAGTCATCCTGATATTTCCAGATGTTCAGAGGGAGCCTCCTGTGCTTCAGTTTGTGCCCATTGCCTCTGGTTCTGTCACTGGGCACCACTGAAAAGAGCCTGGCCACATCCTGTTTGCATCCTCCCTGCAGGTATTTTGTACACAGTGGCAAGATTCTCCCGAGCCTTTCCTATTCCAGGCCCAACAGTCACAGTTCTCTCAGCTTTTCCTCATATGTGAGTTATCCCAGTCCCTTCATCAGCTTCTTTGCCCTTGCCTGCCCTCTGCCCAGTATATCCACATTGGTATTGTACTTGGGAGCCTCAGGAGAATGGAGCACTCCAGGTGTGGCCTCATCTGTGCTCAGCACAGGGGCAGGATCACCTCCCTTGATCTGCTGGCAGCCCAGGATACCACCAGCCACCTGTGCAGCAAGGGCACACTGCTCTGCTTCAAGTGATCAAACAAGGCCCTGCAGATCCCCTTTCTTGATGTAACCCTCTGAAGTCAAGGATTGTTTTATCCAAAGCTTTCCTCACCTAATGTGGAGAACTGTGAAACTTCTAAATGGAAACTTAGTTCTTCTGGGCTGACTGCCATCAACTGTACCTGTTTGTCAGTCAACAGAGCCATACCCCTTTCCGAGACTCACACAATGGATCCATACACCCTTTTCCATAATACTAATGCCTTTCTGTCATCCCTGTGAGGAACAGACCTTAACAATTTCCTCTCCATCATCACCCCACTCTTAATAAATTCTTAATAAATTTCTGAGTGATTCAACAAGAATGCACTTTCCTCTTCAATAGGCTGTTCCACTCATTACTATTTGCCATAATTACATTCAATCTGTCCTCATTTCTCCATTAGAATTGGAAAACTTGAAAACTGGAAAATTATACCTGGAAGAGAGCTAAATCCTGCTGTACATATAAAGGGAGAAAACAAACAAACAAACCCAACAAAAATCCCCAACCAACCAGCAACAACACAGAGCTCCTGGCTTGCACCCTGTTGACTGAGTCACAGCCACACTGGATGAAACTGAAGGTCAGACCTGCAGGTTACACACTGAGGTTCTGCCCAGCCACATCTAAGGGCATGCTCAGCCAGCAGCTGTTAGCAATAAAGAGTAGATGGACTTGATCAGAAGTCAATCTCATCAGTTTCTGTATCAATTGGATGCTGTCTGTGTTAGCCCAGGAGTGCCAATACCAGCGATGGATCTGGAATGGGAAAGCATGATCATGCAATTCTCCTTTCAGGAATGTTGCTACAGCCTCAGTCTGTGGACAACTGCCAGTACTTAGAAGGAGGTGGCAAGAGCTGGTAGCTCTTGATGATCCAGCCCTGGAAAAAATATTCCAGATAATGGGAAAACCTCTCATTTTTTCCCCCAAAAGGGAAGAAGCCATATGGCACTCTTCTGATTCAACCCAGGACTGTCCTTTATACTCTTCTGGTACTGCCCCAAATACAGCCTGCAGGTTAAGGGTCCTTCTTAGCACAGGTAAATCTGAAAGGCTCCACAAGATTTAGGGGGTTTTCACATAAATATGAAGTTTGCATGTAGCAAAAGTGTCAGGAGAGGGAGAAGCAGAAGAAAAGAAGAAAGGATGGAAAGCAAGCAGTCCAAGCCCAGCACCAGGAACCCTGACTCCACTCACAAACAGAAATTAAGGACACGTAATCCTCACTTTATTCATATGAGAAAGTGAACCTCACTCTCACATACAGACTTCACTCTATTTTTTTTCCTAATGCTCTTAGAAATGTCTGCCTTTAGTAGTCATCGTTGTTATAAGGCTCTTTAAATTGTAATGGCATCATCTCCCATTTCTGGGGAACTTTTTGTTCACAGGAATTCCTGGGAATACTACTCCTATCTGGTGAAATTCTTTGTACATTCTTCATACATTCATGTACTTTACTTTCTATCAAATTAATCTCTACATTTATTAATTATGTGATCTCTGTGTGTGTCACATTAGGAAATGGATCTTGACCTGCACATCTGCCACCCTAAACCCCATAGATATCAATGTTTATGTACCATTCAAACTAAGTTCCACAATCAGTGTTCTTTTTTTCCCTGTCTCTGTGTACACATGACTCTTAGACACAAAAGCCCTACAACAACTTGCTGCTGAAGCCACCAGCAAAGGATGAATCCAGGTAGTTTCCAACCAGCGTTGCTGGATGGAGGAAACACAATGGTACATTTGGCAGCAGGGTGATCCAAATGGAACTGTACATCTCAATTTTCTGTTGTATCACAGAACTCTGTATGCTGTGCTCCCCAGACTAACCAGCATTGCTATGTGCAGATTTATATACCTGCTGGTTGCCCTGCTCCCCAAAGAGTCACGTTTCCAAAGAGAAATCAAATTATCTGCAAAGGCAGAACCCTGGTGAGAAAGAGAGGAGCTGGAGTTGAGTTTCACCTCTTAAGCACTGAAGTCACTATGGATATTTTGAAGAGCAGAAAATGATACCTAAAGCTGAAAAGAGTATGCTGCCAGAGGTACTAATTAAATGTCTGGAAACTCATAGCAACTTGGATAGTCACATTAATACAATCAACTTAGCAAATCTTCTCTCAGGATTACTCAATTCCATTTGCGTGACTTGATTCTGACTCCAAAATTTATTAAATTATCTCTCTTCAAATGCAGACAAGAAAAGACATATTAAACAAAAGGCAAGGTTTCCCCTGCAATATAAAAGAAAATTGGAACAGAGAAAGAATTTTTATATGAAAACAACAGAGAGACACTGGGAAAAGCAGTCCTTTGTAGGTGAATTTTGCTCTATTTTATACACCAATAAAAATACAGATTAATAGATTCCTTGTGCAATAAAAATGGAAATAGGAAAAATATATTTCATCCTTGCAATCCATTTAACCAGAAACTTCTGCAATGTTCTGCAAGAAGTACCTTCTAAGAACAGAAAGAGAAGGAATACAGAGAAAGGCAAAATTCTGTGTAACAGAAAACCTGCAAATTATCCAAACTATATCTGTTTCCTGGAACTAATAATAGCAAAGCAAAATAAACACACTCACAGTAAGACTTACTGCTCTATTACTAGAAAAGAGAACACTCTTAAATACAGAGTTGAAAAAGCAACTAGCAAGTACATTCGATTAAATCGCTTTCTTTAAATCACTTCACAAATATAATCAGTGTTCAAAAAAAGAAAAAAAAACAGCAAGACAATAAAATGTCCTATGTAAATACTGACCACTCAAACTGACACCCCAACACAAAAGTATACACCTCAACTGGACATAAAGACATTCTATCGTGTGTATTTACTCATGTGCTGCCATTTTGTCCATTACTGCCCCTGCTCCAGTCTTGCCTTTCACAGTAAGGCACGTCACGTTAGGAGGGTAAACCACTCTGCCAAGCCAGTCAGCCTCCACGGCTTCCTCTGGGCTTTCAGACCAACAACTCCGGTGACACAAACACAGAGAGTGCAAAGCAGGAAATTCCCAGAAATCTCTTGTAAGAGCTGCCTTGTGGCCATCCACCTGGACCTTCTGCCCTGCAAGAGGAACAGCCAGGGAATGTACAGCCTTCAAACACAGCCCACTGCTGAGTCCCCATGCTAAGGGCTGTACAACACCAGGTGCCTGGCTGGGCAGCCAATGCCAACCACATTGCCAGAGTTGCTTCCACCTGGCAATTCACAGAACTCTGTCTGGAGCTCGAGCGCTTCACTCAGTCTGTAACAATTTATGCTAAAACTTCCCTGTGAAAAGTCAGGGTCTTCTCCCCAAAACTGCACACCCTACAACAGATAAGCTCCATGTGGATGTTCTGAGGATTGTTTGCTGTCAGAATATCCAAAGTGTTGGCTTGCACTATTAATTTTGTATCCCTGGGATAGGAGGCAGGGAGGAAGAAGGGATGGCCCTCAAGGTAGCCTTGTAGTTACGCTCTGTAGATCAGTGTTTCCATCTCATGTTTCCAAAGAAAATGTTAAATTTGCTACCTAAATCCAGGTCTGTTAATCAACAACAATCTCCTTATTAATGATGGCAAAAAACACAAAATGTCCTTGAAATATAAGCCAATAAAAAAGGCAACTACTGTATTTTAACTGATGCAATGATGACAATGACTAATTTTAGGTGAGCCCTAAACCATAGAATGCACAAGTATTTGGGATGAGCTTTCTAATACAGCAATAGACACAAACACACCAGGGCTACAGACTGAATCATGGGCACTCCTGGTTGAAACATAATGCAGTACAATTTTAGCCAATATGGACAGAAGCTTAACATATTGCATTTATTGAAAAAGGCAAATATAACTGAAATTGGAAATAAATCAAATTGAATTTTTTCCATGTTTTTGTACCTTCCATTTCAAAGAAGTTTTTTCTAGAAGTGAGACACCTTTACAAAGCCATTACAGAAATAAATCATCTGAGGAAAAAAGGAAATTGCAGCTGCCAGACATATTCCTCTCCATCACTGTAAGTAGCATCTGCTTGAAATTATCCCTAATGAACAAGCTGCATTCCTAAATTTCTGCACAATCTGAGAAACTTCGATTTAGACATTTTTCATTTAGAACTGAAGGGATTCAGTTTGAAAGGTTGTCTGGATGTTTCTCAAAGTAATTACCAGAGAATAACAAAACTGTGAAGAGGTGCTGAAAATCCAAGTAATCAACATAAGCGCTTTGAAGAACACACATCAGAGACAGCAGCTTAGATATTCTCCACACAAATACTACTAAAGAATTAGGATCAATTTTTTACTGACTTTAGATAGTCTATTAATTCTCCTTCCCTCAAAGATGGAAATGTGAAGCACACTGTGTTGAGAAGTTTAAGGAAAACCTATGCATTTGCCTGACTTTAAGTGCTTTCTGTCCAAATGAACATGACTAACCCTTTCATCTACCCCTCAAAACATGCACTAGAATGAGGAACATTTTGTCAATTTTCCATGTATCTTGAGGGAAAAAGAAAGGAGTTTTGTAGGTTTAGATTAAGCACTTCCTAATTAAACATTTAAAATAAATTCTCAATACAGTGCTTCTCATATGAGCAGTCATTTTGTAAGTAAAAATCAGAGGTAAAACATTTCTGGTTTTATAAGCTTATATAGTGAATCTTTCAACATTCATAATCAGTGACACCTTTTTATTGTGTTTTGAGCAGAGAAATGTAATTTCAAATGTTTTATTAGAACATATATTTTAAAAGTCAAAAAAGCAAGGACAAGGACATTGCAGGAAATTGGTGTAGTTTCATTTTGGTTTTTGGGGGTTGATTTGTTTTTTTAGGAAAAAGTTATCTATTTTTTATTTGCTTATCTATCTTGCACCATAGAAATGCGAGCTTTGCACTAATCAAGATCAACATATAAATTCCACGAGCTTCCTGTCATTCAAGTTGACCTCTCTTAAGCTGAGGAGTACAAAAGCCATTCAGATCTTCTTTCAGAATTTTTTACTATATAGATGAGAAAATTTCTAATCCATATTTCTGTATATCCTGGACAAACCCAAATTTCCACTATCTTTAACATATCTAAGCATGAAATTTAGGGACATCAGCAGGAAGAGAAATCTTACACCCTAGGAAGAAGGAAATTGTCCTATAAATCATAGTGAACATCAGAATTACCCAGAGTATCAGAGAAGCCACAATTCAAAACCAAATGTATGAAACCAGAGCATAATCAGTGTTAAAACTAATGCTAGAACTCATGATCCCAAGTAAATGTTATTTCTGAAAGCAAAAGTTTTATTGTCATGTAAGAAGTGATGATTTCAACAATGTACCTGCAGAGTTCATAAACCATTTTTGAGACAGATGTTTATTTGCAATTGTGACATTCTTTTTTGGTATGTTTTTTTTCTGTCACACCATAGCCTTATACTGCAGTTTTCCTACACCATGAAAAAAAAAAGTCTTTAGGACTTACAGGTATTCAAAAGGAATTGTCTGTGTTGCAGAGTAGCACAAAGCCCTGTCTTCCCACAGGGCAGAGGCACCCACCACTGGGGACTGGGTATCTCCTAATGCTCCCTGAAGCTGGTGAGCCAGCCTGTACCAAACATCACCCAACACACTCTCAAGGGCAGAGCCAGGTGCTGATATGACAGAGGACACAGATACATGTCACAAGGACACAAATAAAAATCACTCTGCTTTGGCTGCGCTGGTACAGCCATAGTGTTTATACTACTGTAACCTGTTTCCATAAGGGAAAGGGAATGACTCTTGAAATTAGGATAAGACTTTGCAGTAGGAGGATTTCTACCAATATAACTACTCAGGAAGGAAAAGGTTATTAGGCAGTGAATATATTTCAATGTAGTCCAGGCTCATCTTTACCTTTGCTAAGATATTTATAGGGAATTATGTTCTAGAAATAGCTCTTCTTTTGAAAGGTAAGCAGCACTTGGTTCCAAGTTGTGCATTTCTCCAACAATATAAGTATTAAATGACAGCTCTTAGGTGAATGAACAATGATCTTAATCAAATGCACCCAATGAACCATAGCATTATAATTTGATCTTTTTCATTCCATATTACATGGCATTAGATAAACTGGAAGCAATTTTTGAACTTGCCAAGCACAGCTGAGGTCTCTCCTTCATAATTCCTTCAATTAAACACATAGAGATGTTGACTTTCAGACAGTATTTTGGGTTATTTCTCTTCACAGCATATCATAGCTCACAATAAATGAACACACAGTATGAACCTCCATGCAAAGTAAAGTTTTAAATATGCTAACAAGTTTCATATTGGGAACACTCAAATAAGCAGCTGGAGGAATTGGACTAAAAAAGGTTCAATAAATGTAGGCTCTTAAAAGTTTATGCTCGCATAAATCCTCAGGTAATGCTTCAATTCTGCAGGCCACAGCCAATAGAGAATAAGAGATGTACTTAAAGTGATGTGGTAAACTAATAAAAAAATTATATATTCCAATCTTTGAGATTACCCTGTGACCAGCAGGGTCTGTTCCAAGTTTTACGATAAACAGATATATATGTTACAGCGCCTGCTAGTAACTGCTGGCAATAAAACATACCCATCGAGAGCAAATCCTGGAGGAAACAAGCATTTATTTTTCATTAAATGGGTACTTCAGGATATGCCTTCCCTCATGATTTGTACAGTTTCAACTTTCTTTGGAGGCAGTTTGGAGCTCCCTGTTCCTCAGGTCCCACTGCTGCGAATAGACAAATTAGCCCAGCTTCTCTGCTGCCAAGTCAATGCTCATCAGACTTTGTTAAACTTGTGCCCAAGGCTACCCCTGGTCCTGACATTGTCCAAGACACTCATTTCTATTCCACACTGGAAACAAAAGTAGCTAGCTGAGAGATTTCATTCTGACAGCACTAGAGTACTTTGCTTCTGGGCCCTACCATATCACTTTCATATCCCCATCAGTGGATGTTTTCCCTGCCCTACTTCAAACCATTCCAAAGAGTATATTTACGATTTTAAAAGTTGCTTCATACTGACAACATCAACAACAGAATAAGTAGCCTCTTCTATTCTAGGCTCTGTTCCTACTGTCCAAGTTTGTGTATCAGGTGTGCTCACTCTTTCAAGGTGGAGTTTAACCACCACTCAGGTCAACACCTTATCAAGAAACATCAGCAGATTGACACAGAACTCCAATATTTGCCAGCGGAGCACCCTTTTGTTCTGTTGAGTGACAGTCACCTGGCACACATGCAGTATGAGTGAAAGTACTTCAGAAACATGTCAGAGCAAATTCACCGTAGCAGCCAGATCAGCCAGGCTTAGAGACTGATCAATCCAAGTAATTCTTTCCATCACAATTACCCCCTTATCTTTCCTTACTTTGAATAATTTTTAAAGTAACCTGGGTTTGGATGCTACTAATAATTTACAAGACAAAACATTTTAACATAGCAGAAAAAGACTCACAGAAACTGTAATTAGAATAGAAAATAGCACATGGTTTGCTGTAGTAACAGGTAATGCCTGCCACAGAGTCCTACTGCAGATCTGCCAAACTGAGCAAAAGGTTTCACTTGCCTTCTGTAGCACAGATTATTACAGACTGAACCCCAATTACTTGATTACCTCTTGTTAGAACATCACAGAGCTTTGTCCTACCAATGTTCCTTTGTGATCTCTGGTCACTGAGTGCTGATATGCTATGGGTCTGCGGAAGGACAACAAACCTACTGGCCTGGATGCCACTAACAACAGCAGTACCACAAGGGACTGCCCTGGAATCTGTCCTGTTCAACATCTTTATCAGTGACCTGAAAGAGGCAGTGGAGTGGTTGCTGTTAAAGTTCACTGGAGGCAACCAAACTGGAGGCAGGCTGAGAGAACAAAATTATATGCTCAAAGACAGGGCTACCATTTGGATGGACCTAGACAGGCTGGAGGAATGGGCTGACAGGAATCTCACTATACAAAGGACAAATAAAAGGTCCAATATCTGGCAAGGAGGAACGCCTTTCAATTGTACAGGCTGGGGGAGGACTCTGTGAAAAAAAGACACCTGTGGATATCAGTAGACACTAAGTTGAACAAGAGCCAATGGTATCTCTGGCAGCAAGGGAGGCCAGCAGTACTCTGAGCTGTATCAAGAGGAGCACAGACAGTAGATGAAGGATATCATCCTCCTTTACTCAGGTCTCATTAGACCCCACTAGAATATCACATACAATTCTGGGTTTGAAAATACAAGGAAGACATCAATAACTTGGAAAGAGTTTAGGGGAGGGCTACTGCAGTGGTCAGAGGAGGGGCCTGTTCAGCCTAGAGAAGACAGCTGTTGGGGGACCTGTTTCCCATAGGGAGATTTATCAGGATAGAGCCAGGCTTTCCAGAGCAGTGCACAGCAGGGGGACAAAAGACAACCACCACACCCTGAAGTAAGACAGATTCATGTATGTAAAAGAAAGACTCTTTCCCCTGAGGACGGCAAGTCAAACATTGGAGCAGGTTGCACAGAAAGCTGTGCCTCCACATGCCTGAATGCTTCTGAGACCTGACTGGATGAAACCCTGAGCAATGAGCAGTGAGCCCTATTTGATCTTATAGCTGATGTGGTTCTGAGTAGGAAGTTGACCTAGACATGCACTTCCTGAGGTCCCACCTAATCTGCTGCAACACCACAGAGTCTTTTTCCCTGCCCACTAGAAGAAGGACACGCAAGACTATAAGTTTAAAGAATGAATCAATTCAGTGAAGATATATACAAGTGAACAGAAATTGCTGCATGCATTATAAGCACGAAGGACCACATGAGTCATAGAACCTGCTGTGACAGTGTGCTACCACACTGCAAATGGCTACTGAGCATGATTCACAGAATATTGTTCTTCCACACTATCATTCAGCGCAGTCCAGAAAAATACCTCAAGGGTCAGATGAGAGCTCTCATCATGTGAAGGTCAACAGTGACACAAGCACAAGTGTGTATAATTGAATAATTTTAGGCTGTAATTAGAAGATTTTTAGCCTTCTGGGGAATTAAATTCTGGAACAATCTGGTAATAGAAGTAATAGGGCATTAGAGCTAAGTGCTTTCAAGAGCTAAGGAACTTTATCAAAGGGATAAGTTAATCAATGTCCATAAAAAGACTTAACAAAGACCTCATATGAAAAGGACTCAGAAGAGTGCTATTTGCTATGCTGAAAATATATCTGGATAAAAGTCTACATCCTAGGTGATGAAAGTGAAAAATGTCATAAAAATACAATATTAAAATGCTAAGTAGCAGTGATAAGCAGCCTTTGATGAAAGGATCTGAGACAAAAGTACATAGTAGTATTACTCCTGCCCAGTCCATCCCAAAGAGGAATATTTTCCTGTGAAGCAGTAGATTTTTTTTTTTTCACAAAAAAAAAAAAAAACAACATACAAAATCTAAACCAAGTATCATTAGTATTCTGAACTAGATTAGGCTAAAGTTATAGGTGTTATGTTACTCAGGGAAAAAGTCAAAAAAAATGCAGTGGTTAACAGTTTACAGATATCAGAGCAGAAATGGCCCAAATGAACATTGTGGCCCAAACACTTCAGACACACATTTTCTGGAGAGATACATGGACTCCATGGGAACTTGTTGCCTAAACAGCCTATAATTGCACATAACAAAAAAACAGAGTGACTCATCATTCATTAATGTTTTCTCCACTGCAGGTGGTAGAAAAATTACAGGAGGAGACATCAAGGCTTTGGTCAGACGATCACATAAATTCAGTTACATAGATTGGCTGGCCTTCAGCATAAGACCCACATTTGTCCAAAAGAGACTACATGGTCTGCCCTTACTAAAAGAGTGGTGTCCAATTGTATCAAGGGAATAATAATATATAGCTACTGCTGTCTCTTACCACCAATGAAAAAATAAATAATCTAGTAGATTACCAGGCAGACTGGTTTTATTGGCCTATTAGAAAGCATCAGCAGCTCACCAGCATGTCCGGCAAACAGTGTTAAAGACCTCCTTAACATCTGCCTCAAAAAAAATCACATTACTGCAAAACAGGGAAGTAAAAAAAATGGTGGTGATATGCATGACAAATTCAAACCATCTTAAATCTGAGGTTCTTTCTATAAACACTGTACATTCTGCCCATTAGTATCTGCATTTCAAGATGCTAAGTACTTTTCAGCCCATGGCAAACTCTATTTGGAAAAAATTGTTACCATATCATCATTTAAAGTTATTTTTCCACCTGTCTTGTCCTTGTTTCAGTGTTCACAACTACACTTTGCAACACATTAATGATACAACATTCACCTTTTACAGCTATTTAACCACAGTGTCACAGTTTCTTTCACATGGTACAGCTTCTCATATGAAGTTTGGAGGAACTCACACACCAACATCAGTATCTTAACTTCCCTATCAGTATCTGATACCCCCAATCATTGCCTGGCTTCTTGCAAAGTGCTGTGAGAAAGCTAAAGTGACAGAGGCAATGAAAACCAGGTTCCTCACAAGATGCAGAGACTGAAATATAGGAATAAATTGTTTTCAAATACAATTATTCTATATGGAATTGCTCAGATCTTCATTATCTTGGAAAAAATTGCCCAATTCCACATATACAGAGTATAAATGTTCTTGGCTGATATGCATGGCAAGTTTTCATATTTCACAACTCTTGCAATTTTCTAGTTTTTTCTAAAGATCTAATAGGCATCAGCTTCTTGTTTTAAACTCAGTTCATTTCAGTGGTTTATGTACAGCTGTAAGAATTTATTTTCTTTTTGAAAATGAGAGATCAAAGTTAACACAACCAAGCAAAACGGAGCAGCACAACTAAATTCTACTGTCATTTCTGCAGCTGGAGTACACTGAAACTGAGCTCCTACTTATGATGGAAGTCAATATAGTATGTCTCATCTTTGCCATGTACAAAGTTAATTCAAGTTTTGATAAATATTTTAATGCAATAAATTGAAATAAAAACCACACTTAGTACCTGGCCATCAAGAATATCTATTATTGGGAGCATTTGATCACAAGACTGATACAGCAAGAGCAGCGAAATGTCAGAGTAGATGACCTATCTTATCCCATGAATTACACTGGGCTAAAATATTTTTTAGCTAGCAGACTGAGGGAAAAAAAATTAAAAATATCAATTTTGAAGAAAGCTATTTTGCATTCAAATAGTACACAGAATATGGGCTTTGCATATGCTATTCTAGTCCCCCAGTGAACAAAACCCCACGTTTTCCTTCATGGCCTATCAAAATGATAAGTATTCCTTCTTTATTCTGCTTTTCACTTTTATTATTATTGTAAACAAGTTCCTTTGCAAAATAGCTACAGAAAAATGTTCAACATAAATACAGTTAGATTGAGACTTAAATCTGTGCATAGTCAATTTAGATTATAGCTGTTTTAGCAGAGGCATAGCCATTCATCAAATGACTAAAAAATATGCCTGGGATTATTTTGACTATAAAACAAATATAAAATATTATTTATTTTCTTTAACCTTTGCAGTTTAGAAACACATGGTATAAATGCAAAGCATTCAAGATCCCATTAAACAGTCTGAAAATTACATTAATATCTTCTGCACAAAACTTACCTATGCATTTATTTTATGATATAAATAGTCAAGTTGCATGAAAAAATGCAAGGCACTATTAAATAACTATAAACAATCTCCATAGAAGCAACTGCCATTTTTTTTTACACAATCTATAGTTCTCTGTTGGTCTTATACACCTAATCATTTTCCTCCCCACAGTTCCTGTTTACTTGAATACATGTAAGATTTTTTTCAATATATATTAGACTTTGGTTTCACTCATAACATCATCATTTCCAGGAAATAATTTTGCCTATCAACAGCCCATGTGCTTGCATAGAAACTGACTTTTTATGGCCTCTCAATCTTATGGGAAAATTAAGTATTGATATCATTTCTATTCCTTTACATTATTTTGAATCATTCTCAGAACAAAATTGCAATTTAAAGCCAGAACAGGCCAACATAAAGCAAAAGATATGAAGTAAATACTGAAAATAAGAGTAATTATGAGTCTTTACCATTGTTTTTAAGGATAGCACCACAAAGCTTTTAATGTGCATACGATGCTATGAAAACGTCAGTGCCTACAAGTTTGGAGTACCTTCCATGGTTTAGCTGCTCTCTTACAGTAAGAGGCAAAAAACCCAAGAGAATACACCAATAGTTGTATAGCAAGCAGAAAGCTAAACTGAACTTTATTGTGCAATTGGTCATTCTTTATTCAGGCTTACACTACTTTCAAGAAAGTTACAGCATTTTACTAGAGTTGGATCAAGTCATGTGATGAAAAGAGAGCTGAAATAGAATTGTTGCTCAAGAATGTATCTATAGAGAATTACTCCAAATGATATATTCCTGTGTCTGCATAAAAGCACTGGAGATTTTTCTCTATGAAGCTCATTCCAACCATCATGCTAAAAAGGGACTGTACACCCCACACTACCAGATTGTTTCAGCTACCAACATTCATTAGCTACTTTGGCTGTTTGGGACTTCTCTCTTGCAAATATCCCCTCAGATTTACCTCAAGTTAAATCTTCATGTATCTAATGCCAAGTACATCTTATGCATAAGATTTGTCTTTCCTGTGATATCAACATTTTGCATCCCAATGAAAATATATTATGTTGTTAATACTGCTTTGGAAAGCCATATTCCCAACAAGTTTCATCTGCATATGGCTCAAGCCAAGAGATTCTGCAGAGAAAATTCCAGCAGTGTTTCTTGGAAAAGTGACCTTGACAAGCAATCCTCAAAATGCTTTGCACAGTTGTTGCCAAAGACTTAAAAAAAAGTACCTGCTAGTGACGAAAGCTATATTAAAATATACATGTATCTATCAGAAGATGTTAGACCAAGGAAGAATTTTAAATGCAAACATGACAATTTCAATCAGATTTTAATACAAAATTCTGAAAACCCGTAAGATAAAACCACATCATTTCCATTTTTTGTTTCAAAATTATTTTATCTCTCAAGAATATAAAGGAGAAAAAAAATCCTAGTCAAGGATAGTATTACCAACTTGGCATATAACTTTTAGAATAATTTAAACAAGAAATTCTGATTATTTTTTTTCATTCAGTAAAGATGTTATACACAAGTCCGAGGCAAGAAAAACACCTCATTTGAATTGCACTCCTAATTTCAACACAGAAATTCTCAAAAGCCCTATCTATAATCCTAGCAAAGCAAAGCCATGAACTAGGGATCTACTGGTTCACAGGTCAAGAAGCACAGGTTGGCTCATGTCCACCTTACAAAGGGCAAACTTCCTCTGTGGCAGGTTTGTCTTAGCAACAGCTAGCCAAGAACACTCCAATACAGAGCCACAAATCAAGCTAGTAAATAAAGAGCATGCATGACCAAGATCTAGTGCCCCTTATCACCTTTTTCCCTTTAAACACACAAATGTGGCCACACCAAGTTCAGGAGCTTGCTTTTGCTCTTGCTTTTGATGAACTGGAAGTTAGCTTTTACATCAGTTTTAAAGACCTATCTAGACACAGTAATTTCTTCTGAACACAAAAGTTAAATAAATTAATGTTGTTCTTGTGCATGCAAACTTTACTACAGTATGACTGGCAAATTATTGTATTTTTGGTTTTGTTGGACTATGCAAATCAAGAATATAATTTATATACCTACCTAGTTTATTGGCATGTTGTTTCCAGATACAGAAATCAATAAGCATGAATATATGAATTCTTGCTTTTCAAAACAGGTTTATGCAATGCATTTTAACTATTCAAACAACAGTTCTTCAAATCCTGAAAGGCAGAACTTGAAGCCAAAGCAGAAAGTAATCATAAAACATACAAAAACTACATGACTTTTCAAAGAAGACTCTGGAGCTGTTTGCTTACTCTGGCTTTCTAGATACACAGCCCCCTTAAAAAGACCAGGAAATAGTCTTTACTGTTTCACAAAGAAAAACAACATTCTCAAGGATATTTCATTTGCCTACAGCTGCACATACATGTCATAATCTCAGAATGCCACAGCCACTAGAGAGGAATGCTGCTTTGTATTTGTATAGTCTTAAAATTTCATAACTAGGCATTATTTTTTAAAGTTCACTAAATCAGTAGTTTTCTTTATTTTATGATTTAGTTCACAGCAAGAATGAAAGCCCAAAAGAACATAAAAGTAATTTTAATTTCAGAAGTTGCTTTGGTACACTGACTCTAGGGCTTGTTTAATGCACATCCTCTTTGCAAAAGAAAGTCAAAACTGCTTTTTAAAACAATGCTATGGCTGCATTTCTTAATGAAGCTGAATAGCTGCTGTCAGTGGTCTTAGCAATAATTCTGGAAGTAAAGTATCCAACATGCAATGTATTAGATCTACAGTTTATTTATTTGCTGGTACAATTTAGCAGAACTGACCAGGATGTTTCATACTATTTGTAAAGTGGTTTCTAATGTATATCTAACAAACTTCATAAAACTTGTTGTGCATTAGTTGATAGTGAGAAACTTTAACACTGTACAGCTCATGTTTAAAACTTCCAAAAGTCTTTAGAATTATTAGTAAGGTTCATCGTAATTATGAAGAAGCTGCTTACGATCCATTAAGACAGCAAAACATTTGGTTGCTTACTATTCTGCAAAAATTTATGTGATTGGTAAGATTTGATTGCATCCAGTCAATAGTCCACATTCTGTACTGCAGATACATTCAATTACATCCTCAATATAAAACTTCTTATCATCCAAATAAACAAGGTTCTATTCAAACAGTTTTGTATGAGCACTCAGAGAGAAATTCAGCAGAATTAACTGTACAATTTATACCACCAATACGTCTCTCAGGTACAATTCTATCTCTACAAAACTACCTCAAAACACATGTGCTATTTCAGTCTTAAATGATAACCATAAAGCTTAGAAGGGATTTCCAGGTTACCTAGATTTTGAGTGCTTCTCAGCTAAAGAAATAGTGAAATTTCAATTATTTGTCATAAGGTCACATAAGGTTCAAAGATACAGGTTAGAATGAAAAGTAGTTTGACATAAGATTCTTTCAAACATCAATGACAACTGAAAAAAATCTAGTAATATGAAGCAATGAAAGCATAGTTTAAAATTACAAGAAAGTTAGTACCAACTATCCAACAGCTCGCACGTGTGCATTTATACACATATTTATGCTTAAAATACCAATGTGCATCTTTCAGTGTTTTTTGTTTAAATGACTTTTCTGTACCTTTTAGAAATGTTCCTATTTCTTTAATATAAATATTCCTTTAAAGAAAATATTTACCTCAAATTATTTAGAAAAGTACTATTGAAACGGATTATTTTCTTTCTTCTCTCATTTGACACTCTGGTCACAGATCATGAAAAACGCAATAAGCAAAACTATAATTTGTCTTTCAGCAACTTCAGAAAAGAAACACAAAAAAACATAGTCAAAAGCCTATTCAGAATTTTACTGTACAATTAGCTGATTTTTTTTAACATGTTTCACTAATACTAACCAAAAATCTAAATTAAATGCCCAACCCTGTCAGCTTTTGAGAAAATATGCTTTAATTTTACTTTATTAGAAGCAATATTAGAAGCAAAATCAGTTCAAAATTAAGAAAAAATCATGATACATTATTATGTTAACTAACAATGGAGGCTCAGTAAAAAGAATACAAGGCAAAGAATAGAATAGTGCACTGTGGTTTTATTGATGATAGCAATGACAATTTGCCTCTTTTATATGTAAAAAGTATTCAGCTTCATTTAACTAAGAACTTTAAAAAAGTCTTTTGTGGTGTCAGGTCCAAATTCCTTCTGCTCACACGAGCTTTCTTTGTTCCATCCTGCTGCTTGGAAAACCCCAGAATTTCTTCTAGAAGAAGCGTTCAGCAAGTTGGGAGCTGCCAGTGAATTCCCCCCGACTCCAAGAAGGTTTCTAAATGAAAAAACTAAAATACAACAGATAAGAACAAAAAGTATTGGCACTCGAGAAACTATAAATACCCCCCATCCCTGGGATCTGTGCAACATAGGCATCACTGTCACTTCATTTTCTTCCTCCAAAAGAGTGAATATCTGCTTTTCAGTACTTACAGAGACACAACTCTTTAAAAGAATAAATTAGAAGGCTGTACTTCAATGCAATAAATATGATTGGTCTAATACAAAGAACACTTTCTGGTAAAGACCTCTCTCTTGCAAAACCACAATTTCTCCATTGTTAAGGACTTCAATACAGATTTTATAGCAATGGTGGCAAGGTGTTGATTAGTTCTGTCATGAAGTAAAGGAAGACCTAAAAAGCATATAAGGACCAAGCACTTACAGATACACACTCATAGGTTCTTTCAATCTCCTCCAAAAATTCTGACCCTTCAAAATACTCATTTCTGATTATTTGCTCCGCTTCGATTACAGACTATTAAGACATTCTACACAGAAAATGTAACCTCAGGATGTATTTTTGTTGTTGTTAGATTCTAATTCTTGTATCTTGATTCTCTAGGAGGAGTATCTTATTTTACAGACCTGTTAAACCTAGTATTTTATTCATACCCACATAAAATTCCCCCTGACTGGCTTAAAATGCTGACTTAGTGTTCTCCACCTCCCACTGCTGGATATTAACAAATGATAATGTTTATGTCAACTGCAACCACAATGAGGTACTGACTATCCCATACTTCTACTTTATCTATCTGTCTTCATAAAAATCATCAGGTCAAGACTTCCTGCAAATCTGCAGTGTTTGTCCCTCTCCATCTTTTTTAGAAGTCCCCTTTTAAATACTGAAATACTGCAATAAGATCCCTTTAGACTCCTCTCTTCCCCAGATTGAACAGCTCCATTGATCCAAATTCCACTTTTAAAAAACAACTCAGAATTTTAAAATCTTGAACCTTTAAAACCTTGAAACTTAAGACCCCTTGCACAGACAAAGATTTTGAACTGATTATTTGGTAATACTAATTCCAGATGTGCATGCCCAAATGCAACACCTGGATGAGTGTAACTGAACACTAATCCAGGAAGCAGCACAGCCTCATTTCTGCATTGCTGCACCACTGCATTACTGAGTCCTCCTTGTCGCGGGATATAAGATTATACAGATAAATCTAAAAGGTTTTGGGTATGAATTGACACTTTGACTATATGGACCTTATGCTTCATCTTTGATACTCCCAATCATACCCAATACAAATACAGGCAGCAAACTCCAGTTTTAGTATTGCTTAAGTTGCCTTTGAGAACAAGATACCTTAGAATTATAAATGTTACAAACTACAACATGAAAATTCTATGGAATTTACTAATTTATAATATAAAATAAGAATCATCAATGGTTTTCCATCTCTTTAGGAAAAAGACATTAAATTACTTAAGGTAATAGAGAGATACTCCCTTTAAGCAAGCGAAGGTGTCATTAATAAAAGATCTGTTGAAGAGGTAAAGCATCCTGCAGTGGAAAGTTGTGGTAAAATTATGTCTCACTGGATCCCTTAATACTTCCCCAATAAATTCTGTTTTCATTTAACAGGTTATTAAAAACTTGAAATAAGAACAGTATGCCATGCTTTCAAAAGATCTAAGAAATGAAAACGAGGCAGAATCCATACAGAAATCCACTTCTAGGAAGTGACATTTAATATTCCTGAACTTTTACATGTCAACACATTAAAGCTATGTTGTTGTACAAGTCCAGGTAAACTGAAAACAATTTAGAAAAGGACTGGGTTTGATTTTCTGCCTCCATTTAAAACCAGTGAAGAATTGATTACACCAAACACTTTTTTTTTGGGAAACCCCAAGGGAAAGAAAAAGCTGTGAAGGCTTATTTTCTGTGTCAGGTAAGTTTTGATACCAGATCTGCTGTCTATTTAAATCAGTAGCCCATTATAATCTTTAAAAAAAGTATAGGAACACCTGCAAGGAAAAATCATCTGTGCCTTAGAAAGGTTGTTCCTTATCTGCCAACAAGTAACTTTTTCTTGAGATACAGGCAATGCCTGTAGTAATACTACCACTCTACCTGGTGCCTCATAGCTGACCAAAGCTAAGTAGAGTTTTCCAGATTTATACTGTAAAATTAGAGAAATACCAAAAATATTACCTAAGAAACAAAAAAAATTCCCTGGAATTGACTACTGTGTACACTGCACATCTCTCATTCAACTGATCACCCTGACACTGCTCAGGGCCAACTCTGCTGGTTAAAACTCTGCTCAGTGCATATTCCAGAATAATTTCTGCATGCACTGTCTCAGGACATGTTTACTAATAGTGATTGATACAAGTTCTTAAAAAAGAAATTCAAGTTATACTGGCAAAAATAGAACAATTATCACCTCCTTACATTGCCAGTACTGCCATAAATGAAAAATACATTTAAACATGTACTCTAAAAAGTAGAATCATATGTTGCATGTCAGAAATATCAAAAGGTACGAAGATCAGCTGCATGTGTTAAGCCAATAAAATGTGGAAGACTGGAGTAATGAAAAGAACAAAAAAGAGATTGGTAAAAACAAACTGGCTAGTAAAAAGAAAAATCAGATTCAAGATAAAGACATCCTATGGGTGTACATCAAATATTATGTGACTGATCAAAGCTTTCTTTAGTCAGGATAGACTTTTGACTGTCTTTTGTGTATTAAGGATTTAGAAGATCAACCAGTGAAATGAAAGCAGCACAGCTTATGAGATTTGTTCAGTGAAATTACTGCAACTGTTTAATCTGGCTGACTTTTTAAAATGTATTAATGTATGTAGCAGGTATCTTTTCTAAGGAAGATATATAATCCCTTAATTTCTGGTAATTAATAAAGTATAGGTACAAGTATATCCTCAAGATTCAGAGTGTCATAAATATTCATTGTCTGTGCACCTCCCTATTTAATGGTGAACTCACAGATTGTATATTTCTCCCTCTCATGCAAGCAAAATGGCAGAAAGTATATTTATTCACATAAATGGCTTATAAAAAGTAGAATATGGGATCTTGGACAGAGCTAGACAGTCCTGAGTTCAGCAGGGACTGCAGCCACTTCCTTCAAATAAGCTTGCTTCAAATGTATGTGAGTCAGAGAATCTTGCTGCTGCTGCTGCTCTCAGGTGAAAAAGCATCAGGAAAAAACTTGCTGAGATGATATGAGTCTTGACATAAAGCAAAAGCCAAAAGCTATTTGTTGAAGTGTTTTTATTGCTTTCCCTCTTCCCACAGATATAAGTCCTCCTAAGACACAAAATTCAGAGAAACAGAGATATCCGACTTCCATCATAAATATACCAATATCCCTAAGAAAAATATAGAAGAATCCAGATTTGTTTATCTTGAAATCTAAACCAATATATAAAGCACTGGTACCTTATATTTACCTTTCTTTTCTTATTAATCAGTTTCTAGCTCGGGGGGGTTGATAAAATTGTTGCGTGGGTCGTGTGGACCGCCGTGGCTGACCATCACCTCCTCTGCGGAATTCTAGAGTTTGCTCATACGTTTCTTCTTCCTCCTCCTGTGGGTAAATAGCATTGTTTTAAACAAAAGAGGTGGAAAATGCATGATAAATGAGTTGGTATTTGCACACATACAAACACACACCACATACAGACGTATACATGGAGGGGTGAATCCATGCACACATAGCAACTGCTGCTTCTGTGCCCATGACCACTTACTAAAATAAGTGAGGGATGGAAGTGGGCTTTTCAAACCTAGGAAAGCTAACAAAATCAAGCTGGCATATCTCAAAACTCAATCCCCAGGGCAACAGAAGTTATTAAATATTTGCAGGGAAGAAAAAATAATATTTTTAAAATAAAAATTATTTTCCAAAAGTCATACAGGCAACAAAATCAAGAAGCAAAATAACCTTAATAACCTGTCAGATCAAGATAAATATCAACTTTCTGGAGTTCACAAATGTGTGTGGAATGAAATAAAAGAATTAGGAAATAGAATTAAAGCAATGGCATCTGGAAATAGCCATGCTTAATACACACATCTGAAACACTAGATAAAAATCTATGATGCAGTAATAATGAAAAAAGCCTACAAGTAGAGTGAACAATTTAGAGATGTATTTTCTATGTGCAGCAATAATAAATATATGCTCTGAATAATGAGAAGGGAGGTAAATGTCTGCAATATTCAGTTACTCCTAGGCATCTTCAAACCAGAAAGATATTCACAGAGTATTCAGAGATGAAAAATAATAAATTTTAAAATAATGAAGATACCGGAGAATGACTTACAAAGATTAAAATAACTATGTATTTATTTTGGTCAAGAAATATCGGATGGAAAAACATTCATCTAGTGGAATATCTGAATGTGGTACACATTGAAGAGAGAGAAAAAATTTAGGAGTGTAAGAGTTTATATCAAAGAAAAAATTATAGGCTGAAAAAATAAAAAAGCTCCCAAGAATGAGTATGATTGTCAAATACTGTCTCAGAAAAACAGGTTTGATTTAATTTCTTTAATACCTTTATACTGTAGTAGACACCAGATCTAGTGGGAGCTTACTGGAAGAAATTAACTTTTGGGAAAAAGTACTGGATATGTAACTCTCAATCCCTTTTATTCACAACATAGGAACACAAAGTAACACAAAGCAAGTGCACTGAATGATTCATTAGAAGTTTATCAACAATTCCAACACCCAGGAACTGCCAGAGTGCAGCATGCACATAACAGATAAGCAAGTCAAAGGAGTAAAATATTTCACTTTAAGCAACAGAAAGGAAAACCTACTGCTTAAGTTTCTTTCTGTTGTGAAAAGTGAGATCTTACTCAAGAAATTTCTCTTTCTGAATTAGCATGAATATGAATAAACATACATTTTTAAAGTAACAGTTACAAACAACCACATTCCTCATGGTAAGGTCTCCTATTTAGAGGGCACATCTGTGGTCACAGCTATATTTCCAGATTACCCATTACTACAGAGAGCCTGAAACAACTGTGGAAGAAAGCAGATTTTCAGCACTAAATGCAGCATAACTGATTTTTATCTCTTAGTTTCACTGCAGCTGAAGGCCGAGAAACATAGTTCTGCCATAAAACCTTTCTCAGTGTACTTCTTTTACCACCCAGTAGTACTAGAAATTCCCTCATACAGAGGTTCAGAAACACCATCCAAAAAAATCAAAAGAGTATTAGATGTCTAACACAAAAGTCTCCACAGTTTGCAATATTGCTAGCCCTAGTTCAAACACTCAACTTAGTATAGAGATCATCTCCCATCGCTGACAATGCAAGCTGCACTCGCAGCAAATGTTAAAAAATAGGCTAAATGCCTGAAGTGGTCTAAATACCTTTCAGTATACCTTTTCAGAGTATACCTTTCAGTGTACCCTGAGAAACATGAATAGCTGAAAATAGCACAGAATTTAAATAGTTCAGTGTATATAATCTCAGCTGTAACAGCCAACATCTTTCTGAGGTTAAGCACATCAGAGTAAATTTCTACAGCAGCAAATCTTCATCAAATCTCAAAGTTAATGTTCTTGATCCTTTGAACTCAGCAAAGCCAAATTAAAACTAGTATTTGTCTTATACACTTCTATTTTGGTGTAATTGTCTGCACACAGTGAATGAAAAGCTTCACACGCATGCATTGCAAATTAAGAAATTTTACTGCAATAGGCAAGAGTGAAATGTGAAATCACATTCACTTTCTTGAGGATCTAAATAATGTGGATGTGACCAGTGCAGCAAATGGTAATAAAAAAGCGAGTTACAGAACATCTTTCAAGTATTCCCTGATTCCTTTCTTTGCACAGTGGCTCCACACAGTTACTGACTGTCTTGTTGAATTCTGCCATCTTCTCATCAGATGACACATTGTCATTTCTTGGATCTTACCTATACATATTTGATCCTAAATGGATCTAATGTTCTCCAAATTAACAATTTGCCAAGTCATATCTTCATTAAAAATGTCTTATTTACAGGTAACTGAATCTCTTTTCTGTCATAATTTCTTAATCATTGACCCTCAATTCACCACTGCTGATCTTTCACCATTTATTGCCATTTTATTTCCACAGAATTACAGAACAGATAAAGGTTGGAAGGGACCCACTGGGGGTCATCTGGTCCAGCCTCCTGCTCAGGCAGGGTCATCCCAGAGCACACAGCAGAGTATTGTGTCCAGACAGTTCTTGAATATCTCCAGTGAGGAAGAGTCTACAAACTCTCTGGACAATCTGTTCCTGTGTGCAGTCACCTGCACAATAATGAAGTTCTTCCTCATATTCAAGTGGAAATTCCTGTACTTCAGTTTCTGCCCATTGCCTCTCTTTCTATTGGCTGGACCACCAAGAAGAGCCTGGCTCCCTCCTCTGGACATCCTCCCCACAATGTTAAGATTTCACTCTCAGTCTTGTTCAAGCAAAACAGGCACAGCCTATTTATCCTTATTTCTATTTTAAGGAAATTTCTTACTACCTTAAAGAAACAAATACCATTTTATGGACTTGTATCTCACTTTATTTTAAGATTTCTCCACCCTACTAAAAACTGCCATTTTCTGGAACAGCATGCACTCTTTCTAGACAAAACTTTGTGTATCTTATGTTCTCTTGTTTTTTCTGTTCTTCAAACAAAAAATTTAAATGTCTATACTTCTTCCATTATAACTGCAGTTAGGTCACTCATCTTGCTATCCACTCTACTTTTCCAATCTTTCTCACTGCTTGCTTTCAATTTATCAGTTGCTTGTGACTCATTCTAAATTATTCTTATCCATATAAGATCTAGATTACATTTTATAAAGCAAAGGTGACCACAAATCTCTCTTGGAGCATCTTCATTTTCCTTCTATTATCAGTAGAGGCTTTATTTTATTATACTGCTCTAAAAACTTATGTATTTTATTATCTCCATACTTCAGTTTATTTTTCATTATTTATCTAAAATTCCAGCATCAAGGACTCTGTTAGTGCTTACACAATGCCCACCTCAGACTATGAACTGTGAGATTAAATGATAGCACTAAGCACAACTGCTAAAGACAGGATAAACTGGCAGACCCATAGGAAAAAGCAAGGAGAGGTTCACAATGCAAACAATGAAATGCACAAAGAATTACTTCTGCACTAACAGATTAGAATGAAGAGAGAGACAATGGAACATGCCAGCATTCTTTAGGTATTTAAAAAAAGAGGACAAACAGGGAAGGATAAGTCATTTGAAAATTCATCTTCCATCAAAAGTTTTGCTGTAAAAATCTGCTGTTACTTTTGGGGTTTTTTTCCATCTCATAAGAAAAGCAAGAACTTTTGATGGCTTTTTGCCATCTCATAAAAACAGTGACAACTAAAGAAGGGTAAAATGGGAACATATGCACAGCCAGTGCTTGTATTTTGGACCCATATACTCTGAAGAGGTTGTACCACCACATTTGACCAGCTGAGCTTAGTAAATCAGCAAGTAACTTCCATCCAGACAAGTGACTACCAGCCTGCTTTTACATTAAAAAGTCAATGGATTTCATAGCTGCAGAATACAGTTATAAATCCAGCATTTAACATACTTCACCAACCAGTATATTCTTCAAATGAACAATATTAGAGCAAATGTATACTTCATTAAAAGCTTTCCCTCTGAATTTCAACTGCAAGACTTTTATTGCATTCAAAAGAACTGTTTAGAGACTTATTTTTTAAAACACAGTCATTTGGAGTAAATATTTCATACATACATAACTTCTGAGAAAGAATAGAAGGATTACAGTAAAGAACCAGACAGAACTTATGCATTGACACAAAAGCTGTGCTGAATGCTGTGCTCACACATATTTAGGAAGCAGTAGCAAGTCACAGCTGATAGCTCCTGCACTTTTGCCACTTACAAAGTAGTTACCTCTGTCTATTACTGCTTACAGATAGAAAATTCTGCTCCATTCACTGGGGCCTTCTGCTGAAGCTTTTCAATTATAGCTCTCTGTGGGCTATTAAGGGATGAACACCCAAGCCTGTGCAGGGAGGCATGAAGAAGCAGCATGTAGAAGCAGTGTGGGGCCAGGGACTGTGGGACAAAGAGGAAACAGAAGGCAAAGAAAGAAAGCAGAAGATATTTTCCATTTAGGTAGTGTCAAGCCTCTGTTTCAGTTAAGCTGTACTTTTAACTTCACCCACACACTGAATGCATAGGGAACTTGCTGGTTCAGTACAAAGAGAGTGTCGGCTTCCTTGTAAATGACTTTTTCTTTCATGTGCATTTCAAATTCCATTTCCTGATCCAGATTTAATGCCTCTTTGCACTGCCCACTCTTCAGGCAACAGCTGTCTCCTGCTGTTAAAACACCAAGTGATCTCTTTTTTCTTGGTTAAATTCCTTTCTCAGATTTTGCTCCTTTTGCCTAATCATCCAGTGCTGAGCTCCTTGAATACTTGTTTTGGTTTTTGCATTTTCTACTTACCAGTGCTTGGATCAATCAAAAAGAAACTGCAAGATTATCCAGATGAATCAAAAAAAAAAAAAAAAAAGCAGAGAAAACTCATGCTATGGCCACATTGAGAAATTCACAAGTATTCTAGAAATAGCTAAATGTAATTAATTTTTAATTATTTTATATGCAATATATTAAATATCCCATATTTGCAAGGAAAAAATTAATTTGCTGAAGTGTTTAGCGTATTCTCTGGAACTTCTACTTTATTAGAATACTTAAATGGATTCTTTGAATTCTGCAATAAGTAAGAATAAAGCAGGATTTTGAGCGGGGGAGAAGGGTTTGTTACACAACTTTAGAGTGGCTTTAGGCTGTAATCTCAGAATTTACTATCAAATGATGTGTAAACATTTTAAGTAAAAGAGGAAGTATGACTAATGTAGATTTTTCAAGGGTCGTAACCAAGTACTGACTTTTTTTTGAAGTGTCTATTACAGAATAATTCAACATATTTGTTCCTCATCAATTTTCTTTGCAAGATAGGCTTCTTACCTAAAATATCCATTCCTTTCACAGAGTAATCTTCTCCCAGAGTAACCTTTGTAAGCCTGCAGATGTCACTTTTTTTCCCCCCAGTGTACAACACATTTATATTAGACTGGGCCTATGGGCATTCAAATTCCTGAGTTAAATTATGATGAGAAGAGTAAGTGGGGTTCGAGATCTGCATACAGCTGACCCCTCACTGACATCAGATCATTAATATAAACTCTTAGTCCTATTATTGCCTTATCTTCTGTCTGTAAAGAACATGCAGGATAAGCAACTGTAAAGGATCTAAAGGATACACAAGTTCTCCTCCTACTTGAACCTCATGACCCAATAAGCACCTTGCTGCATATAGGACTTTGCAAGCCTTAGGTCATTAGTACAGATATATGAGTATAAACCCATTTTTGCTGCATGTACAGTCTTCCATAGGTAACTCTGGTTTGACTTTTGTGTCTCAGCCATATCAATAGCTTTGTTGAAGTTTTTAGCCCTAGCTCCACTCCAGTAAAATTATGTATTAGATAAAACAGTAGTGGCAGAAATGGAAATGTTAAATGTATCATGGCAACAATTAAGGAAATTAAATTGTCCTCAAATGCATAAAATTGAGTTGCTGTGTGGTACTGTATCATTTACTAAAAACACCCTGTGATTTTGAACTGCAACTACAAAATTACTGTTTGTTGCCATTCTATATGCAGCCAGAATAATCCCTACTCCTTCACAAAATGTTTTAATCTACTGTACTAGTGATGTCTTTCTCCTTCACTGCTTCTCAAATTCTATGAGATTTTGATGTACTACGCAAATAAGCTCTGTACAAAGCCTTTTATCCAAGAGAGAAAACCACTTAATATTTCCCTAATGCAAGAGCAGTCAATTTCAACAGCTACTGACCTTACAACAAACTTGCTGTAATGGCATTTAAAAAATAAATAGAAAACAAATAAAACATATACCCATTGTTACCCTTATTTACACTTAGAAAAAGGAAATTATCCTTATGAGGATATGTCTTTTTCTCCACTGAACACAGATGGACCACAAGCAAATATGCTCCTAACTATGGTATGTAAAACTAAGTCGCGTGGAATTATCCCATAATAACTGTTGTTTTCCTGTGTTCCAAATAATAATTTCAAGATGACCCTTCCCTGAGTAGTCTTCTCTTTAGCATCTGAAATAAATTAATGATAATAAATATTTTCTGTTCACTTTCATTAACCAAATGTCAGAAAATTTTGTATTTTCTTGGCCAGTTTTTGTAAAATTCTATAAATACTATAAATGCTATAAACGTTATAAATAATATAATATATATTCTGTATACTATAAGTAGTGTCAGGACCAGCAATTTTTCAACTAATGCCTTATTACACATCAATTAAAGGTACTAGATTTATAATAAAATGATTTGGTAATCCTGAAAAATTTAATATACACTATTAATTTTAATTAGAATTATCTCATTTTCCTCTGTTGAAAATATAAAGAACCTGAGCTTCAGAACCAGCTAATTTTAAATGATTCTGCTAAAACCATATACATCCTGAGTTTTGAGTGAAGCAATAAACATTAGAAAGAAAGCAGCAGAAAATTAGTAGATTTTTCAGAAAAAAAAATCAAGAAATGGAAATTAAATGGATGAGCAAGGAAAATAATTACATACTTAATCTGAGACAACTAAAAGCAACAATAACTTAAATAATTAACTTGGAATCAGACATTTCTTTGTACTTCATTGTTTCAACTGTGGAAACAAAGCACTTACTCATTTTCTACATAGACAATTTTTGGAATACATTTCCATAAAACTACAATAATGTAAGCCTGGGGCATGATTATCCCACAGACATATTGCTGGCTTATTGGTTCCCCTTAAGGGTATTGCACAGTTTATTCATACTAGCAGTCATTCCCTCCTGCACACATGGAAATAAACACGCAACTCTTACTGTGCAGTTTGTGTGGAAATGGACATACTTTCCTGCAAATTTGTCACTGTGTTCTCAATACAGGAAAAAGCAAAGGATTTTAAAAATTCCTTACAAGCACATATTTAAGCCATTCAGACCATATCCCTTTCACCAGTGAAAAGCTTCTTCACTGAGCAATATCAATATAAAACTATAAATATTTAATGGTTTACTTTCAATTTCTAAAAGAAAAGTTGATACACTAAAGTAAGACATTCTATATAAATTAACACAGAACCAATGGACACATCAGGTTTTCTCCATTCATCCAGAAAAAAACCACAAACTGGAAGTGTTTTTGCCAGGCTGATAATACAGACAGTCCTAAACTATAGCAAAAAAGAATACTTGCATAGACTGGGGGAAAAAATCAACACTCATTTTCTCTGCACAAAGTGCACTTGTGAGAAAAACCTTCTATGAGTCCACAGAAGGGTGGAAGGGGGGGAAGTATTTGCTGTGTTGCTGAACCTGTTTTAGCATGTAGACAGAAAGTCCTGCCAACAGAAATTTTAGAAAGAAAGCACTCAGTGATGCCATGAGAAATTATTGAATGCTTTCCTGTTAGGACACAAAATCACTATCAAAATCTTAACAGGCAATAAGAGAGTTTTGGCCACAATTTATGTGGAAAAGAAGGCTGTGCGCACAACCTCACCCATGACAGAATTTGACCTACAAATCCCAAAGTCCACACAGAGACAGAGGTGTATATTTAGTAAATAAACACCTATGTGAATTGATTGTGAATGACTGACTGCACACAAAAAAATTAGGAAGTTAAACATGGCAAAATTTATTTCCATAAATATACAGAAAAATTTAAAAATACATACAAAACAACACCTAATTAAAAACTAAAACAAAATTGCATTGGGTAGTGCAGGGACGCAGCAATTTAAAAGAGTCTTGAAACAGATTCTGCCCATGAGACCACACAGAACAGACCCATAAAAAAGAGAGTATCTTAACTTGAAAGTCAGGACCTCTACATTTCTTATACCTTGTATGCTTTATATTTCAAATAAAATTTGCCAAATTGCACCTATATTTTAGCTAATAACCATGACTTTAAAAAATAGACCATATCATCCTGCAAGTTCTACAATAGGTTCAAAAGATGATGATGGGCAAAATATGCTTATAAACATTAGGAACTTTTTATACTGCTACAGGACAAAACAGTTGGTGGCTGGTCACAAATGGTGTTCCCCAGGGCTCAGTACTGGGACCAGTTCTGCTTTATATATTTATCAGTAATCTGGACGAGGGGATCAAGGGCACCCTCAGTCAGTCTGCAGATGACCGCAAGGTGGGTGGGAGTGTTGATCTGCTGGAGGGTAGGAGGACTCTACAAAGGATCTGGACAGGCTGGATCAATGGGCTGAGGCAAATTTTAAGAGGTCCAACAAGGCCAAGTGCCAGGTCCTTCACTTGGGTCACAACAGCCCCAGGCAGCTCCACAGGCTGGAGGGAGAGTGGCTGGAAAGCTGCCCAGCAGAAAAGGCACCTTGGGGGGTGCTGGCTGAGAGTGGCTGAACATGATCCAATGTGTGCCCAGGTGGACAAGAGGGCCAATGACACCCTGGCCTGTATGAACAATAGTGTGGCCAGCAGGACCCTGTACTGGGCACTGGCCAGGCCACACCTTGAGTGCTTTGTCCAGTTCTGGGCCCTGGATTCCAAGAAAGACATTGAGATGCTGGAGCATGTGCAGAGAAGGGCAGCAGGGCTGGTGAAAGATCTGGAGCACAAGTCCTGTGAGGAGCAGCCTAAGAAGCTAGGGTTGTTTAGCCTGGAAAAAATGAGGCTGAGGGGAGACCTTATCACTCTCCATAGTTACTTTGAAGGAGGTTGTAGAAAGGTGGGGGTCAGGCTCCTCTCCCAAGTAATGAGTAACAAGTCAAGAGGAGATCACCTCAAGTTGTGCTAAGGGAGGTTCAGATGGGATATAAGGAAAAATATCTTCACAAAAGCCTTGGGGCAGGCTATCCAGGGAAGTGGCTGAGCCACCATCTCTAGAAGTATTTAGATGTCCTGTAGATGTGGAATTTAGGGATATGGTTTAGCGGTGGACTTGACAGTGCTAGACTAATGATTTTACTTTGATGATCTTCAAGTCCTTTTCCAACCAAAGCAATTCTATTATACTAAAACTGTAATATCCAATCTTCAATAATTTTTATATCTACACAATAAGTTAGGAAGAAAGTTAAAAAAAAAAAAACTAAAAAACTTTCCATGTGTAAAACTACTGTATAATAACCCCATAGCACCAGTCTACTCACATTCACAAGTGTTTCCCTTCCCACTTTGATATGGAAAAAAGTCCATTTCCATGTTGAGTGATGAACTTTTATTGAGTAGCTCTCTCCTTCAACTGGCCTGAAGTTGTGGAAGATTCAGCTCTCTCAGTGGGGACTCAGCTTCACTCCTCTCCCCAGACACTGATGAAACTCTGTGACTTATGATGTGATTTCCATCAGCTGGAAATGCCCAGCTGTGAGGATTGCTGATGTAACCTAACGTGTTTCTGACATCATCAATAAGAGGCTGATTATCCATACAGGGAAAAGAAGCGAGACTGCAATAGGCCAGGATGGAATGCAAACAAGAAGAGAAACCCCACAAGCCTGCATCCAATTGTAAAATTGTGTCTGGCTTAGCGCAATATAGCATCCAATATCTTGTAAAATTTTACTGTCAGTTGTAGAACATTCAAGAACATTCTTCAGCAGTGTCCTACATTGAAACAGGACACTGGAGGAGCTCTGTCAAGAAAGGAACAAAGAGTACGGCAATAACTAAACACCACTGCTTTCATTTGCTCCTGTATGCTTTGTGACCCACAGTGGATGTCCTATATGAGAACATATAGTCTAGAGGAAGAACAAAAATGACCACATCAGAAAAGAGATGAAGGAATAAATTCAAGCAATTACATAACTATGCGAACCTTTTCTGCAAAAGGTTATCAATTTGAGCCTGCATGAAATAAGCTCTCAAGATTTTCACTAAGAAGTCAGAAGGAACACTTCCAATTAGGTACCAAAGGAAGAAAAAAAAAACAAAACACCAAAACCAAAAAAGCCCCACAAAAAGACCAATTATAAATAGGCTTCATAAGCATAGGAGAATCTGAACTGAGCAATGAGATAGTCCCTAATATCTGCCTGCATAATCAAATGTTCCAAGTTGGAAAGTTAGAAGATCCTATCATGTTTGATGTTCAATATCTATGACATACTCATTAAATGCAGAAAACATGGATAAAAATCCCTCTGTATAGCCATCATATATTTATTGGTTTTTTTTTATTAACCAACTCACTCTCATTAGAGAGACACGTGTTCCCCTTTGGCAAAGATCTCTTCAACACTAAAAAACACAACCCACAAAAAACATACAACAACTGAACTCCCCCAACCTCCCTCCTTCTCCCCTTATCCCCCCCAAAAAACAGCTAAAAGAGTAATTTTCTATGTTTCTAGCATTTATGAAGAAAAACAAATCACCTTGCTGAAAAAAAAAACCTGCCTTCACAGTAAACTTCTTTTTTTAGTTCTTATATTATAAAAGACTTATTTTTCTAGATATTATTACTGACAATACCTGCAGGTCATCAAACAAGGAAGAAAAATGCTCAAACATTCCAGATATTAACCATCCCTGCATAAGGAATCTTCAGTACATTAAGTAACATATCTATTGAACATGTGCTGTATACATACAAAAGAGTAAGATCTGGAATTGCACACACATACCCCACATACCCCACAGATTATACTCATCATCACTTCTATTCTGTAATACCAAACCAACAGTAAAGCAACTGGTCAGGAATGCTACACCAATTCCTCTCATTTCCTCTTTAATTAAAATCCTTTTAATTAATCTATGAAATGTGGACAAACTCAGAACATGGGAAAGTGAAGAAGACAGGGAAATCAGGAGAGAAACAGTGATGGCAAGGACAGTCCAGATATTTTTACACAACTAACTTCTTTTACTCAACATATTTAGTCTCAACACAGGCAATACAAAGAAATTCAAGCAAAGAATCCTTCAGAATTCTCAAAATGAGATTCTGAAGAACTTTAATCACACCAGAGCAGGATCAAAAACTATACTTTAATACTTTAACTAGGTAAAGCTATGCTATCTCAAAACAAAATTGCAACTCAGTTTAAAGGAAGATATTTAGTGAGAAACAGTCTCAAAATAACCCAAGGAAGGAACCCATATGCAGTCTCCAAATAATGAACTGTCAATATATGCAGTAACAATTAATAACAAGAGGAGAAGGAGAAGAACAGTGTAATGTTCCAAGAGTCCTGCTTTAACTGCCATGACTATTTTCAATAATTGTAAACCCCAAGAAGAATATGTCCTTAATCTGAATTGTAGAGCTGGTAATAATTAGTAGCAATATTTCCTAGTCTGATGAATATGAAATGCTCAAGGTGAAGACTCAAATATATTTTACAATGCCTAACAATACAACCATAAAATTGAAAGCCCCTGGTTTATGCCCACTTGGTAGAAATTACCTCCTCAATTGAAATTTGCCTCCTTTTAGTTTATTAAAAAGTAAAATGCTGTTCTTTAACCACCTTTCAATATCAGTTACCATGTTTCAGCTAAGGGCTAGTAACTTTCAGAGGAATAGCTAAATTGTGAACGTCTATCTATATTCCAACATGCATAGAGCAAGTTGAAGTCTGAAAAACTATGCAGCTTCTCAGAGGATAAGGTGCTAAAGAAAAACATTTACTAGCAGTTGATCAGGGTAAGTGGTTTCCAAAAATTTTGTCTCAAAATAATTCCCCTTAAAAGAAGGCTGGAGAAATAAATAATTACAGAAAGAATTATCCTGAGAGAACCTGAAGGTTAAACTGTGTGTACGGCAGGTATGATGGTGTACTGTAGAAGATCCAATGGAATTTAAGGCAATATTTCCAGTGAGTACAAAAAGTCTCAGGTAAGAAAGAAAAAGTTTAAGGTAGACTATGAAAAACAATTTTTCATCCTAGGAGGAGAGGGAAATCACCATTTTGACAAGATAGAAAGTAAGGCACATCCCAACAAAATTACTGTCTATATCTCAAGTGCTTTCTTAAAGCCAAAAGATAGCCTTTTGTGGAAACTAAAGTCACACTAGTAATGTTTTAGATTAATTTCAACAAATGTCTACCATCACACAGGAAGATGAGTAGTCCAAAACACTCATCCTTCATTTAATGAATTGAGTCACTGAATTATTTTGAACTGTAAAATTATTCTAGAGATTTTCCTAACAGTACAGAAGCCAAAGAATTAAAGACATCAAAGTCTTCTCTGATGCAATACTCAGGGACATTTTTTCTACAGGAATCTTAGAACTAATTAAGTAGACTGTACCATTCTCTTTTACCAGCCTTGGTTTTTGTGTAGTCAATGAGGACAGAAGCTATATAAGAGCTCCAACCAGGACACATTTATCTACGACACCTACTTAATTATTCAGTGGGAAAGATTTCCTGCTTTACACACAACACAAAAAAAACACAGTTGATGCCAAGGGCATCCAGGCCTAAGAGCCATAAAGAAACAGCACCCAATCCTTCAAGTAGTTATTAGCCTGTCATAAAGACATTTGAATGGGTTTAACACCTCCATAAAACAGGTAGGCAAAAGCTTTCTCCAGCTTAAAAAAGCAGCTGTAAACCTTTACCATTTAGTGTTTTCAGCACTGCTCTTTACACTGCTGGGGGAGGTTCAAACACCTTCAGAAAACTAAGAGGAGTTTACTTCTTCACTTACCTGAAATGGAAAGCTATGATCAAGCCCTGAATTACAGTTTAAGGTAATTCAACAGACACAGAAGCTCTTAAAGCTCTGTGACAAGACACAGTGTTATCAAACTTGAACTCTGAACTGTCTGCCAGCAAGAATTAACTGCAATCCAAGATCCTGTTATTTTCCTTCCTCAGCTCGTTCCTTACTGGAGGAATGAGCTGAGAAAACCTGCAAAATGGATTTTCAGTCTCCACAGAACAAAAGAAACTCTAGGAGATCCAGGAATATGTATAATATTTATGTCTTAATAATAATTTTTGCATTCTTTTATCTTTATGCAGAAATCCAGTGCAAAATACTGCAGAAAGAGGAAACTAAGCTAAACTATAGGCTTCACTTCATAATTGGAATTCTTAAGGAATTAGAATAATTGTAATCAAAGAATCTGTAAGAATTCCAGCTTGTTTAGAGAACAAGCAGTTAAGGCCATAATGTATGTAAGTGAAACTACATACATACATAGGGTACACTACGATTTTTATTTCCTTCATACAGCAGTAGAGAACAAAAAAGGTAATTGTAGCATAAAGAGGGTGGAAAAAAGCCTATGACATTACTAAGGAAACAGAGAATGGAAAACAAAGCAAAGACTTACGTGGCTTTGGGGAAAAATGTCACAAGATAAACACTTAGACTGTACATTTTCATAATTTATTAAGGAAAAAATATCCTACAAAATAGAGAATAAAATTAAGACTTTGAGTTTAAAGTATTATCTTGACTTTATTTTCTTTTCCACAGAACAAATTATTAAGTGATTCAGGAAGGTCCTTTCAATGCTTTTCAGTTGTTAGTATAATTTTACATCATTTACAAGAAAAAAACAAGCAATTCTTATTTCTACAATAGCATTTCAGTGACTTTTTTTTTTTATTTGGATTAAAATACTTTAAGTGACCCCTGCTACATTGAGGGAACTACTGGAGTACAGCATTGTAGTGTTACATAGAGGACACTTATAAGAACTCTAGAATAGTGGAACCCAAATGTTTTATTATTAAAAATATCTATGAATTCCATACCTAGGACATATTTTCAGGCTCTAAGAAAAACAATAAGCAGTTCTAGTGTTCTTAAATGTATTTATATTGGTATTGTACGTGATTATTGAAAAAAATCCCCACTACCTTTTTGGTTTACCTAATGTAAAACTCAGTTTTATCTTCTATTTCTAGCCGTCAGAAAGATAAATAGCTGCATGTAAGGTGTCAGAGAGACTGAAAACTTACAAGAACTCTAAGCAAACTGCATAATGGACAGTACACAATCAATTATTATACTTTTTTCATTAAGGTGGTAAGTACAATGTATTCTGAGAATATGAGGCAGAGGTGACTTACAGTTAAGAAGAGAAAACAAAACAAAACAAAAAACCCACCAAAAAAACCCAAACAAACTAGAAATCACTTATAAAGGTTGCCAAAAGCAGACCAGAAGCTGAGGTGCTTAAATAACATGTAATGTCATCAAAATAAGGTCACTGTGGTACTTTGGCTGTTCTTTCAAGTGACTAGCCAAGCAGCATTTTGCTTTGATTTTTTTTTCTTCCTCCCAATGGTAAACTTTCATCCATTTGTATTTGTTGGACAAAAAATGAAATTCAACATGAGTCCTAAACAAACAGTACTGAAACAAACAATAAAGAATAATCACTTCTAAGGCATAGGCTAGCTAAATTTATGCCTTGATAGAGTTCACTAAATCTTCTCTCAGTATTAGCAACTCCTTCAAAAAGGAGTCTGAATTAGAACTCAAATATAGTGTATTTCTACAAGTTTTCAGTACAGACATCTAAGACCAAGAATCATGTAATCACAGAATATGCTGAATGGAAGGGACCGACAATGATCATCGAGTCCAACTCCTGGCTTTGCACAAGACATCCCAAGAATCACACTGTGCATGAGTGCATTGTGCAAATGCTTCTTGAACTCTGTCAGGCTTGGTGCTGTGACCTCTTCCCTGGGGAGCCTGTTCCAGTGTTCTCTGGGTGTAAAATCGTTTGCTGATATCCTCCCCTGAATCATGCCATTTCATGCCACTTTGTTGGGTCCTGTCACTGGTCACAGGAGTGAAGAGATACCCTCATAAAGATGCTGATGACCCCAACAAGGTCTGCCCTCAGTCCCCTCCAGGCTGAGCAAACCCAATTACCTCAGCCACTCCTCACAAGGCTTCCCCTCAATGCCCTTCACCATGCTCGCTGCCTCCTCTGGATGCTCTTGAAAGCTCAATGTCTTTCCCATATTGTGGTGTCCCAAAGTGCACACAGCACTCGAGGTGAGGCCACACCAGTGCAGAGCAGAGCAGGACAATCTTTGAGTGGCTGATGATGCTTTATCTGATACCCCCCAGGACACAGTTGGCTCTCCTGGCTGCCAGGACACAGTGATGACTCAAATTACCACTGACAGGAGCCCCAGATCCCTTTCTGCAGCACTGCTTCCAGCCCCTCATTACGTAGTGTACACACACAATCAGGGTTGCCACATCCAAGGTGGAAAATCCAGCACTTGTCCTTGTTAAACCTCATACATTTGCCAAGCCCTCTGATTTGTCTGGGTACCTCTGAAGAGCATCTCTGCCCTCAAGAGAGTCGACAGCTACTCCCAATTTGGTGTCATTGGCAAACTTATTCCTTTGAGACCTATGTCTAAGTCGTTAATGAAGATGTTGAAGGGCACAGGGGCTGAGTATGAAGCCTGCAGAACCCCACTAGTGACCAGTCACCAAACCTCTGATGTCACCCTGTTCACTACAACCCTTTGCACCTGACCTGAGAGCCAGCTGCTCACCCACTACATAATGTGATTTTCAAGCTGTGGGCTGGACATTTTGTCCGGGAGGATCTTGTGAGAGACAGCATCAAAAGCTTTACTGAAATCCAAAAAAATTACATCAATTGGCTTTCCTAGGTCAGCTAGGTGGGCTACCCTGTCATAGAAGGAAATCAGGTTTGACAAGTGGGACTTTTCTCTCACAAAGCTGTGTTGGCTGTGACTGATGAGTGCATTGTCCTCCAGGTGTTTTCCAATACCTTCCAGAATAATCTTTTCCATTATTTTACCAGGCACTGAAGTGAGACGAAAAGCTATGTAGTTTCCAGGGTCCTCCTTGACCTCCTTGAAAACTGGGATAGCGCTGGCCAGCTTCCAGTCACCTGGGACCTCTCCAGATTACCAAGACCACTCAAAAATCATGGTGAGAGGTTTTGTGATTACATCAGCCAGTTCTTTGAGGATTCTTGGATGAATCCTATCAGGCTCCGTGCATTTGTACAGATCCAGCTAGATGAGCAGATCTCACACAATTCCAGAGTAAACTAGGAGCTGGTAATTCTCGCAGTCATGGTTCTCCAGTTCAGGGCACTGAGACTCCCTTGGTCCATCACCCACGTTGAAGATGGAGGCAAAGAATGCCTTAAACACCTCTGCCTTGTCCCTGTCCCTGTTTGAAAGGAGATCATCCTCATCCTGTAATGGGCTGATTATTTTTACACTGCCTATTGCCACTAATATATTTGAAAAAACCCTCTTTATTATCGCCCTCCATATTTCTGGTAGCATCAACTCCAATTGAGTTTCAGCTGCGTAAATTTTCTCCCTACAGTGGCAAGCAGCATCTCTGTATTCCTCCCATGCCACCTGACCCTGCCTCCACTGGGCATACACCTTCCTTTTTGCTATATTTCCAAGAGAAGATTACTGTTCAGCCAAGCAAGCCTTCTGCCTCGCCTGCTAGACTTCTGACTTTTGGGAATTGCCTGCTCCAGTGCCCTTAGGAGGTGATGTTTAAAAGCACTGATGGACCTAAGCACCTGCAAAAGGGACTTAGCTATCTGGAAATTATGTGGAACAACTGAAATAAAAATCAGCATATTTCCAGCAATACATGCTCCTTGGGGCCAATAGCATTGATCAATGAAAGTAATTATTGAAGTCAGTTTAAAATCTGTTTTGTTCTCTTGTAAAGAGGAAATACACCCAAGTTACTTGAATGCTAAGTCAAAGAACAAAGCAGCATTATAACTTTATTTTGTGCATGCTATCTAGATCTTTATATATAATAAGAACACTGAGACAAAGAAAAATGGCCAACAGTGTTCAGCTTAAAAGACAAAGCTCAGTACCAATGGGTGATTAAGAACTGCAAATGCATAATGAGGAATATGCTTAGCACCCAAAAACAAAGAAGTGAAGAGGTAGGTCCTAATCAACTTTCTTCTGCAAATATCCTACAGCTGCAAGGACCTTCTAGCAACAAAAGAGCAATTTGTCAGAAAACAACTCATTAAAATTATGTTTACTGTGAAGATGTTGATTGGCATTTATCTTGTCATTGTTTGAATTTATGTAACTAGCCTACCTTGAGAGAAAAAAGAACCTTGAGAAAGGTATTTTTCACTTTTGAATGGACTGAAAGTCCTTGGAAATTCCTCTTTTGTCTCCAGTAATAACAGAGGAAGCCTCAATGACTCAATCAGGAGGCAGCATGATGTCAGGACTACGGTACTGTCAGAATTGCCTCTCCATACATCGTCCCACCCTAGCTTTAACAAACTAACTCTGAAATAAAGTAAGACAACCTGAGGGAACAAAAATGTGGCTATTTCATTCAATTTCATCCTGAGGCTACATGACTGACAATCCAACATGGGAGGAGAGGGATGAGGAAGAACACATGGTCAGACATAGGCAGAAGAGGCAGGGAAAAGGACCACCTCACTACTAGGATCAAGTAGGAAATGGCACCTCACTACCAGGATCAACTTAGTCTTAATATTAGGCCAAGTTCTTAGACTGTGAGAGCTAACATTCAGTGGCTTAAAGTAAAATAAAAGATACTCCTCAAAACTGTAATCAAATTAAGAAAAGGCTGATTATTAACCCAGAAAAAGGATTAAAATAATACAATCATACCGTAAGTAACTAGCATCTTACAAGTCAGCTAGTAGGACAAAAAGAAGGCAGGATAAAGGGTAAATTTTCATACAAACAGCAATGCATGCATCAGCTGGGAGGAGTTTCAGGTATTTTTTAAGTACAAAAAGGCCATCTCAGAGTCATCTGAGAGCTACAGGCAACAATACTTGTTAAAAGACCACTGGGAAACAGGAGCTGACTGATCAGCCTCTGCAGCAGTAGTAACATGGTTCTATGACCCAAAAGTAAGAACTTAAAATAAGCACAGTCAACTCATCATTAAGGAATCAATATGCAGATGTATATTTTTATGCAGCCTTTTATAGTAAGAGTAAATAGCAAATAATTGTGCATTCCTGATATTTTTTTAATTGAAATGTTATCTTTGCTTCCATGATATTCACTAATAAAGCCTTTTAAAATTTCCAACTTCCATAAGGCTAATACATTCTAAACTTCATAAAACAGATTTTGATGCATACATGACCACTACAATATTTGGCAAAGAAATCATTGAAACAAGAATAAAATCATGATACAAAATAAAGGAATACAGATGTGTATTTTTAGTCATACATACACATGTAGTGAAAAGCTTCAGAACATATGTTTAAAATGACCATTTCCTAACCCTTACACAACAACATACAATGTACATGAAATAAAACAAAAAATTGGGTTGAATAGAGTAAGTAACAACTTTTAAGAGAGAAAACATGCGTAAAACTGTTTGGTTGACAGATCAATTATTCATTTTCAAACAATACAATTGAAATTTATTATACAGGAAGAATACTACATCATAATACATGTCTATCAGGTTTCATATAGACAAGTAAAATCAGAGATTTTGTGCGTGTACTTTGCAACTATTTTTCTACACATGTAGGTAGCATTCTTTGCATGAGTAGGCATTAATTAGTTAAGAGTTACATATTTTGTACAGACTATGTAGTTTATATTTTTCAGTACAATTTGTTATCACATACCCATGTGTCTGCATGAACAGGCCTGATGTTGCTGAGAAGCACCTCTTCATAGTTTCCATAATCACTGAATTTAACAACTGCAGTTGTCCCAGAAGAATGGAGAGCTTCAATTTCTGCCCGGTAGAACTTAAAAGAGAAATTTTCAAAGGTCACAAAATACAACCAGAAATACCACAAATACTTAAGTGCTTCCTTTTCATATATGTCTCGGTGTGTGTGTATACATACTTAGCCTTCGTCAGCATTATATTTTGTTTTAAACTTGTACTAGATATGAAACCAGATATCTTAAAATTCCACATGGCAGACTCCAAGGACATGGCAGAATGTATTTTGAGTACTCATTGAGAAGATACACAGCATATTTAAGTAGACTGAACATTTAAAGGACCTGTTTCCATCTCCCTGAAAGCAGAACAAATTCATCACTAACAGAAATACTGCTATATACAGAGAAATGCTATTGTAAGATGTTTGCTTAAAATATACATCTGTAAGTGCTTATTAGCCATATACTGATCTGGCTTTATGTGTGTACTTGCATACCTATTTTACCACACATTAAAACATGATAAAAATATGATGAAAATATGATAAAACTGCCTCTTCATAAAGTCCTTTTTCTAAACACAAAACTTGGTGTTTTTACATTTATGCAAATAAAGCTTTCTTGAAAGTATTAAATCAATTTTATCTGACTGAACACAAAAAAATCACTGCCTCCTAACATGGTTAAGCTCAATGCTGTATTTTATCAACACATTTTAGAATTGTCTCAGAAGTGAGTAGCAGCATTTACTTAAACTACCAAGAAACCAATTACTGCCCAAAACACACCTTCTAATCTGCTGAATACATAACAGCCTGGGATTATGTCATATGTATTTATCCTGCAAGGTTTGTACTTTCAAAAATTTCAAGATCTCATTTCAGAGTAATGCAAGTACTCTGAAAATAGGAAACAGTTCAGTAATATGCCATAATCCCTTCATTCAAGCTACATATTCCTGTTTAAGGGAGCCAACTGACTACGGGTTGCCACTACCAAAAATCCCACATGGTTTATCATTGGCTTTAGTCATAGCAGCAAAAAAGAGAAAAATAAAGTTATGCTGCTGAGCTAATGCAGACCAATTTTTAAAAAAAGGAAAACGCCTATAATAAATATAATAAACTTATCAAAAAATTCTTGAAAAGCAAAAAAAGGCGTGAATAAAATGTACTTAAAAAACAACAATATTTAAGGTAGTTCTCAGAATATCAGAAAGGGGGGAAGCCCAAAGAAACTACCCATGAAGACTGGCAGACAACTCTTGAAAAGGTGATGACAAATCAAAGAAAACAGCCTAAAACTTTTTTAGCAAAGGAGAAGAAAGTAAAATGTCCTCCTGCAAGAGAAATCTCATTAATGGGTAAAGAGCTGAAAATAAAGTATTTAAACTTTTAAAAATCAGTAACACAAATCTATCATGCAGCATAATTAATTTGTCTACAAATTCTTTAGCTGATAGCATACAAGTGCTAATCAAAATTAAGCCTTTTGCTGTTTCTGTTCTGCAATGACTGAAAGAAAACTGGCAGGCTTTTTACAGCCCCATTCCTGCAGACTTTATTCTTTCTCTGTGCTGCTAAAGGTTGTGTGCTGATTTGTTCCAGAAAAAGGTATTACACTTCTACCATTATAGATATTCTAGATAGCACAGTTTTGTTTTGTTTTTTGTTCCTCAGCAAAGAAGATGGGCATCTAGATCCACAATCATCCCTTCAAATTTTCGGCATTTAAGTCTAATTAGGTAAGGAGCTTAAGACATCCTAAACTCCACGTACATGACAGAAACAAGAACTTGATTTAGGGACTTCAAAAGTTTTGTGCAGCGAATGCAAGTGACATATGTCATAAATATAAAAACCAGAGCACATAAATATAAAAAATGGAGCTAGGCAAGAAGCACACTACACACCTATGAACAAAGGCCATTTCTCTGTGGTAGTGTGCTAAATATCTCCCACACATGCGTAAGAGAACATTAGAGGTAAAATTTGAGATAGTTCTCACTTAGCAAAGTCATACCTTGTTGTCTTCCCAATAAAGAGCAAAACATTCATCCCCTGGTCTCCAACTTTTTCCATACTCCAAGTGACTCGATGGTTCCATTATTTTCTCTGGTTTGATGGGCCCAGTTCTCTTTTTGGGACCGGTGTTGTAATACAACATTTTATCATCGAAAGATGGGATCACAGTGGGTCCTGATGATTTAATAGGTCCAACTCGTCTTCCTTTCTGATGATGCTCAGTATCTCCATTTGGTACAGCACTAAAATTATCAGTCCTACTTGGATTTTGGTAATCATTATTAACACCAAAATGTTGCTCACGTTTTACCATGAAGGCTTCACTACTTATTGTTCGTGCCTTCCTATCACAAAAATGTTCAGAATTGTGTGTTTGATTTTCCCTTTTCCCACGCTTCTGGTTATTGTTGTCTGTCGCATCTTGAGCAGCAGAATTTTCCTTGAATTCTGAGAAAGACACTCCTTTTCCTACTCTGTTTTGCATGTTGTTATCCCTTTTTTTGAAAGTAATATCACTCTGATGAGTGGTTATGGGATAACCCAAATCCTTTGACCTGTCATTTCTAGGATAATGTCTGTCACTTTTATTTTTTTCATCTGTCCAGTGTTCTAAAGAGCTGTGCCTTTCAGGACCTCTGTTTCTTGGTAACCCACCACTTTCCAAAGCCTGCCTTGAATTCTGAAAATCCTTTTGAAAACGAGGGGGTTTCTCATTCCTTGGTTGTCTCATGTCATTGCGGGAAACGTGTCTTGAATGATTCTCTTTGATGCCATTCTGTTCTGTATTCATAACTTTGTGCTGTACTTGATGTGTTGGCTGAAACTGCAATTTTGGTTCTACAAAGAAAAAAATTATTTCAATTAACATATTTCACACGAATACATTTTAGAAATACTGTTTCAGACTCTGATAAAGCAACAGTATTCTTCAGAAATGTATGCACCTTTGTGACATGGAAACGGAATGGTACACACAGAGAATTTACCAGACACATTTGAACTGCAATTCCTAATTATCAGAAAATATACAGTACTCTGGGCTGTACTTAGAACCAAAACACCTACAAACAAGAGAAAAGCCAGGCATAAATTTCCAGGAGATTACTCATTCCTCCCTATGGACATCAACAACCCACTTGAGTAAGAGCCCTTTAAGACAGAAAAACAATTCCAAGGTGGAGAAAGGAGGAGAGAGGAAAATGAGGAGGAAAAGGGAATACTTCTAATCTGAATTGAAACTTTCTGTAAAAATACCTTGTTAACAGTTATTCAGGATAAAAGAGAAAAGGCAAGAATCAGAAGTGATAAAAGGAGCAGAGCTGGCAAAATGTAGATAACAGGAATAGTAGCAAAGCCCAGGACCCTGGAGACTCTGATCAGTGAGCTATAACAGGACCTTCTCAAGCATCACCTTTAAGAGCTTCATTCAGAACTCTTAACTGATGAGAATAAAGACAAGATTATCATGAATATAAGTAAAGAGAGGAAACATGCTATGGCCTGCTGGAGAGGAAGGGAGCTGTGGATATCTGTGGAACTTCTTATGGAATTATGAGCTTTTTAGGCAAACATGAAATTTTTAATGGCATTGTTTAGATGAAGAGCAAAAGGAGGGGAGAAATGAAGATGAACCCAGGGGAAAATACAGAAGAAATGAGATTAAACAGGTGAGCAAATAAGTAGGTTCCTGGTCAATACAGTCCTGCATGTGATCACTGTAACCTGTCTCATCTCCTTATTAAATTCTCTATCTAAATTCACTGTTGTGTATGTGAGGGGGACATGTTTTTAAACTGGCACATTTGAGGTAGGATAAACTGGTAGCTGGAACAAGGAACAGTGAGAGAGACCATGAACACTGGAAGACCATGGGTCTTGAAGGCCATCTGCCAGGGAGACCCCCAGGTCTGGGCTCATACAGTGGCCAGAGCTACAAAAAGTACATCCATGTAACCTCCTAGCAGCTCCAGGCTGTAGCAGCCAACAAGCTGGGCCAGAGGAGAAGTGGGTACCACAGGTCAGGGGTCTCCTGCCCAGGACAGACTCACATGGGTGTGTGCGTGTTGGTGGCTGGATATGAGATCTGCCAGCAGACTTTAAACTTGATGGAAAAGGAAAACATAAACCCATTAAAGGGATTCATGTTTACATGAGCAATTTTGTGCCACGTGGGTGGCTCCAAAGATGTCACTTTCTTGCTTGTGTACATGAGACTGGTGGGACTGTGCAGCCAGGCTCTCACACATTCCCATGGAAAGGAATGTTACCACTAGAAACAATGAATGCTGAAACCTGACAGCAAATGTATCAACTTTCATAATTACAAGGAAGATGGCAAGTTAAAATTAAAATGTAAATTTTACTTGTTTTTTTTAACAAAAAACCTTTCAAGCATCAAATGATTAGTAGTAGCTCACTGAATTTTTATCAATTTAATTTACTAAATTGCCCAAGAATCTAGCTCAATTTTTACATATATTTGACATAGCATAACTTACAGAAGTCACATTTGCTTTACTCAAATTACCTAGTGTTTATGTTTTTTAACATGGCATAAGCATATATAAGGCTTAGCTTGAACATAATCTTGGTAAAAATACATCTTACTCTATAATATATTACTCTGAAACCCATCATATTTTTAATGCATTATATATAAATATATACTACTCTGAAACAAGAAAATATGCATTTTCTTTTTAAAAATGCAGATGACTTTAAATCTTGTATAATTAAATTTTTGTTAGAATAGCACCTTTAAAGTAACTACCTATTTATTTCTTCTTTACAAATGAGACATGACAATACTGTTTTTCTTTACACCTGTAACTTTTCACTAAATAGTTTCATTACACTTTTCCACTTCTGTATAATACCAATCTTACAGACTTCCTATTATCTAGAAAGACTTAACTTCCAAATTAATTAATTAACAGTCTTTGTTCACAACATTCCTAATTTATACCTCTTCTCTTCTGGTAATGCTCAGCTTCCACTCCTCCTATTCCCAACCTAAGCTCTTAGGTCTTTTCCTAATGTTAATTACACATGAAATGACTGAACAGTTCAATGACCCCTGAATGTTTACTCCCTTGTACACACCATTACAGAAAATGTGTATAAAACTCTAACCTAATTCACTTATAAATCATCTTTTTTAATATTCTGTAACATTAAAATAATGAATTAAAGTCACTGTTCCAACAGAAAAAAAGACAGGAATGGGTTCATGACTAATGGGCATGGTAATACTTTCCTAGATGGCAGGATATTAGGTTTGACTTAATCTCAAAACATTTCCTCTTAAAGGCTGTCATTTGCTCTTTTTCTAAATAAATAAACATTTCCTGAGCTGAGATGGGTAGTGACAGTACTTAGTACAGACAAGGTACAAGAACTCTATACAAAAATGCATGCAAAGCAGTTACAGTTTAGTTAAAGCCTCAAGGAAAACTCAAAACATAGATATATTCTTCTGTAATTCAAAAGAGTTTACTGAAATTTCTATTCAGTTTCATAATAAGTAATGAGTAATTTTAGCTATTGGCTACACAAGATAATGTGATCATTACATAAAAGCAACAAGATGATTTGAAAGTGCATTGCATACTTTGATTACAGATTTATTTTTTTAATAATAGTGGAAAGTTAAAATAATACTACATGTTAGACAGCAGGTAAAGTGACTAGAGAATTTCAAAACAGTGAACATGGTTATTTTTTCCTAGGTCTCTTTACCATGACATACAAAGGCTGACATGAACACCTGAGTTTTTTTAGTCTAAGCCTAAGGTATGCAAAATCCCATGAGCTTATTTTTTTTACAGATGGGAAGTTCTTGTGCTAAAAGCTTTCTTGGGACTGCATCATCCACAGCAGCCTTAAATGAGAAGGACACATTAACTGATTGATTGACATTCAAGCCCAAGTCACTTGCAAATGGGAACTGCCAAGTAACAGTAAATGTTACTTTGTCAACAGTAGTCAACAAGAAAAGCCAAGAGATGATAATAATACTGGTTCTTCTTGTATTTGTGCTGTCTGGTCTGATCACCAAAAATGAAGGGATTTTATAGTTTCTTTATGAGAAATAAGGAAAAAAAAGCATCAAGGGATCCCATTCACAAGTTGTCTACCACAACTGCTTCTACCTCCTGCCCCAACTCCAACAAACCATTAGCAACTGTTCCCAGAAAAGTAATGCCTCCTACAGGGCTATAACAAATATTAATTTGACATTTAACAAGATGTAGAAGCTACTCTCCAGCAGTGGGATAGGTTAACCCAGACATCACTGTTGCAACCAGAGGTTTGGGAACATGGTCTGGAAAAAACACCTTTCAAAATTAACTATAAGGTTCTTGTCATCTACTTGGAAGTTCTGAGATGACAAGTAGTGTTTGTCAGTCTGGAACCCTCACTCACATTACTCATTTTGGCCTTTGTATGTGATGACGCAAGAGGATCCTACAGGACCAGCCACATTCCCCTGATTACAAGGAACCAGCAGGACCTGCTGCACTGGGAAATCCCAGCCAACACAATTTATAAAGCACTCCTCAATGCACAACAGAATTTAAATAGTATGGTTTCCTGTGGTCCTCTCCTGTGGATTTTATCATGTTTAATAATGTGGCTAAATTCAATGACCATGGCCCTCCCACACAGCTGGCAATGTTTTGGGTTTCTCCTCTCAGGCTGAATAATACTTTTATGTAACTGTATGGAAGCATATCTTTGAGACAGCTACCTCCAGGGCATGTTCTATCTTGTACTGGCCAACAGATTTAAAAATTAGAAGATAATTAGTGGTACATTTGCACACACTTGGTGTCATGAAGTAAAGTTCCCATTACCCAACAGCTTTGTCAAGTTAAATAAATATCAGTATAATTCTTTCTAAAATGTAGCAACTGAGGAACAGGAACCTGAGTGCATGTTTCTGTTGAAACAAACCAAATACAAGCTGAGAAGAATTATAATAAAGAAATGAACAAAAAAATCCAAAACATTCTGCACTGTATTCACTACAAACTTTAACTAATTGGATTAAAGGACTCTAACAAAAACTGATAATTTTTTATTATTCTTTAAAATACATGAAATCTACTATATTTGTCCCTTTTACATTTAAAGACAAAATAAAAGTACAAGCCTTGTACAGATATCATCAATGCCGACATACTAATACAACAAATAGAAGTGATCTTCTTGATAGTCACAATTAGCTCTGACCAAAGTTCAATTTTTAGAAGAAAGGCTGAATAAGAAATATGACTATTATTCAATTTGGATCTCTTGTCCACAGCGTTCCGTGCTTGTTGAAAACATAGCTACTGAATGGCAGATTTCAAATGTTACAAATTTCTTTTAACTCCAAAAAGTCAGACTCTTTTTTCCCCTCCAAGCACCCACACTCCTAGATATTCAAATAAATTGTGTGACCACAAAATGAAATAAATATTTTTAATTACAATGTATTGCATTACCAATTTATTTCAAACCTTTAATTTATTTGGGACTAGATAAAGAATAAAGTTCATTATTCATTAATACTATAGCCAGAGCTCTTGGTATCATCTTATTCTCTCTGGTAATCCTGGTGTGTTTACTTATTTAAACTGGCAAAGACAGATGAGTTGTTCCTCATAACAAAAGAAAACAATAAGGAGATTAATGGAAAAAATATTTTGTGTTCAGTAGCAGAAATTAACCAAGTGCAAGCATAGGCAGCTAATTGAAAGCAATTTTGTCTTCTATTTGTGTTACCTCTTGCAGTCAGGAGGTTTCTCTTGCCAAAATTCAAACTACTTAATTTCAACACAGAAATACTTTTGTAGGTGCCACCAACTATTTACAGTAATAAATAAGTAAATAAATACATAAATGTACATGCAGATTAAAATTAAGGATATGTTTGTTTTAATTCTTTGCATTTCATTTAAATAAAGTATGTTTAAAGTATGCTGTGTTCTACAATTAAAGAGCTAGCAGACCATGGAGTCAGTTATTCAATACTTTTGATAGTTGTAATTACTTAAAACAATATTTCCTTAATGGAAAATAGGAGATAAAACATAAAAACATCACAAGACATCACTTATGGGCAAAACACTAACATGCTTTCTTGTAACTAATAAATACTTCTTAAAAAAAAAAACAAACAAACAAAAAAACAGAAAACAAGAAGAAACTTAATGTGCTGTCTTAACTTTTAAAAGGAGTATAACTACCTCCTAAAAAAATACAAAGGTATTTCAACTCATAAATGTTTTTCTACTTGGTCTAAATGCAAGTACGAAAAAGTACCAAATCAAAGAAAAAAATTCAACAACAGTTCTGCAGTTCCTGTTCAGCAATAGAACCACCCAGCCAGAAGTGATTTTAGAAATTCTCCACACTACTAAGGTTTCAGGTGTAATTAGAAACAGTAGATAAGAAAAACAAGGAGGGATGCACAAAGCAAATCAATCTTTTGGGTACTTGAAAAGAGAAACAATTCTTTTTATCAGACATTTTCATTCCCCAGATCACATAAGATTTTGAAGAAAATTTTGTGTAGTACAGGACTAAAAAATATTTAACTCAGTTCAGCAAAACCACCGTTTGTTTTTTGGATTTTACATCAACTCAGTCATTTAAAAGGAATTACACTCTGTCTCAAGTGTATAGGACTTTAATGCTTGGAATAATGATAAATATGGCCATTCCAGGTAATCATCTGCTCCTGATCATACACAAACATGTAATAGTAGGGACTTGCTCATATATTCAAAACCACTGTCCCTATACAAACCCCTTTCTTTCTCAATACCTAAAAAACAATACGAGATTATAGACACCAGGCAGGACAGCAGGGTGCCAGAAATACTGCAGAACAATCTATCTTCTTTTATATGTAATATAGCACCATGTTTGGTGAATACAAATGGAGAAAAACCTGCCAGCCTGGGCACTCCTTAGTGTATTACTGTGCAGGAAAATCAATGAAGACACATTCTATGCTTTGTAACACTACATATTGGAGCTGTTTCAATCAGTTTGTCTAATGTGCCTTTCAATTCTGACCAAATACTTCTCTAATTCTAAGTGAAACTATGTTTCTCTACTGCTCATAGATGACAGGATCAAATTAAATTTAGGAGGTATTAGTTTTATATATATATATATCCTGTTTTCTGCAGACATTTGGATGCAGACTTCATGACTGAGGAGTGCCAAGTATGGACACTGCAGATAGATCACTCAGCAAATACTTTTAAAACTCCTGTCATCTCAGTTTGAGTGGAAATTAAAACAACTAATAATTAAGAATTTAACTGAAATGATTTTCAAAGGCAGAGGCAATAAAACGGCAGAAAATTAACTTTTAATATATGATTTTAAGGATGTGTTTGAATTCATCAGACTGCAGAGCTTTTCTCAAATTAGGCAAGTAAAAAAATCACTTTTGAAAGTAAAAAAACCACATGCTTATGTATTTCTTGAAATATCCACTTAAAAGTCTCTGCAAACAAAACTAAAACCTGGCATAAAAACAGATATGCAATCCTATGTGCTATATTCAGTAAGGAAAATAAAAGCTAAGAACATGAAACTAAGCAACCACTTCAAAGCCTTACAAAGTGCAACATCCATTTTTTTCAGAAAAGAAAAAGGCAGAAAGATTGAAAAGAACCTCACAAAATAACCAGAACACTTTCTGAACTCTTCAAAAATGCTAACAAGTTAGGTTTGGGTTTTTTTCAGGAAAGTATGGTTCAGGAATAGTACACTGGATTACATATTGATTACTCAGATAAAGTGAGAAAAACCAACATAGTGATAAAAAACCATAGAAGCAAAAACCCTGTGTATCATGCTAGGAAATATGGCAGAACCTTTGGTAACTCAAGGAGTATAAAACCTTTACAAATTTTAATAGAATTATGTTTTTCTTTTAATAACATTTATGGAATCTTTTTATTTTCATTTAAGAGGAAAAAAAACTCATAAAAGTGATGTGTATTTATCTTTAAAACACAAAATTGAAGATTATAAACGGAAGTAAATGTAATAAATATATCTGGCTTTTTACTCACATAACACTATGCTTTATTGTCTACATACATGCACTAAAACCAAAGGATCATAAGTCCCCCTAAGCAATCAGTAGTACCATTTTAAAAAAGCAATTCACTCATTTCATGAGTCTTGATAAACTACTTTTACTTACTTACTACAAAAACACTGACAATAAGAAATTTATATAACCCACAGAGATTATTTCTTTTATTTTCCTTTAAATGTCTTTCAGGCAAACATAAAAGCCTTCTGTAATATCTCAATATAAGCACAAAATGTATCCAAAGAATGATCAATGTTTGCAGTGTAAGCCAAAAACACTGTTTTCATTTCTGCTCATCATAAGAAATCCAGTGCATCTTTGGTAAGTAAAATGAGTTGCCAAGAAATATCTCAAATATCTTCCTTTTGAAAATGTGGTTATATTCATTACCTGACCAGTTTACAAAATTGCATCAGCTAATGCAGAATGCTGGTGTATTTAAAAGTTATTTCTTTGAATATTTTGATTTTTGATAAATACAGTGAAGACTTATGATGTCATAAATAAAGATTCGTGATTCAAGAAGAATCCAGTCAGATTAACAAACTGTGGTTTATGTCATCTCATTTCAAACTCCTGACTTTTAGACATCTAACCACCACTGAGCAACTTATTTGACCTTTCTTGAGAGGAGTAATTCTCCAATCACTCTTTGTTTTTTTTAATGACTGACCGCGGAGGAAGTTCTAGGGATCAACTTTTGGATGACTAGAGTTAGGAAAAATAATTCTACCAACACTATCCAACATTTGTTCTAAATACATTAAATTCAGTAACTCACCCTCTACTGTTAGAGTACCCATTTTGGATTCCAAGAAATCAAACAGTGTGCTTGGTGCAGATGGCCTGGCATTTCCTAGCTCTTCTTCATCTTCAGGTCTTATTCGGCCTCGGCCCTTCCCCTTACCTGTAAGCATTACAGGCTTTTTGAGAATGGGCAATAAAAAATGAAAAAGCGCAAACATGCCTTCATTTGCCTTACAAAATGTTTGTATTTTCTGTCTTTAAAAAATTCTGTAATAGAAAGGCAGTGATAGGACAAAGGAGAACAATTGTAAACTACAAACTGGAGAGATTTAGATTGGATGTGATGGGAAAATTCTTCACTGTGAGGGTGATGAGGCACTGGAAGAGCTTGTACAGAGAAGCAGTGCATGCTCTGTCCTTGGAAGTGTTCAAGGCACGGTTGGATGGGGCCCTGAGCAACCTGGTCTAGTGGGTGGCCTCTCTGTCTGGGAAGTGCGTGTGGGGGAGGTGGAACAAGATGATCTTTAATGTCCCTTCCAACCAATGCTCTTCTGTGATTCTAGGATACACATTTCCCATTTAAGCCTAATTAAACATCTGACTTCCAATTCAAAACTTTTGACAAGAATATAATACACAGAAGCCTTTCTTAGGGATTTGCTTTCAGGTTTGCAATGTATTCTAACTTGCAGGAAAAAAACATGCAAATATGCCCTTCTGTAACTACATTGGTAATCCATCATACACAAATTCTTTGGCTTGTAAAAAGTTTTAAAGCATCTCTTTGCAAGCTTTACCTCTAGGTGGTGGTCCCTGAAGAGGTTTCTGTTTACTGTTGTTCAGAAGAAAATTTAATGCTGCCTCTAGGCTGTTACTGTTATCCATAAGTGCTTGTCTTGCTGCTTCTTTGCTAAAACCCATCTCTGTTATGTGTTTTAGAGCCTTTTCATCAACCTGAAATAAAAAGATACACACAAAAGTAATAAATACAAGGCTCTATAAACACACCAGGTTTTACATTAATTTTTCTTTTATTTTTAATCGAAACAGTATTTCTTGTTTAATTTATTATAAATATTTTAGTTTCATATAAAATCTTTGTATATAAGCTGAAAAGAACCAGGTAATCAAGGGATTTTTTTTAGTAGTATGATTCTTAATTCATTAGTTTTCAGTTCTACTACTAAAGGCCTTCAAGCGCAAATTCTCCTCGTCTACATGAAAACTAAAAGAAATATCTCAAAATAATATGAGTATCAAAACCAACCATCTGTTCCAGTTTAAACCCTTCCACAACTTTTGCAGACAATGCAAAACCCAGTTACTTCTTCAAATATGGATAAAACATAATTGGCTAGAGGTTTTACAGAAGAAAGCAAAGAAATGCAAACAATTTACTTGCACAGAAATGCAGGCTCCATTATTCCAAACTGTATAGAGCATGATGACAAAAAGTCAAAACAGGAAATATAAAGCATTAAGTACAGAAAATGACATTGCACCTGCACCAAAATCATACCAGTTACCCATTTACTTCAACAGCTGCCATCAAAAACATTCTTAACTGGAACCCCATGAATACAACACTGTCTGCAGGTTCAAAAATAGCCATATCAAGACTCTACAAAAAATCCACAAAACCCCAAGCCTGATGGAATCTAACCTCTGAGATACATACTTAAATTTTACTGAATAAATGTTTAGCCCAGAATCACAGTGAAACTCATAGCTATCTCGGTAAAGTACAAAAGCATCTTAAGTATTCTAAGCAGACCTCAAAAATTAATTGAAAGGAAAGTCATCATTCCTCAAGGTATTTTGATCTTTTTCTTGTTATATATAGGGTTTTGTTTTTAATCTTACACATTCAACACTCCATTAAAGTCTTCCATCTTACCAGTTCTCGGTAGACACCTTCATTCTTCCCCTCTGGTTTTGCTATCTTCTCTTTCTGGAACAGTTCCCTGTTTCGATTCCCTCCAGCGCTCACACTCAGATTGCTTCTGCTACTACCACCACCTCCTCCAAATGTCTTGGTCTTTAGATAAGCACAAAACAACATTTCAGCAAACAGAAATAATGAAAATATTTAGCTAGTAGAAAAAGTAGAAATTTTTGTTGCAGTGGGTTTTTTGAGGTTTTTTGATTATGGTCTGGGTCAACAAATAAAGCACTAATTTACACACACAGAGAAGAAGATGAATTTATTAGTCAGGAGTTTTTTCCCCCTGTACCCAAATGAGGTTGTAAAAAGGGTATATAATTCTAGCTGTTACAACTTACTAAGCACTTTGAGAAATAAACTAAAAAGAAGACCAAAGGAGAACATAAAAACCTGACACATTAGAACTAAATTTCCAACTATTTTTTCAGATTGAGTTCAGCAAATTTTGGGGGTTCTGAGAATTAAAAAGAACAGATGAAAATTGATAACCTGTATTTATTACTTAAATCTTATTAGCAAAATTGTACACCCCTCATTTTTTAGTAGCGGTAGCAAAATCATATCTACAATAAAACATTAAGATACATTTATTAGCTTTATTAAAATAAGAACATAGCCATCAATTCAAAAGGACTCCAAGCGTGATTCATCTTTTTAAAGATGCAGGAGCAGAATTATATGCAAGCAAATATCAGAAAGCATTTGTCATTTAAGAGACAAGAAAAGATCAATCACAGTAAGTAAAATGCTGCAACACATGTATTCTAACCTCTTTGCTCTTTGCTACTTCTGCAATAGCAGCTGTTCTCTGCTTTTCAAATTCATCATTGTCCGCAACAGGTTTTACAGTATTTGTCATTTGCAGAGTCTTTCTGCGATCAAGATCTCTGCTATCCACTTGGACATAAGATGCACACTTCTGAAAATGCAAAAGAAATGTTTAATTACACTTCTGCCTGCTCTCATTTGAAAAACACCCACCCAAGTTTTATTCCATTAGAGTAGCAGAACCTCAGATAAAGAATATGATCATGTAGCTAGACATCATGATGCAATCACAACGATTCTTGGAAATTTGCTGATCCTTGCCAAAATCTTTAGCATTTAAGAAGGGACTGCATAAGTGCCTACACAATCTCACCAGCAAAATCAAAGGCTCCACACACTAAATAAAGTTAAGTTTGAAATTGAGAGGAAAAATGTTAGTGGAAACTGGCACAACAAAGAGACAGGACTAACACAGTTTTGTTTTGTTTTTTTTTTAACAGGCACATTTTTTATATCCAAGTTATCAAGATCTAAGGTGTTTTGACAGCCTTCACCTAACTGGAACAAGGTACATAGATATCATAATACAGGTACTTTTATAAAGCAACAAAGAGAAGCACACTATACCTGCCCAAAAGGTACAAAAGGAGGAGGGCCACCTTCTGTTCCAATGTTACTCCTATTGTGTTTTGCCAAACTCTGTAAAAGAAAATTGATAATTAATAAATTGCAAACAGAAAACAGTTTATATGATAAAAGTCTCTATTTCAGAAAGAACATGAAACTTGCAAAATGGGTAATTTTCAGAAGAAAAGAAATTCGTATTTTTAAATCTTGGGTCATTTAAGTTAAGAAGAGGGTTGAAGGAGAGGCAGAGGAACAAAGAAAATTATGGAATTTTGCATAATTACTAAGGCACATAGAGCCCATGTAGAAAATTCAGTTATATACCAAATAATAGAACAAAGCAGAGCACAAATAGGCAGCAGAGGTTTTTTCATACAATGTCCAATGAAATTGCAGCCAGTAGAGATTGTAAAGGCACACAGCACCTTTAAAAAGGGATCGGACCAATTCAACCTAGAGAAGGAAAGGTTCAGGTGGAATTTATCAATCTACATGATGGAGACAGGCTCTTTTCAGTGGTGCCCAGTAAGGTAACAGAGACAGTGGACAGAAACTGAATCATAGGAGATTCCATCCAACACAAAACACTTTTTTGACTGTGAGAGTGACTGAGACAGGGAGCCTGGGGAGTCCCCATCCTTAGAGATACTCAAAAGCTGCCAGGACACTGTCCTGGACAACTGCCCGTAGGTGACCTTGATTGAGCCAGATGATCTCCATCCTCAACTATTATGTAAAATTCATGATCCCACGCATAAGCAAACACAGAAAGGATTTATCAGAATTGTATCCCCTGATATAATACAGCAAAATTCTATATGGCAAGGCTGTATAAGTGCTCAGACTGTGATCTCTCTCTAAAAACAATCTCCTTGTTGCCACTGCTGGAAACAAAATGCTGTGCTACTAAGAAAAAAAAGAACAGGTCCTTGATGCTGTTAAAATTGCATTTCCTATAATGTATCTCTTTTATTAGCTTAATTTGTTCCTGTCCTTTTCTCCCAACAGACATTCAAGCATGACTACTTAAATTTTCTGTTGTCAGAGACAGCCTTAATTACTTAAGGCTATATATGACATTTACCTATATATTTATTAACCTGAAGTAGAATTGATTTAAATCCATCATGTGAGAAATTGAGTATAAACACAAATAAGCTTTAGGCCACTATGTTATCAGAGAACTTCTTAAACTAAGTAATAGATTAATTTAGCTAATACCTACCCAAATTAAAGCTTTTGGTCCACTCCTTTCAAGTTAACTACTTTTATTCAGGAGCCAAAGACTGTTTTCTAAATCATTTATAGCTATTAATTCCTTTCAAAGTTGAAGAAAAAGAATAATCCTTTTTCTCATACCTTAGAGCAAAAAACACTGATGAAGTATTCAATAAATTATTCAAAAAAGCACTTAGAAGTGCAGAAATCATAAAATTTTTGTTCTTTAGTTTCAACCAGTTCACTTAAAATGCTGCCTTAGAAATACGAGCTAACCAAGGGCTGATGACTGCAACATCCCTCACACCTCCCTGTACCTATTAACTGAAGCAGCACGTACAACAAAGATTTCATGGCCAAGCCCCTTCACTTCCCCAGAGCAGGCACTCCAGGTGCAATAAACACTGCACTTATTCTGGCATTTCTGTTTGTTTGCTTGTTTGTACCTAGAGAAATGCAGGCAATTTTGGAATGAACTCCCATACAGAATCAAATTATAATTAAAAGAAATAATTACAGGCCAGACAAGAACTCAAGCATCAGATTAATTCCTCATGTCCTATAATCAGGAAGAGCAAGCTGAATTTACACTTTTTTCTTTTTTACCAAATCAGAATCAAGAAGTCACATAGAAGAAAAAGACCGTTCCAATCTACTGCTCAAATGTGCAATTGGACAAATGGCAAAAAAGCCCTTATAAACTGACTGACTGCCTATTTACCAACATTTACCTACATGAATTTTGAATCATAACAATTTATTGCATAAAACTGTTATCCATAATGAAAGAATTCTAATGATCTGAAACCTTCTTCTCAAGGAGCACTCTCTGCTGAGAAGTGAGAGCAACTGCTTTAGAAACCAAGTTTCACATGGCACCAAATAAAAAGCAAATTGGCAACACACACAATCTTCTTTAACTTACAATTAAATTTCCTCATAACCCAGCAGTAACTATCATTAACAATTACTTTGTTATAAATACATAGAGTGTACTTCTTTTGCCCTTTTTGCTCTATTTGCATCATGACACTAAAAATGTATTTCCTAGAGAATCACTTAAGAAACTAAGGTTAACAATATGAGAATGCTAGACATTATATACTATTGTACCTTTGCCTTTCTTTACACATGTATTTTGAAGTATATCTAAAACTACTTCCTTTTCCCATGAGGTAATCTCAATATTTAGCCTCACCTTCACTGAAACAGAAAAATCTTGAAGTATACTAAACAGCTTTACTTTTAGATTATCTGTAATTCTAAGTGTTAAATTTTTAAGAGCCTACCAAACAGTCTCACCAATCATCTCAGTAGTTTGCTTCAGACTTCACTTACATATTGTCTGGTGTTTTGTTTAATAGCAATACAAAATGCTCTTCCCACATAAGAAGGGTACCAGCAACATCATATAGATACTGATCTTTCATGTTTGGATCAGTCACCATCAGAGCATCACAAAGCAATAAGGAACACCACAAAGCAATAATTATTTGGAACTGTATTTTTTCTTAAAGATGTCCATGACACTTCAGCTCATACTTCCAAATAGTCTAGAAAAAGCAAATCTCACAGTAACAGTCTCATTTACACTCCTTCCTTACTTATTTACTGTCTCTTAAATAGGGACACTTAAAATTACCTGAAATTCCCAGGCAAGAATTTACCTTATGATAAAATTGAATCTACAAGGAAGAGCACATTTATTCCTCATGCAGTGTGATAATATTGCATTCATTCCACATATGCTACATTGTATTATGAGTCTTTTATTACTAAAACTTGATTCCTCCTGAAAGCAATTTCAAACACTGCTCTGAATGGAACAAAACAGTAATACAATTGAACAAGTAGAAGCTGACAAGTAGGTGCAAGGGCAGAATAGACAACTTTTATTCTAAAGTTTCATGCTATTTGGCTTAATAACACTAACTTTATGCTAAGTATAAAACCCCCTTATTTCATCACCTACAGAGGAAGCCAAATTAACACATCTTAGACTTCCTAGTGGAGACAAAATATAAAACTGCCATCAAAAATAAAAAAACTAGCTTCAAAACAAGTAATTTAAACTAGTTACACAAATAAAAGTTTCATGCAAACACAGTTCAGCATTTTATTTAAGTTTCCATGACAAGATTAGACAAGGAGTGGCAATGTCCTTATCACCTCCCAGATATTTTAGCAATTACATTTATTTGTCAGCTGTGCTCTTCTACAAACCCTTCTGAACAGGACTGAAGCATCAAGTTCATAGGGAATCTGCTACCATGGAGCATCTGGCTTCTACAGATTTGTTTGAGCCCTATCTGTCTAGCTGTCAGTCTGGATATAGAACTGGAACTACAATTTCCAGTGGTCATGGTTCACCTGTCCAAACTGATTCCTTGTCACCCACAGCTTTTCTGACATGGCCATGTTCACATGCTGTGAGCTGGTCAACAAGAAAAAGAAAATACTCTGGCAAACTCCAAAAGTTTGAGAACCAGAGCACTGAGGGGATAGCAGCAGGCTATAGTTAACTCTCTGTATCTTACCAGAGCAAATCAGTGACAGCTACCACTCTGTTACACATACTGCATACAGCCAAGAGAGCTGGCTAACAAGTGCTGAAAGTTGTAGTCAGCAGCACACCTTTGGTTATTAAATGCTTGGCTTTTTTATTTATGTAAATAGAGTCTGTTCCAAGTTATTTATTGATACTGATTTCAAAAACCAATTATTAAGTATAAAGCAAAATTTATCTGTTGAAGTCCAGGTAGAAGAAATATGAAAAGAGACTGTCCAAAATATCACCAAGAAAGCAAACCAGTTCTATTCTTGTGTCTCGAATTCTTAAGAAAGTGTTAGCTCTGTGTTCTCTCTTCTGCCCCATCTACCTTCTTTAACTGAAGAGAGAACTCACAAGACTTAATGCTAAGTAAGAATAAAAATCATAAAATGGGATGGTTCTGCCAGAACCTTCTTTATTTAGAAAGCTTCATTTAAAACCAGGAATGCTTTTATGTTTTAAAAAAACCTTATTTTTAGCTATAAAGGCTGAAGGATGACAAACAGAATCTACTAGAATGCATAACTCTAAAATTCAAATTAATTTTGGCTCAGTTTGCTGGAATCTATTCAGTTCAACAAAACATCAAAGAAGGCTAGCTCTAACAAAAATTACTGAGCCCAACTTAGCAGGAACAACAATAAAATTAGTACCTCAAACAGAACTCACCATAATGCCCATAAACAACTACTCTGTTTCAGAAATGTGGATGCAAAAATACAGAGATGTGCGTGGTTGTAGTAGTGATAGCTAATCTGGCAAATATTTGGAACTAATGGTAGTAGGGTCACAACTCCCACCCTAGGAACTTCCACCTGTTTGTGAGAAAATGTTTGAAAAAATATTCCTGCAGCCACTTTTGTTCTACTGGGACAGAAACCAAAGTAAAGGACCTTACTTTGTTTATGCTTTGTTGGAAGAATTTTAAATCTCCAATTTGACTTTGTAGCCACAATTTACCTAAAGTACTGATGAAATCTGGAGTACAGGGCTCATTCCAAAGGTTACCAACTTCAATGCCTTCTGTACATTTATTCTATTATTTTTGCCTCAAAAAGACACAGTAACTGTAAAAGGCAGAACTCCATAGTATTTTGGTAACAAACACAATGATTAAGAAAGCCATGACTATTTACCAAAATAATACCACCCATGACTACTTGCCAACATAAATTCAATATATTTGATTAATATTTCAATCCCTGCAGAAAGGAATCAGTTCCCATGCAAAGATCACTTGTAATTTTTTAATTTGCAACATTACACCTAAGACCTAGTTGCATACATTTGGCTGCAGCCCTAAAACTATTTGGACAGTACAGTTCTAAAAGTTTATTATACAAAAGTTCAGTCAACAGAATAAGCTTGACATTTTTGAATGTAATATGCAACTTGTAAGACAAGCATTTCCAGTGGTGTTACCTCACCCTTTGTAATTCCCACTTTTCTATAAGATGCTCCACTTCACCTCCAAGAACTGCTGTGTTACTGTCATCCAACAGCAAGAATCCATTTCTCACTTCAACAATTCCTGAAAGCTTAATTTTTGTTCCAGGTGGAGTGTTCAGGCTAGAGGTAGAAACAAAGTCAAAAATTCAAATAGATTTAGTAATATTCTGTCATAAACATATAAAAAACTACTCTTATTATAATTCCAACATTTTCACATGCCATAATAAAAAATTAGCATCAAAAAGCACAGTACTTTTCAATAGTTTTATTGAAACACTTCCCACCCATTATACAAAAATGCCATACTGCAAATTAGATTCTAACAGAGATGAATATTGGCAAATTGCCTGTTTGGTTAATATCTAATTTCACAACACTGAACTAAGGTTATGATTTGTTTTGATTATCAGATGATATTTTCAGACAACTGATTTGAGGCAGGTTCCTCATATTTACAGTTAAGAGTGGATTTCCAAATAGTTAATTATCTCATATTTTTTTAGATATTTAACTTAGTAGACACATAGAGTGGTTAGAAAGGAACCTTTCTACACATTGCTAATAGCTAGGAGTATACTAGAATAAATATAAAAACCATGCATCTCATAGTGCTTCTTCTCTCACTACTCTATAATTTTAAAACATATGAATACTTTCTGTCACCAGCTCCCACATAAAGCCACCTTATCTTCTTCTCACATGAATCTACCCTAGGAAAAGCAACAGCAGAAGCATAAAAGAATCAGGTACTTCTAACATATAACTGAAAGATATGACAAGCAGTGCAATCTGGAAACTGCTTCTTCTTGTGAGAAACAGGACACAGCCAGTTAAAACCTTTCAACTGAGAGACAATAATCTCTTTAAAATATGCTAGAGCTACTGTTGCAATCACAGGTGAGGAAAATTCAAAATGGAGTCAGTCAATTACAGAACCAGTGCCATTTAACCATAGCAATGTTAATGGATTTTTTTGATTGTTTTGATGAAGGCAAAAAAAGGGACAATCAGAAAATAGATATGAAAGGAATACAGGAAAAAAAATTCAAATGAGGCAAGGGGAAACGGGTAAATGGAAACCATAGCCATGAAAAACCTATAATATAAAAGAAAATTGTTATTTCTATTTATTTTAAGTAACACTATGTACTGAAACAGGATATTATTGCAGATTAATAGTCTAACATCAGACCTGAAAAAGTTACATATAACACAAATGAAATCCGTAAATGTTACATAAAAAAGAAGCATTCACAACATTATTAGAGTGATGAGTTCTCTAACATTTTTGAGATTTTATCAAAAAGGTTTCAAATTATGTCTTGTACTGGGTATTCATCTTCAAACATTTTGTAATCTAGAATCTACTTACACAGGAGTCTGTTTGCCTTCCTTTATTGCTCTCTTTATATTCACATTGGTATATGATATTCCAAGTTCTACTGGCTCAAGCTAAAATTAAGATATCATTAAATGTTCTGACACCATCACTCTGAACTGCAAGCTGGCTCTTGCTCAGAATGAACAGTTTAACACTTAAAGATGACATTCAAAAATTAAGTATGTATCTATATCTAACTAATGCAGCTAGCAGAGAAAGACAGAAGAAGAGGTTGTTTGTTTTTTTTTAAACCAAAGTTACCTGAACTAGACGAGTGCAGAGCACACCATGACTCTGCAGACTAAGACCAGAGATTGTTTTTAGCACCTCCACAACCAAACACACAAAGCATCCCCATGTTCAGCAGTAATCACCTCTCTTACCCTTCCCTTTTAACTGAAGAAATATCCAAGTTAAAGACCTGCCCATGGTTAAGCAGCATTAGTTGCACTGGGTTAGGAGTGTCAAGCCTGTGGCATTCCTGCTACAAAGGTAAGGCAAAAGATCTGCTACTAACTGAAAATTGGGAATTTGACCCAAGTTTACACATGCCCACAAACCCATCTACAACTCAATAGATGGCTGCAAAAATCCACTTTCTTCCATTTTGTAGTTCAGCGTAAACAGAACTGTAAATTACATTCGTATGTACTTTTGCATGCTGAATTTCAATTTCTCCTTTATATACAAACCCAAAAAGGAAGCCTCTTTGCGGAGCAATATTTTCATTAATTACTAAGGACACTTCCATTATTTCAAGGACATTTAAGTAGCAAAGGAAAACATGGAAAAGTAAGCTGTTCACCTTATTTTTGACATGCTACTGTATTCTATAGCTGTGCAGCTTGTGTGTCCATCAGTCATCTGTAAACGCAACATTCTGGGAGCAGCCTGAGATTCTTCATTGTCCTTTGGTGCAGCAACATTGCGAATTTTCTGTATTTGCAGGACACATGGCCCTTCCAGCTAGATAAGTCAAACAGAAAAGACAAAATTGTTAGCACTGTTAAGCAAACACACTGCAATATCTAGACATGCCAACAGATGCCCCCAGGCAAAGAAAAGTGTAATTTGATCAGGCAGTCATGTTGAATTTCTATCAGTCATGCACTCTGTTCTAAAACATGATAAAAATGGGTTTTACAGAGAAACAGTTGTGATGCTTCATACATCTCTGAGATATCGATTATAAAATAGAAGTGAATGAAAACAGTGTGGGAGGCAAACAAACAAAAACACAGATACTGTCACTTCAAACATAGCATGGAGTCCAGATAAGATTTCACTGCAGGGTGTCACTGACAAAGTCTTCTAAAGAACAAAAAAAAAAAAAATGGCTTAGAAGACTCTCTGTTTGGATCAAGAGGAAATTTCAAGTACAACTGCTTTGTAAACTCCAACTAGAAACATAGCTTCCTTGAACAATGGTCCAATCAAAACATAACAATCTGAAGAGATGTCACTTGTCTACTGATTACATAGAAATGGATAAATGGATATCCTACCACACATACCATAATCTATGTTACAAACAATAAAAATTATAACTAAAAAGAACCAAACAAAAAACCCAACAAAAAAAAAAAAAACCACAAACCCCCAAAAAACCCCACAGCAAACAAAAAACACCAAAATAAATCCAGCTGAAAAACTCAAGCCCAAACCAATCATCTCAACCATTTATCACATTTCAGCTATAGCTCAGTCATTTTAATTTCTCTGAAAAATAAACTTGTATGCGGCTGCTCAACTGATCTCTAGCTGCTAAATGACAGCAGAAAGATGAAAAAGTGCACAGTCCATCAGCTTCTAACCTTGAAGAAACAGAACAGGTAGCCAGAAGAACACAAAATGAGAGCAAATAACCAGTAGGTAAGTATATATAAAAAGAAACTAATAAATAAGAGAACAGGAGCACAGTAGCTTTACTATGATGGCAGTGGAAGATCTGATGTAGCAAACCCTCTCACTGAAAGGGGCTTTATTCAATGTCAATCAGTTTTAAATGGAACCACAAATCCAACCACAATTTTGAAAAAAAATTTAAAAGGCTGTATGAAACAAAAATCCACTATCAGAAAAACAATAAACATAAATGGGGAAGCATATGAGTAACCTTTAACAGGAATTAAATTGCTGGCACCTTATGTTTTCAACTGCTTACCATCAATTTGCCAGTTACTCAGAAAGGAACTCTGAGATCACAACTTTAATCGTTTCTGAATGCTTCTTCTGCAGTTAATGTTTCCATTGTAATGAAAACCAGTAACACCTTAACTGTAACAGCAATTAAATTATATGCTGTAACTTTATAGTCTTCCTTTGCACTTCAATTCCTTCAAAAATACTTAATGGATCTCTATGGTGTATAGTCATCTAGACAGAAATGGAAGGATTCAGTTTCCCCAAATCCTATGCAAATGTGGCCATCTTGTGGTTAATGCTGGTAATATTGATTTTTCTAACCCATACAAAACACAGATATTAAATGAATGAGTGAAATAGCTCTGTGTATTAATGACTGAAGTTGAAGATAACCATCTTCAGCAGTCGAATACCCGTGTTTTATACTAGGACTCTTCCAGCTTTTATACAACTATTTGCCTATTATACAATAGGCATAAAAAGTTATTTTTTAAATAAATAAAGTTATTTTCTGTGCAAGATGGAAATATATCATAGGTTCTCAAGATAAAAATAAATAATACTGACATTAGTCTTGGCTGAGAGGAAGAATAGTAGCACATAATTTCTATTTTTAACTGAGACATTTCTGAACAAGAAATTACTACTTTCTACGGAGACATTATACTAGGAAGTTGTTCCTCTCCCATAAAGCAAATTTATTTTTTGTAAACACATAGCTCTATAACATGATGTATTTGCATACATTGAAAGCTAAGCAGCAGCACCGATTAAGGAGTCAGATTCACCTTATTTGGCTCAGAAAAAGGAAATTACTGTTAAGAAAGAAAAGATTCAGCACACTATCAAATAGCTTGGGCTAAAAAATTATAAATAGGAGTCCTTCTCAAGCAGATTTTTTTTTCTATGTAATTCGTCCCAAAACCTGAAGGATTATCACCCTCCAGGAAATGGTTTTCAAGTGTCTGGTTTGGGGTTTTTTAGAATTATTTTCTAAAGATCTATGAATATAGATAAAGTTAGTAACACTCTTCCCATAAAGTTGGTTTACTAATGTGCTGCATGCACTGACTACTGCCTAGCTAATATATATGATTCTGCAATGGACTCTCTCTCAAGTGTGCTTTGCATAAAATGCAATAATGTTTGTGCTTTTTTTCTTGTAGAAGTCTGTGCTTGCACTAATGACTACTCCATTAAGACAACAAAATAAAGAAATCCAAACAGCTTTTAGCATCCTCTCTCAGCAATCAATCTGGCTTTCTTAAAACAAACCCACCTTAACTTACCACTTCAACAGTAAAAGAAATATGCTTCCCCAGATCTTTCACATCAGTGATAGACTGTCAATACTTGAAGTAAGGGGTAAAGAATTGAAGGGAGAACCACTGCTTGGTTTAAAATAAAATTCCTTCGTTTACCCATCTCTGAATCACATGTAAGGAACAAAACAGGAAGGGTATACAGAAGGGGACAAATTTCATTTTTACCTAAACACACAACATGCGTTAAAATCTAGCACACCCAAGTTTCAAGTATAATACTCTTCTCTAGCACAAAGCATTACCCCATCTAACATGTTTTATCCACATGACTTGTGGGATACACAACCATAGGAAAATTACATAAAGTACATAGCTATAGCCATGGATGTCAGTAGGCAAATAACCCAGCATAAACATGTATCACTGTGTATCAGAATCAAACCTCTACTTCGATTTATTTCTGACCCGCTTTCTTGCCCTCTCAGGATAATGAGGGGAAAAAAATGAAATTTTGATACAATGTCAAGGCCAAACAAGTTTAATGACTTTCCAGCAACAAATGAAGTTGCCAGGATTGTTCAGATTTTCATTTAATCATTTAAAAGTTGTGAAATAAAACCCAGAAAGTCCTCTTTTATGGAGCTTATGTTCACATTTTTACACTATAACAGATTCAAACATTGGGGGTTTTTGTACATGAAGTAATGACAAAATCAGACTAATGTGCCACAGAAGGCTATCATAACACAGAAAACACAGAATACAGAAAAGTGAAGTAAAAACATTGTCTACCTTTTCCACCTTTCCGCCATTGATGTCACTGGGGAGGAATTTCTTGCCAATCGTTCTTAAATCTGTCTGAAATGATTACAGAAGACAAAATTAACTTAAAATATGCACTTAAAAAAAAAAAAAAAACAAAACAAAAACCCCATAACATAGGAATAAGAATAGCATTTTTTCCATAATGACAACTATTTATTCAACAGAAATCCAATCTTTTGTGCGATAAAAAATTCAACAACTCAAGAGTTTACAAAAGAAATCCTTCTGCTTTTTTAAATTATATTCTTGTTTTAATTAATGAAATCAACATTTTCAACGTTGATTAAAATGCTTTTAAATAAACAAAACCAAATGGCTATGCAATGCTTAATGGTTAAACATAACTGTGAGGTTTCACAGAGGTAAAACATCCGTTTTTGTTCTCCATCTGGCACTTAGAGAAAAGTATTTTTAGTTCCTGTCTTTTTACATGCACAAGTCCTTACTTATTATGAGCATAAAGAGCTCTTTCAAAAGAAAAGGTGCCAAATGTAATTACTACAAGAACTTGAACCATATTTTGCCATTAATATATGTCAATGGCCTACTGTTCTGGCACCCTGATCTAAAACTGAGCAGGACTCTATTTTAGTATCCGAAATATTGTAAACAATTGATTTATTCTGGTTTTCAGTGAGAAACACTGGTACATTACAAATTAGAAAACAATCATAAGAATTCACTTTTAGTATATTTACTGAGTATATAGAGGAAATAAATGCCCAATCCTCTCTCTGTTGCACAAGATAGCCAGGTAATGACAAGGAAGTACATTCAGTTTTTCAATCTGAAAAATCTGAGTTTTTCACAACTGGGGAAACTCATCTGTCAGTTGTGTTTCTCTGAATACCACACAGGCTCCTAGAAATGGTTCCTGTGTGCTCCATATCCATCCCATAGAATCATTCTAGAATGGTTTGGGTTGAAAGGGACCTTGAAGAACATCTAATTCTAATCCCCTCCTATGGGCAGGGTACACCTTCTGTTAAGACAATATTGAACAGAGCCCATCCAACATACCCTTAAACACTTCCAGGGATGGGGCATCCATGACTTCTCTGAGCAATCTATTCTAGTGCCTCACCACCCACACAGTAAAGAACTTCCTCCTCATATCCAGCCTAAATCTACTCTCAGACTGAAGCCACTCCCTCTTGTTCTTTCATTACATGTCCTTGTAAAAAGTCTCTCTCTCCATCTCTCTCATAAGCTTCCTTCAGGCACTGGGAAGCCAAAATTAGGTCACCCCTAAACCTTTTCTTTTCCAGGCTGAACTGTCCCAAGCCTTTACTCACAGGAGAGATGGTCCATCTCTCTGATCATCTTGGTGTCCTACCACTGGACTTGCTGTAACAGCTCCGTGTCCTTCCTGCACTGGGGACCCCAGAGCTTGGTACAGCATTGCAGGTGGGTTCTCACCAGAGCAGAGGAGCAGAATCCTCTCCCTCTCCCTGCTGCCCACACTTTGGATGCAGCCCAGGACACATTTGGCTTTCTGTTCTGGGCACTGAGTGCACATGGCTGGGTCATGTCCAGCCTCTCATCCAGCAGGACCTCCAAGTCCTTCTCAGCAGGGCTGCTCTCCACCTGTGAATCCCCCAGCCTGTGCTGACACTGGTGCTTGCCCCAACCCAGGTGCAGCACCTTGCACTTGGTCCTGTTAAACCTCACGAGATTCCCATGCACCCGATTCTTGAGCTTGTCCAGGTCCCTCTGGATCGCATCCTATCCTTCAGGTGTGTCAACTGCACCACTCAGCTTCATGTCATCTGAAAATCTGCTGATGATTTGCTTCATCTGTGTCATTAATGAAGATATTTAGTGACACTGGTCCCAGTACAGATCCCTGAGGGACACCACTTGTCACTGATGTCCATTGGGACTCTGAGCCATTAATCACTACGCTCTGGATGGGACTGTCCAACTACTTTCTTATGCCTCTAACAGTCCATTCATTAAATCTGTCTTTCTCTAGTTTAGAAAGAAGGATATTCTCAGGGACTGTGTCAAAGGCTTTACAGAAAGCCAGATAAATGACATCAGTAGCCCTTCCCTTGCCCACTGATGCAGTCACCTCATCACAGAAGGTTTCTGGGTTGCTCAGGCAGAACTTGCCCTTGCTGAAATCTCCAGCTTCCCATCAGAGTAGCAGGAAGGGTAGACAATTTTTACAAATACTTTTTAAGTTCTTAGACAAAATAAAACATTTGAAGGACTGAAGATACACTTGTATCTACTTCATACTTATTTAAGCAATTCACACATACACATTCAAAAAAGGTAAAAAAGGTCAGCTGACTTCTGCATTTCTTCTGCCTGAAAGGTGCCTCTAGCAGTCAAGGAAGGATTTGTAGGAAGTGGAACATAAATTCACTATTATCCTGCCATTAAAGACACACTGCTACCCTCTACATACTCAACAGACAAGTTAATCTTTTGGGCACAAAAAAAAACCTGACTTAATGATTAAAAGTGATAAGCCACTAATTCTGGTTTGGAGTACTTGTGCAACATTCCTGGTTTATTTTTATTATCTATCAAACAAACCTGAAATACCAACACAGTCACAAATGATCATGTCAGTACTCATTCCAGCATATGATTACATGCAGGGTAATACCCAGCAACTCACAAGTACTTTATTTGGGTTTTGTATAAAGCAGCAATGCATTCTCAAATATATGGACATGGTGCTCTGGTCCAGGAATCAAACACTGGCCTTCTGCATGTTTTGCATTACATTCTTTGCATCTTTGCATTATAATTTTGCTTTAATTCTTTTCATATTCCTTACATGAGCTGGTGCCTGCACACATGAGTGACTGAACACATGCTTTAAAGAATAAGTAAAAGGAGCAGAAGGGACCCTCTTTTCCAGAGCATCATCTAAAACCATCTAGTGGTTAAATCTTGAGGGGTGACAAAATAATCCTCAACAACTCCCACATTATTTCATTATTTTATTATTTCTAATTTCAGAAAGGAAGAATACTTTTCTCTTAAGCACTCGACTACAGTTTTCCCCCCTGAAACTACATATAGTTATTACAAAGTTTGTATTAAACCAAATAAAGTAGTTTATATTAAACCATTTAAAACATCTGAGTATGGATCTGTTAAAATGATGATATGTTAAAATAAAATAGCAAATATGTGAACTAAGAAAGGCAGCAGACTTATTAATGGTTACCAACAATGTATATACTAGAATTCTGAAAAACAGGGATTCACATGCACACTTTTCTCATATCCTTAAAAAATATTATGGTATATTGCTTTGAAGATGTTGTGCTATCTTGTACATTCCTTGTTAATTTTTTGCCAAAATTATGAGTACTAATCCAGATTTCTATAGAAAAGAAAAAAACACAGGTTTTAGTTACATAAATATGTAGACAACACTGGATATGTAGTCTGAAATGTGCTTTAAGGAGTATCATGTCCAGAAGTCAAAGTAAGGGTGTTTTTTTCATCCCAACAAACTTATACTAAAATTTCATACTCATGTCATTACATAGCACTTCTGGTTGTATTACTGCTTATAGTTTGACTTTAGTTTTACATTTCATAAACAAAAAAAATATTTTCCTACTGCCAAATCTGTTCAATTTTTCTCCTACAAGTTTTGCAGTTTGGAATAGATGCTCTTTCCAAATAAAACTCACAATTCATACAGAGAAGGAGAGAAGTAAGTACTCTGTCCTTTACATAAATTACACTGACAATAGCACACTTAATTAGACACACAAACCTATATTTGAGCCATTGCATCTATCATTTTTTGCATGATTTCTCAGAAAAAACATTTTCACTACCATGACTTACATTAAGGGCAACTAGGATAATATCATTTGTATTAACTTTTTCAGATGAACTTAAGCAAGCTTCAATTCCTTCGTCTGAAAGACACCTGTGAAAGAAAAAAAATGGAGTATCACATGATGTATCAATGAGACAAACATTTCTTCTGTCTATGAGATTGTCTTTACTTCCTATCTTTTGTACTGGTAAAGCATAGATGCAAAAATACATTAAAAATTACTTAATGTAAGTAGTTTCCTTACACTGATGGTGGTAGCGCAGGATCAGTATCTTTCTGCAAAAATTCTGTAAGTATACCATAAGTTTTGAACACTAAGTTTTGAATTGATTACCTGAATCCATTTTAAAGGCCTGACCTATTCTAACCTTAAAAAAAAAAAAAAACCTTAAAGGATAATTTTAACTTGAGTGATCAGAAATTTTGACACTTGTTGTTCACTTTGCCTACTCTACCCCAACTGCAGTTCCAGTTTTCAATTTTATGTAGCTGGCTACCTGTCTTCTTCTGCACAGCTCTTCATTTTATTCAAATATATCACAGCAACCATTACATAATTGATAGACACCCAGTCTGAAACACAGGTCCTCCTCAACATTTAAATAACTACTCACCAAGAAATCACCTTTTCCCAAATAATAAAAAAATTATTTAAGAAACAAAGTGTAATATACACTAAAAAAATACTAAAAATAAATATTCCTGGGTGCTTCAAGAAATACTTAGTTTTGAACAAAATAACATATACAGTGTAACATACAAACAAGGCAAAAAAATACTTGAAGGGAAGTACACTTGACAGACCTTTTTGATTCCAGCCCTGGTGACTTTAACATTGCCCTTTCCAGTCCTGCCAGTGTTCCAAGACTAATTACTGCTCCCAGCTGTGCTCTAGCCCAGACACTTGATGGGATTTATCTGTTCATGTCAGACAATGGAATCGAGCAAATCCTGAGTCTCTAGCCCACCATCACCAAAAAAAAGAAAAGCCAATAATAAAACAATTCAGATGGCAAAAAAGCATACATATATATATACAAGCATAAGAAGAAACAATCCTATTTTTTTAATAAAAGACAAATGCTTGAGAAAAATAAGGTAGCAAGACGTATTGTGCTGCATGGGAATAGAGGATTTCCCAGCTGAGTAATTCTAAGCTTCAGTACTATGATATGGGAAGCTTTGTGCAACTCCTGCGCATTAGCAGCTCTCATTAGCTGGAGTCAGAAGGTAAAGCAGAACAGCATTCCCACTCTGTGCCAGGGGAAACAGATACATCCAGACTATCCTGCTCTTGAGGCTTCAACTGTGGCTTAATTACACCAACAGACTTCCTAGAAAGAGCAGCATCAAACTCTACCAGTTTGCCTTCTGCCATCTTCAGCATAAAACTGAACATAAGTTGAACAGCAGGGGCTGAGGGAGTACAAAATCCATAAGCTGAGTTTTAGACTGTTGGCTAAGTCATGGAAGGATTTTTCTTTTACTGCTCCAAATGCAAATGAAGTCATTCTTCATTCTACTAAAGCTAGAGGGACTGCAATTCTCTCACAGAGATATTTAAGCTGAGTACTTCAACACAAGCACTACCATTTTCCGGCAAGAAAAAAAACATTTTTAAAGAACGACTAAACAAGAATCTGACCTACAATTAAACTTTCCCTATATAAGACAAGATTAATTATTCTATTACAAAATTCACTGCTGAGTCATGTTTTACTTTTGCACCTCAAAGTGAAGAAGACTGAATCACAGCTGTCAAAACAGCACTCTGGTTTGGTCAAAATGTTCAGCTTATAACTTTTTATGTATAAATTTACATATGAATTTTCAATTTAGTTTGTCTCACTATTTAGGAAAGTTTTGAGACAGAAGGATAAAAAGAACCTTATGGGAGAAGACCACTAATTTTTGACTTGTGCTAATTTAAGCAACAGCACTTAGCAAAAACATTGCCTGACCAAAATCTCTGCCAACCTTATAGAGACACCAATCATAAAATACTACTGAGGACATCTGCTAGGTTGATTTAAGCAAACATCAAAGTTTTTTAGCAAAAATCTGACTGACTTGGTTATTTTAAGAGCTTTCAAAAAAAAAAATCTGTGAATATCAATGTAGGAGAGATACTTTATAGTTCATAGTTGGTTGGTTTCGTTATTATAGACGCTTATTATATGAAAGTATAAATTAGGCAAATGCAAAAGATCAGGATCAAAATTACTTTCAAGAAAAAAAGATCAAATCAACAATTGTGTCAGCCAAATTTTGCTAAAGAACTTCAACAGAGAAAAAAGAACTTTCCAGTAATGTGTCAGATGCTGCTTCTGTGCAACAGGATGCAAAACTACAGATTTACTAAAAAATGGTCAGAAATTGGCCAGGAAGCAAACTGCAACCAGGAGACACTGTACACCAGATTCAGCCAAAGCACAGATCTCTCCTGCTGTAACAGAAGCTTGAAACCGGTGTATATCAAGTCAGTCTCTTCCATTTTGCCATAACGTTCTTATACAGACTATTTCTTATAGCAATGAGTACTCCAAACATGTTTATATTCTCTTAACAAATTTAAAGAAACTTATTTAAAATAAACTATTTTATTTTCTCCTGTTTGTACAGTCTCCTATAAGAACTATCTAAGTTTTAGCTTTGAATATTTCCTGCTACAGGCCCACAAATTATTTAAGAAAAAAAAAAAAGTATTTTTATTAAATTTATTTTAAAATAAATTTATTTATACAGAAAAAAAGTACATCTACCTCGCTCAAGTATAAAAAGGGAGTTAAAATAGATAAAGCTACCTCTTCAGTTGGCATAATCCGCCCCTCAACAACATAAGGATTATTAAGTCTGAGCTTTTTCCAGACTCTGAAGGAATCAGATTCCCTTTTTCTACCTGTTCTTAATGAAGGCATGTGATATGCTGAAGGTAGGACCTTTACAGCATAGGGCCACTCAATTCTTTGTTCTTTGTATTAGATCAGGGAAGGAGAAAAAAAAACAAAACTGACCCTGAACAAAACTAAAACCAGTAAAAACCTGCTCTGGAGTCAAAGAGAACAGCCCTGCAGCTCTGTGTCTCCATTATATTCACTCAAGTGCCTCACATCATCTGTATTACCTGTTCTGCCCGTTTTGCAAAATGCCATGACCTTAGGTAACAAAAGGTCACCTACAGTGTGATCCTATTACATTAATCCAAGACACTTCCTATTGCCAAGTGGTTGGAAGCAATCCCAAACCACACATGAACCAGATCACACTGCTGGAAGTGCCCATAAGTCCCCCAGTTCCCAAGATCTACCTAGCTGTGCTGGTGCTGTACAAGCAGTGTCTGTCAATCCTTGCTCTCCACACCCCCATTCCAAGCCGTCTCCCCCAGCTCTGCTTTATAAATCAAGGAGACACCTGGAATAACAGAAATGCTGCTGGACAATCAACAAACTTCCCATTTTTCCTTCTGTAAACAAACATTTAAGAATTAAGCACTTCTGCTTAATGTGAAGCAACAAATAAATAAAAAGTAAAATAAATAGGTGAGAAACATAGGGAGCAGCAGCCAAGCTCCACAAAGCTCTCCAAGAAGTCCAAAGCAAGCCAGTGGCTGACCACTGACATCTTACAATGACACCAAAAAAACCCTACAACACACACCCCATGACATAACCTCCCACCATGAGGACTGGTAACCAAACACTAAAATTACCTTTAATTTCCAAGAAATAAAGTACTCACTACACTTCTTTCTTACACATTTTAAAACAATCTTAAAAGTTACATATTGAAGTTATGAAAACAACTACATTGATTTCAAGGGAATTGTAGTAAGTAATGCTGCAGGAGTCACACAGGGATTTTGTGGCCTTGGAACATTAATACAAATTAGAAGAAAAAAAAAATCAGTTTTCTACCAAATGGGTATAAAGCTTCCACAAATGGTTGAGATGGTTATTTGTGAAGCATTCTCAAGAGAAAGGAGATCACAAGAGAAAGGAAAATAAATGTTTCTACTGCAATTCTTTTGTATTACGCTTGCTGAAACCTAAGGGATATCTCACCTATTCCTCCCCCCACTCCAGCTTCATTCATCTGAGACATGAAGCAGTACAATCCTCTTAGCAACAGCTTTTGTCAGAAAAAACATCTCCCAAAAAGTACCTGCATTCCCACCTTCAAATGAGACATTAAAACAAAGCCATTAGTAATGAATCAGCATTTTCTACATGAATCATTCACATATAAATCCAAATCTGCAATTTTTCTGTCAAAATGTTCTCAACAAGCTTCTATGGAAAACAGATTTCAGTAATTCTTCCTTTGTAATACACAAGAAAAATATTACATCAGTGACAGGCAGAGCTGTTTTCCCACTGCTCCTTCATATCAAGTATAACACCAATTTAATAACCCACTTTTGTACATTATAGGTGTGCATTCTCCTCTTCAGTATTTCTCACTGCTATGGGATATAACTATAGTACCGATCTTGCCTATGCCTCTACTTATCTCACTTTATGCTATGCTTTAGTTCATAAAGAACAAATTACACCTGATGTGGCCTGAATAGACAGATTTGTGTACTACTACTCTATTACCTAGGTCTGAAACACTGAAGAAATTGGCAGTATCAAAGCAAGATGCATTTTTTGTCTGTTCTATACTGCTAGATCAAACACTTCATCTGCAGACAAACATGCACATGTGTACACATACACACAGAGAAAAGTTTTAAATGAGAGCCTTATTATCTAATTAAATCCAGCAGGTAAACAACTCTTCTAATAATATTTATTTGTCATGAGCAGCTTTCTTAAAAAGCATATTTTCTCTCTTTGTAATTAACAGTTCATGCATAAAAAAATCTTTAACCTTCCATCCTTTTTCTATCACATCATTTTTCTATAAATCCTCTGTAATTTTCTTCTACCATCTCTACAATCAACATCTTATTATGTAGAAGCTTTGTTTAAGGGAAGAAGCAAATAAGGAAAATTAAAATAAATAAATATGTTCTATAAAATGTATCCATTTCAGATTCCCAACTCTACCAGAATCACAGTGATATTATCAAACAGAAACTGTGCTACCACTTCTAATTCAGTGCCAGGCACACAAATCAACATTTGAGTTTTATAGCAAATTTTATATAGCTATTTTCATTGTGATTATGCAAAAATCAGAATGTTTCTTATGTATCTTTGCTACAGAAGCAGATTTAATCATGCCATAAAATGGTACGGTTTTCAAAGGAAAAAAAAATCGCAGGAAGCTTTCAAATTTTTCTTACTTGATATCACCTCAATAGAAAAGGGAACACTCGAAGCAATTAAGCAAAGAGCATCTTAAAAGACCGCAGTAGTACAAGACCACCACTGGATGTCAGTGTTGTTCCATAACAGAAAAACTGCACACCAGCTATTTCAAAAACTTGGGCATTCTCTTAATAGGGCTTCAAAATGTTTTGCTGAATTTCAGTTGTGTGAAAGAATTACATAAAATGTTAGAAATTTCACTAAGGGACTATCCACTACAGCTGTTTAAAAAAAGAAAAACAAACCACATTTTAAGACATCATAATCCAAATATAAAAATCAGATCACCAATAAAATTTTTCCTTTAACTTGTGTAACTATTACTGGGAAGCAACTGACACTGTTCTTCCCTTCAGCTTCTGGGCTTTTAGTTTAAAGAACTAAATGTGCAAAATTAGAGTCGATTGTTCCTTTAACCACAAGGCAAACATCTGCAAGGAATAACAAACCTAGATTCAAGTGGCATTCTTGGCAATTTTACTATCAATATTCTCACACCAAGAAATGCAGTTTCATTTTGCAATTGCATTTAAAGATTTATTTCCTACATCTTGTTCTTGACGCATACATTTGGTGTATCTTCCTCTGTGTTTTGCACATACACCAATGAGTATTGCTATAAACTGTATTTTTGTTTTCCTATCACTTTTTCAATTTGTTAACAACACTCTGAACTCTGACCTGAGCACTCACAGCTTTGCAGTTTTAAGGAGCTTTATCTAGTGTTTGAGCTTAGTATTTCACCCAGGTTTTTCATGATAGTATCAAATCAAGCATGACCCAGAAGATGTTTTCATGTAGCCTCAGGTTTTGACAGTGAAGCATCCACAGCCATTCTTCCTAGCACAGTCAAACTACTTTGATAATTGCCTTACAGGAGCTTAATCTAAACTGTTTCTCTATTTCACTTCTAAAGATGCAAACCCAAAATTTTAAAATAACAGAATGGACTGTACTGTATCACTATTAAAAATCCACTAAGTTTTAAGTGCACTTTTGCTACCAAAAGCCAATTTGAAACATCCAAAAAGCACACTGAGAAACGCAAAATTTTGCTTACAACTCGGTAAGCATGCAGGTGAAGAGGCACCAAAGTGTTTCAGCCTATCTTTAAAATATTACTGACATTTCTAAAACTGGTGCACAGCCACTACGTCATCTTGGTTCCCCAGGCAGTTAAACTTGCATCTCAGCTACCTAATTTTTCACTCCTGGGAATACACCACTTCCTTAAGTGCAGTCTCCAACCCAAGCCAAGCTGAAACCCCAGAAAGGAACTCATAAAATATACATTCATGAGCTCATGTTCTCAGATGTTTAGCTGACAAAAGTTAAGGCCTAAATTTCTCTCAGATGTCTATGACATTTGACTTTCAATAAAAAACATGAACTAAGAAAGTAAATGTATTTTTAGAACAAATAAAAAAGGTTGGCATTTTTTACATTACATAATAAAAGCAGAATGACTGTCATTACTGCCCCCACCTTTTTTTTTTTAATGTGAGAAAGCAAATCCAAGTTAATTAGCACTAAAATCTTTTTTATGACAGTAAAATCCTGATCTGAAGAAAGCACAGGAAATGTTCAGTACCAAGGAAAAGGAGAAAAACCAAAATGAAAACAAAACCCAAAAGTGCAGTACTTAAACAACACCAATGCATTAGCTTCTTCCTGGCTTACACTTACCTGACACTTTCAGTAGGAATGGGATAAAGACCAATAACTTAGAAGCACTGCAGTTCTAAACATATGCAATATCAAGCAGAGCAAATATTATTTCACTGCATGAGCAACAGTAGGCCAGCAGCTGACAGTGAGGCCCAATGCAAGCACCCACTGTGCTTCTCCTTCAGGAACCTCCTGCTCCTCAGCCAGCCTACCCCATCGTGATGTGGAGCCACTTCCTTGCCCTCCTACCAGCACTAGAGAGGCAAAGAGCCCAGATGGAACTGCTCTCCGTAACAAGGAGCCTTTTCTGTCTCTCCTGCACTAACACTGGAGAGGAGAGCTGCCTTATCCCTGGGTCAGTAGTCCTGAGACAGAATTTGGTGGTAAGGAGGTTTCTGCTTGGTGTCAGAGGCAGAGAGCACCCCAGCAATCCCTCAAGGGCTTCCAAGTCATATTTCTGTTTATGATTTTTTAATCACCTTTATCAAACCAACCTCTTATCCATTTCCAAAGGACAAGGACTATTGTCATACAAAAGCTGGAATAAACAGTGATAGTTTTAGAATTAATCTTTAATATGTTTGACATGCAAGGAGAACTGTAAGTCTATTATTGGGTTAGCCTGACAGTCAGTCACTCTCACACCTCTCTAAATCCACCCCACACACCATCCTTCTCTTTTTAATTACTAGAACTTGTATTATTTTGGTGTTCCCCCCACAGCCTTTCTGAAATTACTCTGTTCCAAACATGAAGTATCAAAAAACAAGTTTGAAGCATACTCTGCATCAAGTTCTTGCACACAGAACATGAATTTTAAGACATTTTAACAGCTGCATTAGTGAAGTCTTTACAGTCGCACCTCTCTTAGTGTGAATGTGTGCTCTTTTTAAGTCTCTTTTCTTCTATAAAATTCCTACTGCTGGGAATACTTAGAGTATGAGGCTGGCAGCACATCTTTAACAAGTATTTCACAATAAAAAAAAAAGGAAAAGTTTGGTTCTTGAATAAAACATAAAGCTTGTTTACCTTTACAACTATATTACACATCTCTAATAACATCACCATCAAAAACCTCACACTCTCCACTTGCTCTTTCACAAATGCAATATACTTCATTCACCATGCACTTTACCTAAGCTACATACAAAAAACTGAAAACCAGAATCAACCTTCCTTTAGAATTCCAGTTCCCAACAGAAGAATTCAAAATAATCACTTGCAAAGCCCTGACCCAGAGTCAGAAATCCTAGAAACTGGAAAATGTCTCACAACACAGGCCTACAAGAAGCCGGTTTCAGGACACCTACCGTTCTTCTACAAGCAGACAACCAGGAAAGGAAGAAATGCATGTGGAAAAGCCTGGCTTCAACCGACGAGGAACTACTAAGCAGGGCACTCTCTGAAAAGGCTGCACAGACAATAGGTTTACTTCCTTATGCTTTCAAAAAGCTCAAATTAGATGGGCTTCACTAAGTGATGTCATGTTTATCTCTTCATTGGCATCTCTAAACAGCGTGAAAAATCACTGAAGGTCAGGAAAAAAGCTAAAAATTGAGATATCAAATCTACATGTGATAGGTTTTTAAAAACTGTACTGCTGCAATTTTAGGTCTTATTTGTGATATAGTTTTAACTTGCACTAGCAGCACTGTGAGTATATGCAAAGGTAACTACTACATAAGTAAAGAACCACTAAATTTTCCACTTTAAAACAACTGCAAAAGCTACTGATAAATACTTTGACAGGTAATTTACATTCAAAATGTATCTGACAAACTATAAATTTTTCATATTAAAGATTGCAAAATCCAAAGCACTAGTTAGGAAGTGGGGAATGAAGGAGATTGAAAGAAGAAAGAAAACAGAACTTCCCCTAAATAGAAGATGAAATCACCAGCTGCTTAGCCTCAGTCTAGAAGGAACTTTTGCCCATCTTACTCATTACTTTATTTCCACTTCTTGAGCCCTGAATTAACACAGCAGACACAGAGCATAACTTTCTCTGCTGGAAGTAACCAACCAAGTTCCATAGTGCAGCCATAATCATCAATCACATTGGAATGCAGGCACGGGAGTTACTTATTTCACCACCGTGTATGTAAGACAAGGAGTGCCTGAGTCAAACTGAGATCCCTATTCTGCTTCAGCAGCTACACGCTCTTTCATGGTGAAGATCAAAAAGGTATACAGCTCTCACTTCACCACATAACTATGTGGTGAATATAGTGAATATATACAGAATCTTTGAGTGAATGAGTTGGTTAAACAAGTTCAAAAAACCATCAAAAGCCCAGGCCAAATCAGAAACTTTGATAATAATAAAAAATTATATTTAAACAGTAAGGAATTATTTCATTATGAAGTAAACATGTTTTCAGGTTTTTTTGACTTCCCAGAGAACTCTATTCAAAGGCCATTTTTACTGATAGCTTAGACAAAACAGTAAAGAGGTACTCGATTTTATATGTAAAACCAAAATATTAAAGGATGTTTTTAAAAGGAAAAAGGTAGATTAATTGTATCAACCAAACAAAAAAGAAGTCAAAAGAAAGACTGAACAAAATATTCTGGAGGATTCATTTGCTAAAAGTTAATTATAAAGACTTTTCAAAGCAGATAGAAAAATCCTGACAGGTGACAAGGATGATAAATTAATGAGTGCCAAAAGGATTGATAAAAAACAGTTATACTAAGTTGGTTTTCTTTGGGTTTTTGGTTGTTTAGGGTTTTGGGGTTTTTTTTATTATTCTTTCTAAACTAAATCTCTACAGAGATATGGAAGTTCTCCAAACTAAAGTTTTTGTTCAAATACATATCTAAGCAAGTTTCTCAAATTGATATTACAATATAAAAGGCCTTAGAATATACACAGCAGTGACAGCAAACGCCACTGGGATCAGCAAGTGTTTACCCAATAGCTCTATAGCAGCCAAAATCCAGAACTGCTGACATGCTTCAAATGAACACCTCTACCAGAAGAATGGAAAACAATAGGACATCAGACATGTTGATCACATGAAATCCTAGGATTTGCATAGACACACATGAACAAACTCATATAAGCTATAACAAAGACTAGAATTTGAAGCCTTGTGAGAACCTTTTGGGCTTTAGGGGGAAGACAATATTTCTAGCAGATAGAAGATGTCTCACCCACAGCTATTAGACTTCTCTAAAAGATGAAGAGAAAGAGTGGAGAGCAGAAGGATGGAAGGAGGAGAGGGTAGAAAAGACTTGCTGAAATAGCTTTGGCAAGACCCTTCAACAAAAGTTTTTAAAGAAAATTAAGGCACAAGAAGAGAGAAGAATCCTTTCTCACATACTAAAACATGGGAAAGGAAGGGTATGAACACAATGCTTTCTCTTCTAGAGGATTAGTTAACATTGGATATATTCCTCTGGTTTGCACAGAATACCACAAATTTTAAGACAAATGACTGGATAGCAAGGTGATAATTGGTGATGATTATACAGTTTTAGATGACACAAAAAGTCCATAGCTTACTGCTCTCTGTGACCATAGGATAAACTGTCAGGTGAATTTCAACATTAATAAACACAAAGCACTGCACAATAAGAAGGAAAAAAAGCTCACGCAATGTGTACAATCCTGAGCTCTAATTTAGTTATCATTAACAAAAAACATGTAGTCATTCTGGACAGTAAGTCATGGCTCAGTAGCAGTCCAAATCACAAAGAATACTAGGATCTGTTTTGAAAATAATACAAGACACAACATTGTAAAACAAAGCAAATCATGCAGTAACAGTGTTGCTGCATGTAACTTTCTATTATAAGATTTCAAGTTGCTTAATTTTTAACACAGACTTCCAGCACAGGTCACACTGTACAGCACAGATTCTCCTGACTAGTTGCAGAACTTCCATCCACAGACATCTTCCAAGACATAGCTAAGTAAAGCTACAGATGATCTAATCTAGAAGATACAGATGATCTAATCTAGAAGCAGAAGCTTTAATTAGGACAACTTTCAGAGATCTCTTAGAATATTTCAAGAACTCAATGCAATTTGCAACCCTTGAACATATTACACATTAACATATTACATTTTAAGGTGTAAAAACATAGGCTTAGTTTTAAAAATCCTGAAGTTATTCTGCCCTTGGTTAACACACTTTATTCTTACTTCCATGCTGGCTTTACATACTTACATTTATTTTTATTTCCACTGGTTTAAAATCTACTGGAATTCTGGCACAATTTCATAGGTTATATGTTGTCAGCCCTTCAGGTCAGTGGGGTTTTTGTATGTTTTTTCATACCTTAGATCAAAAGCTGTTTAGCATCTATAAATAGACTTGGCAATCCTTTAACAAATAACCTAATTAACATATACATTCTACATTTAATTACCAGAGAAATGTTAAGTCTGTTGCTAATACTGGTGAAGAGAGACAAAGATACCTAATCCCAGTTCAGAATACATTTAACACTCAGTGCTTTCCATCCTTCTGAGAGCATGAAGTGTTGTTTGCACTGCTGCTTCAGCATAGATTCAATGCATATGCATTTCAAATGTTACAATTCTTTTCTAGTGTAATGTGCCAGCTCACTAACCTTTTTAAGACATACAGCAAACAGCTGAAACCTGTGTGGCCTCTGTGTAACCAAGCTGATTATATGACAGATTAGAGGCTTCAGCTTCTTATAGAAAGCCAGACAAGAATTAACTAAGACCAGCTCTCAGCATACACAACAATGTATGAAACCATGTACACAACAAATACACAACATGTAAAAACAATGAAGTGGTGATTTACTGTACAGTAAACTTAGCATGTATTTTGATTAACTAATGACTGAATTGGGAAGCCATGGAGAATCAGTAATCCTTCCAACAATAAACCAGATGTGTAAGAAACTATCACATAGACTCAATTTCCTACATTTATCTTTCTGTTACCAATATTGATTTGTACTCTTCTCCTCCAAGAGTCCCAATTACAAGTTCTAAGTCTTATAAAAACGACGTTTAAGAATCTGAATGCAACTTTGCAATTGATATTTGGAGATTTCAGTTGGCTGGATCTTTTAAGGTGACTTTGCTCAGTCCCTGGCAGGAACACAGCAATTCATTGCAGTGTACCAACACCATCAGTCATCCCAAGTTAAGTTCCCACTACCGCTTAATTAATGAAATGATAGAAGTCTGCAGCTGGATGACACACAGCACCCTGAACATCACCATCTCTGATGTCTCTAATTAGATGTCAGCAATGAAAAACTTGACCCAATACAAGTTTGTCATCCACAGAAATCGTTCTCTTACTCAAGGCACAAGATAAGGCAAAATTAGAATTAGGATGCAGAGAAAGATGAAAGCAAGGCTATCAAGTAATTAAGTATTACCAGCAGTAGCCTGATGACATAAAAATTACCAAAAAACCCTCTTGATTGGGCATAAAACCATACAATTAAGTCATTATGTTACTGTCAGATTCTGGGTTGCATCTTCATAAGCATGGATTTGTCAATCCATAGTTCCAGAACCACCTTGGTTATTTCATTTTTAAATGAATTTAGTAGTGTTTCTCTTTTCCTCCTGTACTCAAGCTGACGGTACTGCCTTCTAAATTCATGTAATTTATAACTATGCTTTTCCAGCTTATAAAATGAAGGAAATACAGCAATTATAGTGTTTATCCTAAATTATTATTACAAGGTATAAAGTGAGGCTGTGATGCTTCTGGCATTCCACTGCATAGGAAAGCCAAGTCTACCATAAGACAATAATCAGTTCTCTGACAAAACAAAAGGAAACATTTAAGAATTTGAAACATGAAAGCATGGCAGGAAGAAGTAAATTCCATTAACCAAATCAAAATTCAGACAAAGGAAAAGCAGCTCCAATATAAACACATCCATGAGTTAATCACTGTTTTTCATTTCTCTTTCTTTCCCTTTTCTATCTTCCTCTTCCCCATGGATTTACACAGTTCTTATTCTTAAACTACAATACTGCAGAAAAAAAAAAAAAAAAAAAGAAGCTGATCTTATATAATAATATGCAAGAAGGCATGTAAGATACCAGGGCTTTATGACCAAGATATGACCTGACAGCTTTCTAGTGGGTAGTTGAAAATATTCTCAGAGAGAAGATCCACAACATAAATACATTTCCCTGAAAGTACACCATTCTCCATCTCATTGCAGTATTACTATACTCTTAGATACAGAATTTATATTCTAGCCTTTAAGTCATACAGCAATTGATCTACTCAATGCTATTTTTATTTTCAGAATTGGACACACGTTAACCATACAAGCAAAATAAATTTATCCAAAGGTATTTTGTAGAAGATGATGCAGAATTAGGTACAGAAATCAAGTGTACGTTCCTGGGCCACACTTCAAGCATTACTGCCCTTCAAGTATTACAGACATCTATGAGAAAAGAGTATAGTTGTTAAATATTTGAACACTTGAATTTCTTAGGCTTCTCTTTTTCAACTAAACTAGCCTTATCTTTTAGCCTTTCCCTAGAAGGTCATGTTGTTTTCTAGTTCTCTACTTAGACTTCTTTTTCTCCCCTTCTCCCCACCCACACAGCTTTCACGCAGTGCTGTACCCAAACTGGACACCAACTCCAGCTAAAGCCTTACAGCACTGCCCAAGCTGAAAGAACCTTTTAATGTATCTTACAAACATAATAACAACCAGGACAGCTGCTTTTTACACCCCATTCAACAGCATGATACTGCATCATGCTTTCTACATATATAACAAAATATAAAAAAAGAACCCTCAAAATATTTTCCTGCAGAAATGCTTCTCATGAATCCTTATGATATGCAGGTGACTACTCCTACCTACACCCACAAAAAATCTGCATTAAGCCTACTGAAATACATTTGTTTCTCTTCTATTCCAGACCGTTTTCAATGTTAATTTTAAATTCTAAAGACTTGCTGCTGAAGTGTTTGCAACCCTTCAGGTTAGACATTGTCTCATACTGTAAGTAATCCCCCATCTCACAAGCAACTGTGTCTATTGTATATAAACTACATTTTCTCTTAAATACCTAAAAAAACCCACACAAAGCTTCATTAAATGAACAAGACAGCATTGTTTTTTTCCTTGTCAAAACTTGTCTTGCCTTACTTCTTAAATTCCTGTTTGCAGTTGCTTGTCATCCTATTATGTTTGTCTATAAAAACACTGAAAATTATTAAACTGTTTACAGAACACCATGTTAGCCTGAGTGTTTCAAGATTCTCATTTTTACAGAGAAAAAAAACCCTAAAGGAGCAGTAACAATAGCTGAAGCCCACAAATCTTTTCTCACAATGTTCTTCTGCTGCCACATTTACAGAAGTGTGAAGTGTGAATCATTCAATTTTACATAAAGTAAAAAGCAGGCATTTTGGAGGTAATCTTGTTACCCAACTACAGGCACATAATTCTAACTTCATCCTGGATGGAGATAATGCAGATGAATAGATCAAAGACACAAAATGAGAAAGGAAGAGGACTTCATAGACTAAGACAGGAAGACAGGTCTTAACCTGTTCCCTCTGATGCTTCTTTAATAGAAGGTGACATAAAGAATTATCTTCTGGAAAGAAAAGCATATTTCTCATCCCTAATTAATGTAAGTTTACAGAAAGGAAAAAAACAAAATCACAACACAAAATATTCACCAAACTTTGCCTTAAAAGATTTGTCCTACTGTTCAAGATTTTGGAGAACACCGGTCATTTAAACATTCCCTCTGTGCTAATTGCTAAGGGCTGGAGCATTACTCTGTGTTAAGCGCTGGCATTCAAGTATGGCATCTCAAGTTTCACTGATGTCAGCTTACAATGCCAGTGTTCACAGTCCTCTCCTCGCACGACGTCCCAGATCACAGGTCACAACATCTTTCACTTCGGTGTTGCCACTCATGTCACATGCCAGATGGAAGTGAACAGACAGGAACCGTAACTTGTTCCTGCACATGACACCATTTCAGCGACAGACACCTTACTGGTACTTCCATATTCAATGACTCAATCATGCGGAATCTTAAGGTGAAAAAAGGATTTACTTGCTACAAGGGTAGTTTCTCACAGACATTGCCTCACAGTGGGGAAGCCTCTCAGCAACAACTGCTAGAGGATTTAATTGCATCGTTTGCATGCAAGCTATCGAATACAGACAGAGTTTTCCTATAAATAGACCAGATTTATTCCCCAAAGACAGCACGTGTTGATTTGAGATGGGTTACAAAGGTTAACCTACACATGATTTGGCATCAGAACTTGGATGCAGTCTGTTCTTGTTGTGGGATGGCAGCCAAGTAGCTGCTGGCAGCATCTTACAGCAAAATTTTTGCTATGACTAATTCAGGTGACTGTACCAGTACAATAGAGAATAATGAATATATTTTTCCCAGGGAAAAAAAAAGGAAACTGTCTATCTGTAGTAGTGAAATTCAGGGCAAAGATTATCTGGAACCTCTCAGTGGCAGTTACAATCCTTTCTACAGAGACATGGTATGCTTTTGCCATCAAAAGAGCAGCTTGCAGGTAGTTCAAGCAGCTACAACCACCTTTAGCTACAAAAGGTAAATCCATTCCTTTCCTTCATGGAACAAAGCAATCTATTTCTGCAATAAAAATACTTTAGCTTGTACAAACACTAAGCTTGTAAGGCAATTCAGCACCATTTCCCCAATCCTAGACTCCGTAAACCTCCAGGAGATGCCTGCTTTTAACTGGAAGTACAGGGGCTTCACAACCTTCTTAAATATATTTGTCAAGCTTTTTAATCAAGATTTATGAAATATGCTGGTTCTAACTCACCCCACTGCAACCCATGAAGAAAAATGCTCACTTGTTAGTCCAAGCTGTGTTAGAGCAAAGGTCTATTTCCATTCTCATCCTACTAAAACAGAAAGGGTATAAACTAAACACAAATTCTTTTTCAGAATACTTCAACAGCATTGGAGATATGCAGCTGTATACTAATATTCATCTCCTTCTGCTAAGTAGAAAATACCATCATGCTATGGCAAAGCAGAGTATCCTGATTTTACCCGCAGAAACACCATTCATGAAGATTGCTCAGTCCATAAAGCCAAGACACTCTAAGCATAGAAGTAGTCACATCTGAGATCCTCAACATACTGAGAAAAACTTCCTAGAAAAAACTAAGCTAATACATCAGTAAAGGAATTCAAACAATAAATATCAGCAAAACTCCCAGACACCAAGAAAAACCTTTTTCATAAATTAAATAATACACCTTAAAAATCTCAGTCACGATGTTCAAGGAAAGGGTGTCCCTGCTTCTACCTCTTCCTACTGGATGCTAAATTCTCTTTCCCGACACTTTCTCACTCCTCCACCCAAGAGATCCTGAGTTTAAAAGTTTAGCTGCTGATCGAGAACGACTGCATCTGTGTTGATGTGCATCTACCTTAGAGAGCTGTTTCTGTCACACATTCTCACTCCTCTCTCTGGAGTGAGAATGCTCAGTCAGAGAGCATTTGCTCTGGCACAGTAACTTTCCCCCCTACTTAACTCTGACGAATGCTGGTGCTGCCGCGGCCGCCGATGGGCTCGGCCTTGGCCAGCAGCGGGTGTGTCCTGGAGCCAGCTGACATTGGCTCTACGCACCTCGGGGAAGCTTCTGGCAGCTTCTTACAGAAGCCATCCCTGTAGCCCCCTGCTACCAAAACCTTGCCAGACAAACCCAATAATAAGCAAGCTGTCATGCTTTAAGTCTAAACACAAAAGAATGCTAACATGGCTTTTTACAAATAAAAAAAGCGTATGTTTGTAAAAAATGTTTTCTTTGAAAACTACAGCTATTTATAAAAAGTTCTCTACTTTAAAAAGAAATTTATTTACCAGTTTATCGTAGTCAACAAGTCGTGCAAAAAAATGCAGTTCAGACTGAAGATTTTAGCTTCCTCAGGGAACCGGAGTATTCAGAAATTACAGAAACATGCCAAAAATTAAGGTACTCCAGGAACAAGGACCTTGAAGTCTTCATGTGCTCAAGTTAAGGAGCTGTGTGGAGGTACCTCGTAGTAGCACATGGGACAGCAGCAGCTCCAGCAGGCCGGGGTGCTGTGTGACACCTGGCAGCCCTCAGCCTCACCCAGCACTCGCACCTGCCTGTCAGGTAGCAGGCTGAGCCCGCAGGACCTGGCACTCGGCTCACATGGGCACGCTGCCCACTCCACTCACAATGCAAAAGCAAAGCCTCTGCCACAGCTGCCATCCATAAAAGAGCGATAACAACATCTCTGCCTCACAAAAGTACTGCAGGGAAAATTGAATTTGAGGTGGGAAGCATTCAGAGACAAAAAGTGGATATTTTTATGAGCAAATTTGGAGTCTTTTTAATCAACAACTAAACATTTGAAGGAACATATTTATTATACCTTGCATTCAAAAATACTGCAAAGATCACATACACAAAACCACAGTCCTTAGTCTGTTACCTTCCTCCACTTCCTCCAAGAAAATGCCACACAGAAAAGCACATTTATTTTATAAACAGTGATATATTGCATTTGATGCTATAATTAAAAACATAATTAAAAAGCAAAACCAATTAATATTGTCCACTATGGTAAAAAAAATTAAATCACTGGACTGTATCATATATCCATCTTAACTATGGCTAACCAACCTAGAAAACAAACACTACTATAAAAATGGCTCAGATGAAAAGGAGCATTTTATGAACTACCACTGCCCCTCTGAACTGAGCCTCCAGAACCAAAGGTGAAGCAAATAACAGGAACTCATCCAAAACTCCAGAGCTTCAAATGCACAGAGAGGCCTTGCACTCCAAATAAAAATTTATAGAGTATTTTCAGTTGGAAAAGACTGTTAAGATCATCAAGTCCAACTATTAATGAAACACTGCTAAGTCCACTACTAAAACATGTCCCTGAGTACCACATCTGCATATCTTTTAAAAACCTCAAGAGATGGAGACAGACTCAACCTCTTTCCTGAGCAGCCTACTCCAAGTCTTAATCACCCTTTCTGTGAAGAAAGTTTTTCCTAATATCTTAAACTTCCCCTGGGAAGAAACTGAGGTTTTTCCTCTTGTCCTACAACTCATTACTTGGGAGAAGAGACTGACCCCCACCTTGCTACAACCTCCTTTCAGGAAGTTGTAGAGAGCAATGAGGTCTCCCCTGAGCCTCCTCTCCAGGCTGAACAACCCCAGCTCTCTCAGCCACTCTTAAGACTTTTACCCCAGATCCTTCACCAGACTCATTCCTCCTCCTTGGACACCTCCAGCATGTATACACAAATACATAAAAATAAAAAAAATACATCTAGAGAAAAATAAAACCTACACAGTTAAAAACAGGAAAAAGCAATCTGCAACTAACCAGTGCCATCTGAACAGTTCTGATGAGATTCAGTGACCCTCACTGCAGAGGGTAGGCTGGATGCTTGAATCGGAATGAGTCGCTGCCCCATTTGCAATCACCACAGCAATTTATCTTTCTTATCTTGGACACCTAGCTTAGAAAGAGATGAATGGCCTTCTGGAGGCAATTATTTCTGTAAATTTAATGGAGATATAAGAGTAACCAGCTCAACACAGGCATCTAAATTTTAGGCAATTAAATTTGGACAGAGAATTAAACTTGTGTCTACTGTTGGACCATAACTCCAAGACTACACATTCCTGACAACAGGCATCAAGACAAGAGCACAAGCACTACATTTTGAAATGCACAGGCTAATATTTACCTACTGTTTGAATTCAACTGCAAGAAGAGCTTTCAGTATTGTCAGAAAAGATAAAGTTTCTCCAAAATAGGCAGAATCATAATATTAGGGAAAACAAAATTCTGTCCCTATAAACAGTAATTAAAAATACATATAGACACATTTAAACTCTTCTGAGAATCCTAAAAAATCTCCTAGTTTCCTGAATGTCAAAGGAAAAGTTCTTCTTAGGAGGAACTAAACTTGTGCTTCCTCCTCTTTCCCCTAACAGGAAGACAGAAACAGCTACCACAGTCAGTTTTGTAGAGGACTTGCCCAAGAAGTTAACCCATCATTACACTGCCCTTCAACAATGTCTGAACTTCTTGATTCAGGAATATATCACAAATTGATCTGGATGATTTCAGAGAAACAGCTGTTTCCAACACTGAAATACTTTTATACCTAGAGCACCAATGGCTGCCGTAGATTCCAGAAATATGCAGAAGGGAGAAAGTGCACATCAGGATGACTGAATGATGTCCTTCTGGGAGTCACCATCTCCAAGCACATGCAGCACCACAACAGCCAACACCAGAGCTATAGCCATAAACTGCTTGCACAGTCAAGTGTAGAATATTTTTACACCAAAAAGTAAATGACCACCTCAACATTAAAAGAAACCCCTGAAAAGCAAATATTGCATGCAACTGTAAAACTCTGAAAGTCTGCAAATTCAGGTGTCTGCTTTAAAAAAAATTGCTTTAAATTTCTTCATTTAACAGACACCCCCCTAAACTTCTATTTTTTGTGGCTCAAACTTGCAACAAATGGTATGCAGACAGTTCACAGTAGCAATAATGCAAAATCTTACAATTTCTACTCAGTTTCATCCTATGTGCACCACAAAAATTCTTCCATTTTACACTGCCTCTAGCAGTTTCTGAAGTTGATTTTATAACTAAAGTTTCACATGTAGATAGAAAATTCAGGAAGAGGAAAATAAAGCTCTCAATAATTTATCAAATAGGTTAGACTGAAAAACTACATGTTGTTTTCAAAGCCTATGTATTACTACACAAAAATTACATTAAAGACACAAACAATACCACAAGACAGAGAAAATACAAACATTAAATGTCAGACAGGCTTCATGAACAGTATTTTTATGTGTATTTATTCATATCACTTCGGGCATAGGCAATACCATAATATGCTGTAACTCTTATCTTCAATAGCTACTATTTGCAGTCCACACTAAATACAATATTATGCCACCCTTAGAACTTTTTTCCTTTTGCTTTTTTTTTTTTTGCTACTTTTTTTTTTTGTAAGGATATTGTGATCACAGGATCCAAGTGAACAATATGAAATAATTAAACATGCCGTCAAGGGCTTCCATAAGGTGACATGACATGACCTTTCACAAAATGGAATTAAGCACAGTTAGATTTTAGTTAAAAGTATCAAAAAGACAAGCAAAAGGTGCCCTGCTTGAAACACCTACCAAAAAAACCTACATTTTTTTGGCCTGAGTAGCTATCATTCTGATAAGAATTTAGAGATGTGCACTGAATGTGCAACCCACACTTCTGAAAATCCTGACTCCAGCTTTCTCCATTGCTCTGCTTTAACTCCTAGTCAGTATTCCCACCCTTTCAATTCTTAACCTTCCCTATCTGATGGAAAACAGTCTTTTCTCAGACACTGTCTGAAAATGAGGACAGCGTCAGTGAACTGTTACAGAGATACTCAGTAACATGTACAGGGAGGCAGACAAAGAGCACTTCACTCTGTGTGCTCAGGCAAAGCATCTTGGCATCTGGTTTACCATTTTTCTCTTCTGGCAACACCAAACTGGGCACTTCAGTCCGCACACCTGACGGACAGGATGCCATCCAGAGGGACAAGCTCCAGAAAATGGGACTTCATGACGTTCAACAAAGCCGAGTGCATGGTCCTGCACTCGGAGCAACCCCCAGTATCAATACAGGCTGCGGGATGAAGGGACTGAGAGCAGCCCTGCTGAGAGGGACCTGGGGGTGCTGCTGGATGAAAAGCTAGACATGAGTTGGCAACATACATTCAGAGCCCAGAAAGCCAATGGTATCCCAGGCTGCATCAAATGAAGCAGGACCAGCAGGTTGAAGGAGATGATTGTGTCCCTCGGCTCTGCTGAGACCCCACCTGGAGTGCTGCATCCAGCTATGGGGTCCGAAGCACTGGAAGGACGTGGACCTGCTGGAGCAATTCCAGAGGAGGGACACAAAAATTATCAGAGGGATGGAACCTCACCTGAGGAAAGGCTGAGAGAGCTGGGGTTGTTCAGAAGGGAGAAGAGTAACCTTATTGCAGCCTTTCAATATGTGAAAGGGCTTATAAAAAGGATAGGGACAAGGTTTTAAGCAGGCCCTATTGTGATAGGACAAGGGGTAATGGTTTTAAAATCCCACCCTAAGACAGGGTGGGATTACGACTACATATAAGGAAGCAATTTTTTTACAGTGAGGGTGAGGAAACACTAGAACAGGTTGCTCAGAGAGGTTGGTAGATGCCCCATCCCTGAAACATTCAAGGTCATGAATGAGGCTCTGAGCAACCTGATCTAGTTGAAGATTTCCCTGCCCATGGCAGGGAGGCTGGACTAGATGTCCTTTAAACATCAATTCTGACCCACACTATTCAATTATTTTATTAATGGCATGAAGTCGGCTATGTGTGCTACAAAATTTGTTCATGACCTTAAAGCCTCAGAAATATTTGTCATACACCAAAGCTCTCTAATTCACACCGAACACAGGAAAACACTTTTAATATAATTCACAAAGAGATTCAACAGAAGGCACCCCACTCCCCCCTCTATATATTTCACTGACAAACTGTGAATGCCTAACTAAACAACTCAGTAAGAGCTTCTGTCTTGCTGTACACTCAGACTATGCTTACCCTTTATGGTCCACTATTTATTTTGTCTTTACTGATTAAAGGATCTAGACATTGCTCAAAAATAAAATTTTAAAAAATGCTTCTCATGAGACCATTTTCACATCCCTCTCCACAAACATAATTTGCTCCCTTTTCTTTGATATTACTCATAACTCTTTGAAAGCTCAAGTCACTGCCTACACTTTGGCAAGACTTATTACTCTGCTTACTAGCGAGAAGTTAAGAGAAGTTAATGGTTTGACAACAAAAAATTTGGCTTTCATGCACACTGGTCAAATAGCCATGAGTCACAGTGCTGATCTCAAAGTTGTTTTGCCCATACAAATTTGATCAGACTACTCCCCTTTTATTCACAGACTTCTTCCTCAACCAGGCACCACCTGGTTGTTCACCAGTCTTTGGTATACATTTTGCCTATCTGCACATACACCTAAATCTCCTCTGACGTTTCATTAATGGGTAATTCCTGATCTCTCTGCTAACAACTGCAATCACAGAATTTACTGTGAAGAGTCCCACCACACAAAAGCGCACAATAACACACATCCAAGTATTCTTGAGATTAATTAAATTCATATATTCTGCTCCTAATTCTGAAAATTTTAATGTGTCTGAATTAACTCAACTCCAGCTCCATCTTCTATAGGCAAATGGCAATATATCATCAAAACTTACATAACTAACAACAAGTGTATTCATAGCTCCACCTATTTCATCAGTGAGGTGAAATGGGGTAATTTGTGAGCAAGCCCTGGGATACAGGGTGGTGTTCTACAGGCACTAAGGCTTGAGATGTTCACCTCCAGCCATGAGCAGCATTTACACGCTCCAACTTCCCTTTTACCAAAAACATCTCTTTCAATTCCTCATATAACTGAAAACTGCAAACTTGGTACACAGAAATGAAAAGGACACTGATAAAAAATAGTGACAGAGGAGAAATAAGGGTGAAGAACAGAGGTAGAAGAAAACAACAAAATAAGTAAACTTGTCTCTGCTTTTTTTTTTTAACATTCCTTCAACTAAGACGATTCATTTTTCTGCACTCTGATGTCTTTTCAGCAGAGTTCAGAAAAGATATGCAGAAAAAATGGAGCAAGATGAGGCACGTGTTTATTGTCATGAACAGGTAACTAGTATGACAGCCATTTGGTCAGATAACTAGCTGCTCTTTTAAAAGGTTTTTCCTTTTTCACTTTTTGCTTTAGGGTTATTTGACTGGATCTAATATGTTAGCAAATGTGAAAACATTCTAAGAGGAGATTCATGCTCTTGTTATCTGTTCAGCGTACTGCTGATTAACTGAAAGCTCTAATTACCAGCAGTTCTGCCATCCTTCATTAATACACACCCACCCCTGCTCAACTACTTCAGGTTCTGTTTTCCTTACAAGTTTTACAGATAGTTAAATTCCAGTCTATTTCCATCTGAAGTATTAAGAGCTAAAAACCTTAGTACACACCTGCTCTTGATCTCTGACAGCTGAGGGAGGTGTTAGAGGGCAAAAGTAATGCCTCAGAATAAACAGAGAAGTTAAATTCACAACTGCTGCATTCTGATTTCCAGGGAGAATAGAATACAGCTGCTTGGACTTAGGACTAGTTATGGTGCCTCATCATGAGAGTTAGGAAGAAGTAAAATTTTTAAAATAATGCTCAGGACCATCATCTTCCTTATTTTGAATAAATCAAGATAAGTTCAGCTGAATCTACAAAAACAGTCCCCTTCAAAAATTAATCTCTCCTGTTCTGCAGGATAATTATCTGCCAATAACCATATATGTTCTATAAAATAAATCATAAGAGAACATCATCCCTCTCAGCCATTTTGATTTTGGACAAATTCTTATAAAATCCTTCCTGCACCTGCTGAAATTTTATCTACCTCAGTATTTCAAGAAACGGTCACATTCAACCTGCCTTGAATGAAGAGTTTAGTGTCTGCTTCTGAAAGCATGAAGGGATTAAAAAGCATTTTACCACAGCTGCACGTTGTCCTAGCAAAGAATAACCGCAGTGGATAATTGTAACACCAAATATCATCGTGCACAAAAATTAGAATTCATCTTAGAGCACTGCATAAACATAGCATCTCCCCACAATTTCAGGGCTAGGTGTCTGACCCTTTGTCACTTCCTTCTGTTCAACTTGCTCTCAATGCTAAAATACACACAAAGGGAAAAAAAAAAAACCCATCAAACAGACCCACAGACTGACTCACTAAGCCTAAGGGGTAATTTGCCTGAGATCCTGAAGCAACTCTGAAGAAAGTTTGATTATATATAAATTGGGGAATGGCATCAAAGAGGAATGACTATTCACAACAGAGTGTATTACAGATTCACAAAGCACAGGAGGCAGAATACCTCAAATCCCCAGGGCCTGAGCTGGTATCCATTTTACGTAGACTGAAACACTCCAGCTGCTAAACTAACGAGCATAAGGCAGAGACAGGCACTTTTGCCAAATTTCTCTCCCCTCCTTTTGTATTCAGTACTTGGAAGGAGCAAACACTTCGAAGATTAAATAGATAAACCATTTCACATGAAGTCTAGTTTATTCATTTTTGTTTTAGTGACCAAATCCAAAAGTTTTTTAAATGCAGTTCAATTAGTCTTAGAAAAACAATGATTATATATTATGCAGTTTGTCCAGCAGCCATGTCACACAGATTAATTCTAATCACGCAAGCCAATTTTAGCCAAATTTGACAAAGAAACAGAGGTCTCAAAGACACCTAAGTTTCCCCTAAGTTTCCCAGAAATCAGCTGCCTGGTAGGAGCAAGACATACAAATTAGCAGTTGCATTGTGGAAAAAGGAAACAGAACTTGGCTGTCATCCATCTCCAGCAGGAGCAATCAACTGGTCAATTGAAGCACTCGCCTAGTTCCAAACCAGCCATAACACAGGCTGGTGCTTGCCAAATGCAGAGGGACGTGAGAGGAAGCCAAATGCGTTCTGAGGTAGGACAGGCCACATGAAGGAAATGAAGGCATGATCCTACACAGGCGCTGGGGAGCACCAAGGGCGGTGCAGCAGCCCCATCATGGGAGTCAAAGGGGAAAGTCTGCAATAATTAGTTTAGTACTAGGAGCTTGAAGACAACCACACTTTCAGATTTCCATAGCTCTGAAAAGCTTATTTTCAACTTGGTTTTCATTTCATCAATGGAGCCAAGTAATCGTATGATGCCATGACTCAAAACTGGACTATTTACTTCCTTTAATACAGGCGTTTCAAAGTTTATGCTCTAATATTCTGATTAAGAAATAATGAAATCAAGTCTGTGCCACAACATTTAGTAAGCAATATTAAGCTAAAAAGTACAGAGTGAAATATACATCTTCATCCTGTAGAAAAATGGGAGCAGGCAGGCAAGCAAGAACCAGCAGAGATAAGATATCTCAAGCAATAGTCACCTCTCAGCTGAGAAGTAGGCACTAGTTACACCCTCCATCTGTCAAATAGTAAAACAGGTATATCATCTTCATAGAGAGGTGGCATGGTAATGCTAAACTTTTTCATTCTGCATAGGAACATACCCACATCCAGTCACCAATTCTCACAGAACTGTGCAAGCCAAGTCCTACCTCTCATAACTGCAAATGACTGTTGTCACTCTGACACCCAACTCTTCTACCCAAAATCACAAGTACATGACAGGCTAAAAGGCACTATGCAAAGGCCACACACTTGCAATTTTGAAACTTTCATGTATTTTACCATGCACTATATTTAGCTTAATAAGCTGGAAATTAACTTTCTTTGAGGGCTAGAAAGTTGAATACCATAACTGCATCACATCACATTTTTTCAGTCCTGTGGTACTCTCCTCTATAATGACAGAAATGGAATATGTATCTCCCTTCCTCCTCTTCTTTCTCCTTTTTCTCATCTGCTTTTCTTAAGCTCTCCCTCTGTCTGTCCTTCTCTACTTGACAGTAACAAAGCAGATCAAAAATACAGAACACCTTTCTTTTGAAGACTAACTAGAAAGACCAAGTTTCTTCACTGTGAAAAAGACCAAAGAAGGTATTTAACATATCCATACAGTTGAAAGTGACATTAAGGAGATAAAAAGGGATTGGCTACTCACCATCCCTAAGTTAGCAGGTGGGAAATTGAGCAAACTTGGGAAAAGGGTGCTTCATATAGCACATGAAGGTGTTATTCACTATTCTGTGGCTGCTAAAATTTAACATGGGTTCAAGAAAGCACTGCACAGATCCATGCAAAAGAAGTTCATCAAAAGTTTAGTAGAAAGAAAACATCTAGCTGAGGAAATCACTGAAAAAACCCCAGTAGTTAAAAGCTGGGGAAACATTCTGAGACATCATCTATGCGTATTTGTCACACTCTCAGGCTTCTCTACAAACATAAGTTATTGCACTTGATTAGAGACAGTTCTGGGACAGAAACTTTGAACACACTCCACTTCAGAAATTAGAGCCGTCAGACCAAAAAAAGTCATTCCAGTAATGGTCATTATAGAGTACTGATGTTCCATGTAATACATGTTCTACAATGAAGAAGTACATAACTTTTTTTTTCCTACACATCAGCATAGCTTGTGCTGGCATAAGCATGGCAAAATTTTATTAATATGACCACATTAAAGTTGAAAATAGATGCACAACTTCTCATCAAAAAGAAGTAACAGAATTTTTTGGGGGGTGGGGGGAGAGTGTAGAAGATGACATGCTAGTAAAAATTGAACAAGGCAAGATGTACCACCATAGCAATTCCTTGTCCAAAAGGAACATCACAAAGCTCAACAATAAGAGCCAAGCCATACCACTGACACTAGGAAGTAGCTGAACAGAAAGCAGCTCTGTGGGTTCACAGTGTAGAACAATTTGAACACAAACCAGTGTCCCCATACAGTGAAGCCTAAGGACATGCTGGGCTGCAACAAGAAGACTCTAGTCAGCAAATCAAAACATGTCATTATTTCTCTCCCCATAGCACAAAGCCATGTCTATGCATTGTGTCCACTTTCAGAGGTCCCCATTATGAGAGAACATCCCCAAACTGAAGACAGGCCACTGAGGTGTTTTGGAGGCTGCAGGCCATGTTCATAGGAGGAGACACTGAGAGCACCACTGTTCATCCCCAAAGAAGAGCAGACCCAAGAAGGAAGAGGTTGCCCTGCCCGCCATCTGAACATGGCTTAAGGAGACAAAGCCAATTCTGAGTGCTGTGCAGTGAAATGAGAAAGTGCAAGAAACACAGGCTGAAACCTGGGGAATCTCAAATGGACACAGAGAGAAAAACTTTCCCAAAGAGTGGCTAAGCACTAGAGCAGGCCATCTTGGAGATATTCAAAGCTCAACTAGACAAGACCTTGAGCACGGTGGCCTAGCTTAAGTTAGCCCTGCTCTGAGCAAGGGCTGGGACTAGGATTGCCTCTTCAGAATCTGGTCAAGTAAACATTTTCTTTAATTATTTATTGAGCAAAAAAGCAAAACCTGGCATCTTTATAATAATTAATTCCCAAAAATCCTTTCTCAGAGGAACCTTTTTTACATTTTTTCCCAGCAAGAATACTTAAAAGCTGGCTTATTGAGACTGGAATATGTAACATAATATTCTTACATATAAATAACAAAAGGCTCAATCTTTAGTAGACCAAGTATAAATTTGATCATTTTTAATCACCTTATTTAGCTTATCTACTGTACTCATGAAGGAGGCTATTAATATTTCTCAATTCAAGCTGTAAAATCTTACTTTATTACCACACAAAAGCAGCACTGAACCATAAAACTACAAAATGAAACTTGGAAACATTATTAATTGCTATTTTGTTATTAAAGCATGTCTTCCATACCAGTGTCAAAGACCTGGACTACTTCTGCTTCAAGACACTTCATATTAATTTCAGAAATAATAAAAGCTTAACATGCCCAGTGTTTGCTGACTCAAAAAGCAAGATGCTAAGAAAATACCTTCAGTTTTATTCAAAACATTTAAAACAGAATTTTATGGCCAACAAGAATAGCTCCTATAGTGGATAGTGCTCTTAGAGAATCAATTCAAGTGCTCTAACTAAAAAATACCTCAGCTTTTCGAGACACCCAAGGCACATCCCTCCCTCCTACATATCAAAATTGGCACAAACAAAAAAAAGAAGTTACAATCTGCTTAGAAGAAAAGGATGAAAGATGAGGATCACTACTGAAACAATGAAGTATATCAAAACTGAAATGCCAGATACAAAGTAATTTCTTTTACAGCTGCAGTCATCAATGCTTAAAACACACACATCCCTATTACTATTACTGCATAATTTTAACTCAGCACAGAAAATTCTGGATACAAAGCAGTTTCTTCAACCCTGCAAAGATGCCCTGTTTACTTCGTGTTAAAATACACTACTTTGTGTTAAAATAACCGTTTCTACAGACCTTTAAAACTAGATTTATAGCATATTTACAAAATATGACTCAAAAGTAAACAGCACGAAGGCATGCATTCTTGCAATGTAAAAGAAGACACACAAAGACTTGTTTACAATTAATCTGAAAAGCTCTACAACAACAGAGACTAATGCATTCCTAAGAAAATGTATTCCTAAAAATTAATGTATTAATGAGGTTAATGTATTCTTAAAAGAATACTACTGCACCTATGTGCTATTCCAGAGGTTATATCCAAGTTGCAGTTCATCAGCGTTGTGTTTTAATCTAGCAAGTAGATAAACACCACACTCACCCAAAAACCAAACACTCACTCCCTGCCTATGTTTGGGGTGAAATTGCAAAATATAGAGGTGACCACTGTACAAGGCTGTACCATCCCACACACCCTACTACCACCCATAGCTACCCAAACCCAGGGGCAGATGTCTGTGTCATATTCTTAAATAGTTGTTTCACCCTGAATGACCTGAAACACATTCAGGAGACACAGCAATAGGAACATGCTGGTTTTAACATGCCGAGGATACTAAAAGTTCCTCCAGAGCTACTGCGATTAGCCTGGAGGAGAGGGGGAAGATGGAGGAGTGTCTCCCCGGCAGCCACAAGTGTCTGAGGAGAAAAGGGGCACAGTGCAATTATTCCTGGCTCCCGTAGATGGCTCCCGAAGCTCGGAGATGGCGGCAGTGCGAGCGTAAGCACCACAGCAATCTCACAACCACTATGTTACCGAGAGCCAGCGGTACAAAATTCAAGGCATGAAAAGCTCAGCCCAGCCCCCAGAGGTGATCAACAGCACAGAATTGTTACTTACACAACATATAGACGCTTATACATATATACACTTAGACATTTAAAGCAAGTATTGTCGATACACAACACAGCTCTACACACAAATCAATACTGCAAACCAAGGGCAGGTGAAGATGAAATATTAGAAAGAATATTTTACTGTGATGAGGCACTGGGAGAGACTGTGCAGAGAAGCTGTGGATGCTTCATCCTTGCAAGTGTTCAAGGCCAGGCTGGATGTGGTTTTGAGCGATCCAATCTAGAGTCTAGTGGAATGTGTCCCTGCCCATGGTAAGGGGGTTGGATGGAAGCAGGTAATCATTAAGGTAATCATGGCTTGGGTTGGAAGCCAATCATTAATGGCTTCCAACCCAAGCCATTCTGTAACTCTACAATTACAACAAATTTGTTTCAACATGCTCCAGTCAGATCTTCCACTGTTTCAAATCCTTACGTCCCATACTGGGTGCCAAGAAAGGACTGTCTTGATTTAACCAGCAGGTAGCTAAACATATCACAGCCACTTGCTCATTCCCTCATCCACAGCGGAATGGGGAAAAGAGCTGGGGAAAAAGAAAGTAAAATTTGTGGGTTGAAATAAGGATAGATTAATAAAACACAAAAGGAAGAAAAATAATAAAAAATTTATTCATAATTAATTAATATATACATAAGTGAAGCACAATGCAGTTGCTCACCACTTATAGGCCAAGGCCCAGCCAGTTCCCAAGCAGCAAACCCTGATCAGCTTTCCCCCTAGTACATACATTCACCATCATGCCACATGGGATGGAATATCCCTTGGGACAACTGGGGTCAGCTGTCCTGGCTGCGTCCCATCCCAACTCCTTGTGACCACCAGCCTCCTTGCAGGTAGGGTGGATTGAGAAGCTGAAAAGTCCCTGACTATATAAACGCTGCTTGGCAATAACTTAAACATCAGCATGTTATCAACAGTATTCTCATCCTAAATCCAAGTACAGGTCTGTAAAAAATGTGAAGGTGATCATCCAAACTACTGCAAAACCAAGTTAAGCATCCAAAAGTGCAGTCCAAACATGCTATCAGGAGCATACTTTTCCTAACTGTATTCTTTCATTAAAAATTAACTGTATTCTTTCATTACAATGTTTATAGTTATGCCTACAGAGTTGTAACAGAGAAAACATTTTTTCCAAGTTAGTAAAAATTTAAAGACCACTTTGCATAAGAGAAAATATGCATTCCCCTTCACTACTACTGCGATAAATTAAGTGTAAAAAAATCTGCCACGGTAAAACACCAAATTATATTCCTTTTAATACTGTTTACCTAAACGTTCTCTGAAGTAACGGGTAAAAATCAGGTACTGAAGTAGCTCACTATTAAGATTTATTTTCATATTCTTTGGTTTAATTAATACTTTCAATTTAGTATTTTGGCATTGCAGGCTCAAGAAGAGAAAGGATTTAAATTAAGGGCTCTAGCATTCAAGATTCATCTAACCTCCCAGCGAGATTATGTGTAACCAGAGAACAACATATGCTCTTTATTCTCCTGCTTTTTTTGAATGATCTTCTAATTCAAGCTCTCACTTCCCTTCCTTCCCAAGTCAATCACAGAAACACTTCATCTGATAGAAAATTACTTCCTGTTCTGTCAGTAAGTTTGAGGGGGAGGGGAGGGACAGACAGTTATTACTGTTATTAAAATATAAAAATTGTATTATTATAAGAATCAAACAACATCGACACACAGTAATTATTCTGAGCAGAGAAAAAATACTGCAAGACACTTAAGAGTAGAATTATGCAGTTACAAAGCACTAAGTTCATCTCTAGTAAAACAGCATGAGGAAAATATGACCACAGCTAAAGCATAACAGCAATTACTCTTCTAGACTAAATTAAGCTTTTTCCATTTCGTCATGTTATGATCATATGGTGGCATGGTTTAGTTAGGAACTAAAACATAAATTAAGAAAACGGAACAGAGACTAATGTAGCGTTCAGAAAGACATTCTCTTTCCTCCTCTTGTCCATTCCCAAACCCAGAGAAAATCACACAATGGTAAACCATCAGCAGCATTCTCCAAGGAAATCTTTTCCATCTCAAAAGAACAAATACAGACTCTTTTCCCCTAAGTATCCAAAATCATAAATGAGTATCAACTGCAAATTTCTGCAATAGCTATTTGATCAAGGCTGAAAACTCAGTGGATTAACAAAACTTAAACTCAAGCATAAAAACACCTTCAAGTTCTTGTTTCTTCATTTGCTTATTCCATACCAATTCTCTCTATTTTAGACAATTCTTCAAAATTAAATTCTGAAATGTATGCCAGATGCCAGAAACTTTTCAGACTCAGAGTGAGAAATTTCTTTGGCCATTAACAAAGAGATTACTACAAACTGTTACTACTATTTAATGACACAAAAATAGATTGAAATAATTTTATGCTACACATTCAAGAATTATTTAGCTATTAAACAAACCCAAACCTGTTTATCTTAAAATATTAAGTATAAACAATGATGCCTCCACTTCCTTCACTTACTCTGATTTTCATAGTTACAAACAAATCTGATGTGATTTCTTATCAAAAACTGTAGATAGCACTCAAGTGAAAAGTTGCAGAGGTATTTGGCAAGTATTTGCCAAAAGGCAGAATTCCAGGCTGTCTCGTACACTAGCTGAACTGCAATTCTCTAATCTATCAAAACCTACCTGTGTATTACACACATGACTTTGTATCTTACCTTACACCTGAATTTAAAACCACAACTTTAAATAAGTTTTAAAACCATGAATCATGATTGTGCTCATTATACATTCAGTTTTCAATGAAAAGCAGCTTGATGCATCATATTTTTACATAAGGATCCTCTCCTCATTCCTTAGCAGCTCATTACTTCAACACAAATGCGCCTCATTCAGAAATCACTACTCTGCACAGTCAGAACCAGACCCTTGAAAATCACCCACCTTCTCTTCAGCTCCTTCACTGATATTTTCCCCCCTCATGCTCTTCTCCAAATAACAGTTAAATGAAAAATTCACACTCGCTAGTACTTTCAGCTGTATAACAGAAAGTGTGCTAAGAGGAAAAATGTAATGGTCATTAGCATTTCAATTCTAAAAAGTAGTTTAATGTTCACCTCTGCTTTGTCTTTAACTGTCTTGGACACAGTATCACAGTTACAAAAGTTAAAAAAAAATTATTACTTGGAAACTCTGAGTAAACTTAACTGCCCTGATGCCTTTTAAAGTCTCCCACACTCCCACTGTACAATGAACCTGATAGAAATTACAGCTACATCAAGCAAAAGAAGTGAAAATGTGCTTCAATAATACATGGTAATTTCCATTTCTATCGTTCTAACAAGCAATACCATGAAACAAGATGATACACCTATTGAAAGATGCATTCAGGACACTGCCATCAATATCAGAGCTAAGTGATTTCATATCCTCATTAAATGGGAAAATAACATTATTAATGCCTTTCATAAGGATACTGGATAATGCACACTTCTAACCTGTGATTTAATGCTGTATCCCAATTTACATCTCGAAGTATTTAAACACTAAGATCACACATTGTATTTTACAACAGTAGAAGAACATAACACAGTGAAACTTCAGCAGACTGAAAAAAACAAGTGAACATGAGTCTTCAACAACTACTTAATAGAAGAGATTTAGTGATAACACAGGCATACTGTTATCTAACAGTAATAGCTGTGATGCAAAAATGTCAAACTTTTCCAGGTAACACACAGAGATATGCCCAAGATAACCTCACTAACTCCAAACTTTGATAAGATAAGCTTCCAGCAAGCAGTACTGCTGTAAACAGCAGATGCTAGAAACAGTCCCTGCAGTCAGAAACTGCTGGACAAGAGCTCTTGCAAGCTTTCTGCTCCTTGAGAAGATTTGCTACTCCATGATTCATAACAGGCCAACAGGCCATAGTAATTTGACATATAAAAGTCACAACACTGTGGAGGGTTTACTTTGCTCATGTAACAAAATTCCTAAAATTCTTTTTTCCTTTTCTTCTCAGATACAAGCTGTGAACACTTTCTCACTCACATTTTCCCAAGAAAATGCTGGCAGCCACCCTGAAGCGCTAAGTTGAACACAAATATACTAAGGCTGGGGCCGTGCCAAAGACACAGCTGCCACGCCACAGAGAATATCTTGAAGCTGTCTTAACACACATGGCTTTTTCTCCTCTGGCTTTCTTCAACAGCTTTTTTTTTTGATATGACACAGCACTACAAGCTCGAACTGCTCCTGGAGCACTAGGAGACAAACAAGAAGAAAGAAGAAGCCAGTCTTGACCACTGCCCCCAGACAGCACTCCCTCACAAAGAAGTGAGTTCAGCAGTCTGTTTCCCAGTAAGTCTTCACTTGCTGTCAGTTAACGCCATCACTGTCATTTCCAAAACCTAGGCTACATTTCCCAAAGTCAAGGGTTCAAAATGATGCCAATACAAGAACACCCGTCATGCTTCAATTACTTACCAGTGGTGCAAAGATTATTTAAACCACTTTCTTTTTCCTTAAATGTGCAAAGAAGCTCAAAGGTTGTACATCAGTCCTAGAGCTGTCCAGTCCTCCTAAAATCTGACACCTCATGACTATGCATTACATTAAGTACATAAAAAGTGATTAGAAACATGCATATACTATTAATCCCCTGGAGAGCCTTTCCTTCTTCCTGTCAGCTCTTTTAGAAAGACTCTTACTGGAATTAAATATGCTCCTTTTGCTCCAAAGAAGTAGAAAATGTACTATTCCTGAAAGTATGAACAATATGCATAGCTTGGAGAATCAGTCTTAAATTTATTTTAATCCCATTGCTATGACAATCACAGAAAAAAATAACTGATGTATAGGATATTTAATATCCAATGTTTCAAGTGTAATTTTCTCTAACTAAAACTTCAGGACAGCTTCTTACTCCTATGTACTCCTACATATATTATTTACATAAAGCTGTATTTTTACCAGCAGTAACACAAAAAATATACACAGAAAATCCTGACGAATATTGCTCTGTTATCAGTATGAACAATAACACCTTACTCCAAGATCACCAGCTACCCTCCCACCAGCTTGCTGCTCAAGTACTCACTGTCTGGGGAGTGTGAGCACACAGAAATGGAAGAGGTTAAAAAAAAAAAATCTGTCTCAAGAGTCTTATAACATGATTTCAGAACACAAAGACTTTGCAAAGGTGTTTCTCCTGAGATCCAGTTCATCTATATGCAACATCTACTCCAAATGCCTCAAATTTCCACATTCTAGATAACGCTGGCTTTCTGACTAATAATTGAAATTACCATGAAATATTAGTTTAAAAGAACCTACTTTTGCTCAAATGGTAAGATAGTGACCTTCAGAAAACTTTAGATTTCTTAAACACATTTAAGAAATCTTTTATTAATTCACCCTTTCATTGGAAAGTTCATTTGAGTTTGCTGGAAAGGCAAATAATAATCAAGCATGCTGCTAATTCTATCCTTTCCTCAAATCCCTACCAAAATCCCATTAACACTACACTGAGAAACAAAATTTCTCTGAGGGAAAAGGTAAATCAAGCCAGAACAATAAATCTCAATTGTGTAACCAGCTCCACCCCATCATCTTGCTTGTGTGATGATATAAACTAGCTTAACAGAAAAAATATATAGAAAGTATAATGAAACTCAGTGGATAGGAGGTAATGTGCAGTGTTTAATATGAGCTCTTCAAAGAGCACCAACACAAAAAAAGGTAGAAAGAAGGAAACTAGAATGTCACTGAGTCAAACCCATTAAGTAACACTTGTCCTAACAAAGTATTTGCATCCCGTCAAGAAGGCTAAGCCTAAGAATTACAATGCTAAGTAAATAACCTCTGAAACAAGACTCAATACATTCAAAATTCCAAGAACTCTGAAAAGGAGACTAGCTACGGGAAGCCTACACATTTCCAGGGAACGCATTGATTGGAAAGAATCAATGTGAGACACACTGTACCAAGAAGAGTCAGGACACTGAAAAGGCGGGCGTTTAAAAGAGAACTGCAGCAATTTAAAGGTCTTTAACTTTAGATGTGTTGCAAGTGGAGTAAGCTTTTTTCTTTTCTCTTTTTTTTTTCACAGTAGCAACAATTTCATTCTAAGTTGCAACAATTCTATAAATCAAGGACATCTTATATTAGTGCTTTAGCTTCCTAGCAGAGAAACCAGCAGGTGAAGTCTGTCTTCCCCAAGACAGTGCATAAATCGATTCAAGATCTCACATAAAAAGATATGGGGAGAGTCTCTCCCAGCAACTGATGAAAACCAGAAGGGTGAGCTGCAGCAAGGCAGTGGAAATCACAGCTGAGATGGAGCATATAGGGGACTGTCACACTTGCTTTGCCTTTTCACTCTGTTACCAACAGTTCAGTTCGTTTTTCTCCAAATCCTCACTCCCTCTTCCCTCATCTCCAATCAAGAGGAGAAAATCCTTTTCTTCAGAACTATGGTGTGAGGACACTTACCTAACAATATAAAAATAAGAACATAAATGGTGTTTTAACTTACGCAGTCTAGGGCTATCTAACACGGTTCCATTTTTGTCAAGGGTGGCCAGAGACAGATGATCCAGGTCAAGAATGCAAACCACAGCAAATATCTAGACATAAAACATCCACAGTAATTCCTGGCTATCAGCCATTTTAGAGCTGGTAGTCCAACTTCACTGCAGAGTTCAGTATTCAGTGCAACTATCCCTACCTGGCTTTGCCTAATTACAATTTTAAACTTACACTTTTTCTGCTCCACAATATCATGTGGCAAATAAGTTCCACAATTTAATTACACATTGCTTGACAAGCTACTCTAATTTTCATCAGGTAGCACGTTTAATTCACCACATGGCCTAATTCTTGTCCTAAGAAAAGCAGCTACTCCTGCCTCCTACTCATCATTTCTTTATGATCTATGGATTTTATAGATCTCTATCATCTCTTCCCCTAGTGTTCTGTTTCTCAGTACAGAGTATCTTCCAGCAGAGAGTATCTTCCACATCTCTCATCCACTTTTTCAGTATCTATTAAACCCTTGCTGTGCTGGGATGATTATATTAATGCACACTGTTAATGATTTCGACACACTACCGATGAACATAATGACCCAACAATGATTGAATTCTTTGTGAACAATTCCCAACAGCTGTCTGCCACTGCCATTCTCATGTATGTATATATGTAACAGGAGCAAATTTAGAGCTTATCACTCTGTAGACAGGTTTAAGTTATATTCCCATCTATGAGCATCATTTGACATTCACCAGAACTGAACTACACTTGCATGTGAAAGAACTGGGCAATGCCTTTGGAAGAGTTTGCTCCAAGTACCCAAAAAGTTCAGATTTTACCAATCCTCAAAGATCAATAAACTGCTACAGTGCCACAGTACTGTCACCCCTTAAGAACATTTTTTAATATAATGTACCCCTTAATCCTAGCAGAAACCTACTGCTAACATTGTTCCAACATGAAGTAATCATTTATCTACCTCGTTTCTCATCTTTTAACCAATCATACTAACCCACAGGATAACCATTTGTCTTCAGCAAATAAGCTTTGGTTGAGGTCCTTAGTCAGAAATTTCACCCACTTTTAAACCAATCTGCTACTGACTTCAGTAAGTGCTATCCAATTCTAGAGTTGCAGCAATCAGTGAGCAATAACTGTGTAGGATTTGGTGAGTAAGAGATCTACTTTAATTTTATGTCCTGCCTGCAGATTATATAAACTTCACCAAGTTCACCTCCTTCAGTTCTCTCTTCTGCAAACAGCAGTGTTCCAAACATTAGTCCCATACCTCCTTCCATCTCCTTATTTTACCCATCCTTTTTTTCAACTTTTAATTATAGCCCTAAATTTGTTTATTGTAGTTGCAACAATTCCAGCTAGTAACAGTTATTTTTCAAACACCTGGCATCTTCCTTAAAAAAAAAGAAAAAAATAGCATCTGAATTAGTTTCTAGGGGTTGTTTCCCTTAACAGAATGCAAAATGCTGGACCTTTAGCAGAGGTCCACACCTCCAGAGTGAAAATGACATGAAGAATTCAGGTTCTAACTACCCATTACTGGTGACCCAGCAGGAATGCAAACTGATCAGATCAGCCAGTAAGGGATACACCTGAACAAATAAAAATGCAATGATATAGCATTTTGTTTTGTACTGACATTTTGAAATTTTATGGTACCAACCAAACTTCACAAGATTTTGTACAACACAAAAAAGTCTCAGAATCTCAAAACAGATGCATCTCTCCTGTGAAACAAGGGATGTGTTATGCTTGTGTCTAAGGAAAATCTTGTCTCCTGCCTGAGCTCACTCAATATGCAGGAACCAAATTCAGCTGTAATTTCCAAAAACATTTTATTGGAATAGCAAAAAAACATGAGGGAAAAGCAGATCACCTTGCAGAATTCTGGAACTGACTACTTTGCCAAATGCCTGCTGCGCTCTCAGAAAGTGGTGTTAGATTCATCCCTTTGAGAATTCCTTGTGTTTCCAGGCATACACCTACTTTTGCTTTAGAGCTTGGATCATATCAGATGATTAGTCCTACAAGAGGACACATGTGAACAAACCAATGTTAAACCCAGTATGCAGCACATCACTCACTTGCTGAAATACCAAAAACTCAGTTTAAAAGTCTGTTGTGTATCAACTTGATATTTTTCACTTACAAAGAATATACAACTACAATTACATTAATATAAAGGTTTTCTCAGGGACTGTTAAGCACTATTGTTTTGTTTCCAAACTACTAGTACGATTCCATTTCCTCTTCATCTCTGGGAGTCACAGCTTTTTTACATAATCTTCAAAATACATTATGCTTTACAAGAGGGTATTTTTTGCCATAGAGTCACTAATTTCTATGGCATCATACAGTGCAATAAAAACAATCTCCACTAGCTGCCAAAGAACTCGCAAGTACATTTAGCTGTATTAAAAAAAATCTTTACTTATCCAGTTTGCACCTCTTGCTTTCCTACAGAGATCAATCACCAGACCCGAGATCTGTGAACCACAGGCTAAACCTGCTGTAGGCCATGGCATATTTTTCATTTTTGACAATACATTGGCATTTCTATGTAATAAATTCCCAAATTGTGCAAAGATCTAGGAACACTGTAGAGGTCTTGGCTTTTCATATTCTCTTGTGAAATGCCACCCAGGAAATTTAAAAAACAAACAAACAAACCAGAAAATACACCACAAAAAAAATTATGTTGCAAGCCAGGAAGAAGTGCTTTACGACTCATTGTTTACATAAGGGGATGTATTCAGCAGTTCTTCTGGACTTCACTTCTAGTAATAAAACTAGATTCACTAATTCATGCTCCATTAAGGCCCATATTTTAATAAGAACTGGAAAACTGGTTCTGAAATTCATTAATGTAACTATAACAATACAAAAGGGTAAGTCTGCCACTTGGCCTTCCTCATGTTCGATAATGAAATAAAAAGTTAATACAGAACTTCTGTTCCAAGACAGAATATCTTTTTCACTGACACATAATACAAACACCTTATCTCTCCCCTGGCTGGAGCCAGTATCTCATTCCAAGGAACAGTTCAGTGCATAACAAAAAGAACTAGCACCAAAAAATTCAGACTTCTAATGAGAGCTGCAGGGATCTGTCTTCAGAAAAACTACAATTCTGCACACAAACTACAGGGGCCTTTTACTCATTTTCATAAAACACCACCATCCCCCAAAAAAAGAAAAAAAGTCTCCCAGCTTTGTCTACCATTGTTATGTTTACTAGGTAGGGCTGCTTTACCTTTCAGAAGCTGACAAAAATGTAATTAATAGACTGAAGGTAAAGATTACAAATTCAGAGACAATTTTATAACAGATTATTCGGGCAACACCTGGTTGAGGGAGAAGAAAAGATATATAATTACTGTTCAATATTAACTACACTTTATTACTGTTCTACTTGAAAAACAACTTTATTTTTAATTCAGAATCATAAAAGGTAAACACTAGTTGCAGAAACTGACATAAACAAGTGCCTATCTTAACTCTCTAACCTTGTAAGGTTTAAGAAACTTACTGTAAAATCCAATCAGTACAGGCAGTATTTTACAAGCTAGCAGATTTTAAGCTAAGCAAGGACAACCATTTTTTTTTTAACTTGACGTGCCATGCGGTGCTTCTGCAGTTTAAGTGGGGCCAGATTTGAACACATAAACTCAGTTTCACTTTTGTACTAGAAAACTTATCATTCTGACATCAGGTGACAGCAACAGTAGCCACCAATTTGGTACAAAACATTATTTAATCACCAGTGTAGTGACACACAATACTACATTAAACACCACTGAAGGCTCACTCACAGAGGTGTTAAATAACTCTAAGATCTAATAATATGAGAAAATCTTAAGTAAGAGCAACAGCAAAGCAGTTAGAAGCATGGATGTTCAGGTTACTACCGTTTTTTAAACTGCATGTACACAGCTAAGCAAGATTCCCAAATCATTATTTCTTTTTCCACTCCACCTCATGTTCCTCAAAAGTATATGTATGAATTCCTCTCTCCTTTATACTACCCTTCCCAATGCAACTAGGTCAAGGCATAATTCCAGTGGACCTGATAATGAGCCCATTACTTGCCCCTTCAACTTTCAGCCTCTGGCTCCCACCCTACAGAACTGCAAGAGTAACAACTGTTGACAGCCATTCAAGAGTCTGTACCCCCAAGGAGGGCAGCAAACACTGCACAGGGACAGACTGTTTCAGAGGCACCTCATATTTGTGCTGCCAAAAACCTGAAAGCCATTTACCAATGGCACTCGTTCAGCTGAAAAGGCAGTAAAACAACTCAAGAGCTGAAAACTGTGAAAAAAATTTTGAATAGGCAGTAGAAAGCAAGAAAAGCAAACTAAGAAAATAAAACTACTTTTATGGAAAACTTTTGCACTTTTGGAGAGGTCTAAGTACAGAAAAGGATAGGGGCAAGTTTCAAGTCACAGTCCAAAATTCCCATTAAATTGTTATAAAAAGTGGCAAAAATAGTTATGATTATTTCAATTCATCAACAGCCAAGAGCCACAGGATTGTGCACCCCAGAACCACTTTGAACAGTATTTCTGGATCTTGATACACTTATCCAAGAAGCACACCAAAGGACACCTAATTACTCTGTTTCGTTACTATTATGACAAAGTAGCAAAAGCTGGCCCACCAAATACAGCATCACCGGGGGTTAAAGGAGGTGATTATCCCACTGTCTTCAGCACTGGCGTGGCCTTACCTGGACTACTGCCCACACAATTGGAAAACCATGTGAAGGTCCTTAACTATGGAGGAGGGCAACAAAGCTGATGGCAGGTCCTGAGAGGAGCAGCTGAAGGCCTCGGCTTGTCTCCAGTGGAGAACAGAAGGCTGAGGGGCAAACCTCAGGGCTCTCTTCCTACAGCCTCCTGAGCAGGGGAGGTGGAGAGGGAGGTGCTGATCTTTTGTGCCTGGATCCAGTGATAGGATGAACAGGGATGGCTCCCGGCTGTGTCAGGGTGGGGTTCAAACTGAATATTTTTTTACTGAGGGCATGGCCAAACATTGGAAGAGGTTTCCTATGGTGGCAGTCAATGTCCCAAGCCAGTCAAATGTTTAAGAGGTATTTGGCCAGCGCCCTTAATAACATACCAAGATTTGATCAGCCCTGAAATCATCAGCAACTTGACTAACTTGACTAGATGATTGTCAAAGGTCCCTTCTAAGTAAATTACCCCATTCTATTCTAAATCACACGATACCCACTTTAATCTTTTCCGTCTTAGACGTACATGAAATCACAATACAGGACAACAACTAATGTAAACAATAAAATAGAAATATCCCCAACACCACTGGAAATAACTTTGCGTATGTTGCTTTGTGCTTTAGCAGGTAGCACTAAACTTTAGGTTTCGCGAAACACTTTCCAAGTAGTTACGGAGAAAAGTCAGCACTGACTAATAAGTGAATCACTTCAACAAAACAATCAAACAAACAAACGAAAAAGCTCCAAACCAAAACAAAAACTTCCTACAATGCAACCTCACCTCTAGGCTAGCAATAAGCGTTTGCAGCAGGTATTTGAAAAGCACAACTCGTTGAAACACGTTGGTCCAAAATGGATATTGTGGGCTCAACGACTGGGACTCCGTAGAAAACACAAGTACCCGAGTTCAAGCCTCATGTGTGGTTCATTTACACCACCTTAACTCCACTTTTTCATCTTGCCTCCCTTACTGAAGGGGCGCACCGTGCAATTACCAGCCCCAGCACTACGGGCAGGCGCCAGGCCTCCGGGCGAGGCCGGTCCCGGGGCAGGCGGGAGGGCCGCCGCCGATCCCGAGGGACCTCGGAGGTGGCCCCAGGATAGGGGCGCCGGCCTTTCCCGCAAGGCCAGCGGGACGGGCCGGGAGCTCCTCGGCAGGACGGGCCCGGGAGTTCTGCTCCAGGACGGGCCGGCGCAAGGCCCCGAGCGCTCCGGGGGCGGCACAGACCCCTGCCCGCCACCAACGGGCTCCGAGCGGAGCTGCGGCGGGGACGCCCCCCCGCACGGCATGCCTCGAACACGGGGCACTGCCCACCCCGCCCCGCCGCTCGGAGTCACCCCCGGAGGCGGAGGCGGCGGCGCGGCCGAGCTCGGCCCCACTTACCAGCCCGCCTCGGAGAGCGCCGCCCGCGCCCGGTCGGCCATGGCGCCTCCCCCGCCGCTGGCCTGCAGCACTCGGGGCGGCGGGCGCTGCGGAGACCCCCGGCACTCTCTCGGACGGGGAGGAGGGACGCGGGGCCCGCTCGTTCCCCCGCCCCGCGGGCCTCTCCGGGCGCTCAGGCCGGCCAGGGGGAGGGAGGGAAGGAGGGAGGGAGGGAGCGGAGGGAAGGAAGGGGCGGAGGCGGCGCAGGCAGAGACGAACAAAGCCCGCGACCAGAGGCTGCCTCGAAGCTGCTGCCGCCATGGTGGGGAAGGGAAGGAGTGAGGGCAGCGCTGGCCTCGGGCCTGCCGCCGTGTAGTGTCGGGGAAGGGTTTGTTTAAACGCGTTTCGTCTATGAATAGTATTATTGACAGCAGCGTTGTTCTGGGAAAGGCTCTCCTCCGTGCCCTCCAAACGCGTGTTGCGGGTGAGGAGGGATTTTTAGAGTGGTCTGGAGCGCACGCGGCATGAGGAGCAGCTGTGGGAGCTGGGGATGTTTAGCCTGGAGAAGAGAAGGCTCAGGGGGAACCTTCCCGCTCTTGACACCTTCCTGAAAGGAGCTCGTGGCCAAGTGGGGACCGGCCTCTTCTACCAAGTAACAAATGGTAGGATGAGTGCAAATGGCCAGAAAACGACGGCCTCAAGTTTGTGCCGCAGGAGGTTTAGATGGGATATCAGGAAAAACTTCTTCGCAGAAAGAGTGAAGCATTGGAACAGGCTGCCCAGGGAAGTGACAGAATCACTGTCCCTGCAAGTGTTCAGAAAAGCTGTAATGTGGTCCTCAGGGGCATGGTTTGGTGGTAGACTGGGCAGTGCTCATTAATGAATGGTTGGGCTCATCGTTAATAGTCTTTCCCAACATTAATGATTCTTTGTGAAAGACCGTTCCTGTGTTTCTCTTATATTTGGCAGTTTATCGTTTGGGGTTTTTCCTTTAATGATTTGCCCTAAAATGCTGGGCACCGATATGAACATTTTGGGGTTTTTTTATGTGCTTTTTTAAAGGGAATTATACTTTAACAGGATAGCACTGTTTCATTATTGCTGTTATCAGTGTCCAGTGACCTTGGGTGCCAGTGACGGGCAAGGTGGGATCACTGTCCCCCTGTTTACTCTGTGTTCCCAGCATCCAGAGAAACGGCCAGAAGGTGAACATGAGCAGATCAGGAGTTAAGAAAATGCATATCAAGGCCTTGGTGCTCGGGATTTCTGCCTGCAGGCTAGGTCAGCTGCTCGGCTGAACACACTGACCATTTGCATTAGTGCATCACATCCAGCTACTTCTGTAACCCATCAACGCCAAATGGTTTTTTTCAGCATTGAGGTTTTGAAACTTGTCCGCTTGCTGTGTTTGTCTGTTAAAGGTGGACTTTTCTTCATGGGTTATTTTCATCCTTAAGATGTTTCAGTGTTTATGCAGAATCTTCAAGTCAAAGCTTACAATTTTGCTTTCATTGAGGGGGGTTTTTGTTGGTTTTTTTTTTTTTTGGTTTTGTTATTTGATCCACCTGAAAACCTCTCTTTGCTGTACTGAGTACAAATCACTCAGGATTTTGCACACAACACTCTGTGCTGCTCATTCATTATATTTTCTTCTGTGTCTATAGGTTATATACTCTTGGGCAGAGATTTTCTCACAAGTAGATATGGTGTCCTGTGTGGCTGCTGATTTTAAGAAGGCACATATATCATTAAGCTGATAATTATTAAAAGCTTGACACAGATGAAGGAAACAAAACCTGTATTATTCAAGTTCAACTGAACAATGCATAATACTACAGATATCATTAAAGCTTTCCTGGTCATGAGCCTTAACATAAACCTAAAATAAAATCTAAAATAAAAAAAAAAGGCAGCTTAAAAATGGAAGACTAACATGGGATTTCTGACAACAGAATCTCGAAATAATTAATATAGCCATAGGAAAGTGTTAATCCTTGTGGTGGTCATTAAATATCAACAAAAAAATAGCAGAGGGAGCATTAATAATTGGGAAAGTGGATTTTCAGAGGTTGTGCAGTCCTATGTCATGTCAAGGCTCCAGGTGAACATGAGCTGCAAAAGGAATAATGTCAAGGAGTACTAACCAACCCAAGAGCCTTGAATCAGACCTACTGTATGTCTGTACCAAAGAAACTCTTGAATTAGTGATGAGGAATACCAGTAAAGCAGAAGAGTCACACTGAAATGTCGGTGGCCAAGTCACACCTGTGTTGAAGAAGTAGCAGCCACTAACATGGAAAAGCAATAGCAGATAAGTGTGGTTTCAGTTCAGAACTTTTTATGCAAAAGAAATGGGAGTAAAAACACCTTGCATTTGGAGTCTGACCTGTATGTACATTAGATTATCAAGAAAAGATTGTAAACATTGTAACTCAAAATAGGATGCCCATAAAACCAATTAGTAAGGGATGGGATATGACCTAGGAGAAGATAATGAGAATTACAGACTTTATGCATTGCCTCGTGTTAGTTTAAGACATGGAAGGTTTTGCTTACTTAAATCTTCATTAAAATCACCAGGCAATTATACCAGCAATTTATGCTGGCATAGGGCTAGCTGTTGCACCTCACAGCACTAAATGCCATCTATTACAAAGGAAATGTAGGTGTTGTCCTTCTTAAAGGTCTGCAGGCATCTGCTCTAATAAATTCATTATATGCAAGCTGAGATGTGTGTGTGTGTGTGTATTCACATGTGCCTTCTTTTGTGCAGGAGAAGTCCCCATTAGTGGGTGTTTCTCTGCCCACAGAGGGCACTGCCTGAGCTTTGTAGTTTGTAGCTGCTGTTGGCTGTGCTGCACCGAGGTGAGCAATTAGTTCCACTGCAAAATAGAAGGTGATGCAGTGCCTGCCAGGCAGTCAGAAACCCACAGATAAGACTCTCTGTACCAACTGTTTGTGATAAAACATTCTTAGAGCATATTCTCTATATTGATCACCTTTAGAATAAATGATGTTGCTGAAGGTAATGAGCACCACCAGAGGCTGTACAGGGACTGACCTAAACCCCTGCACTCCTGCCGGGGGCTCTGTGCCTTCAGAGCTTTCTGTGGAAGATGCTTGTTGCTCCAGATGAATCAGTGCATCACTGTCCACAAAATTCACATGGACTTCTTTTGTCCAAACTGCCTGAAATCCAGTTTTGTTTGACTGCTGCCCATGTGCCCTGGGACAACTTAATCTATGCCAAAGAAGTTATTTCACCAAGTTCTGTAATTTTAAATACCTGAAAAGATTGGTCTACTTGAGCACCTCTGGTGAGACAGCTCTGACAGAACTAGCACACAGCAAAGATAGCAAGAGCCAGTTTTTGAAGCAGCCCTGCAGGTTTCTTGATTCATTGGATTGATTCATCCTTACTCCCTTCATCTCCTGCCAGTTCCAGGCTCAACCCTTTTGGTTAGCAGTAGGCTCACAAAACTGAGGAGCTGAAACTTTTGACCACACTTTCCAGAAACAGGCAAGAGCAGAAACCTGTAACATTCCTCATGAGTTATGGCATCATTCAACCCAACATGATGTGCTGAAAGCAACAACATTGGGATGAAGACCCTGAACACCAGGTCTAATAGGAGGTCCCCATAGCAGCAGAAAGGCTGTTTTCGTCTCAATTTTTATTTTGTCTTCCATAGAATAAGCTTTCTTCATTTCATTATCTGAAGGGAACAGGTCTGCTTACTGAACATAAAGGCAGATGATCCTTATCCTGGATCTGCAGCTGAAAGTTATTGCACACTGAATGTAAAGGGCCTTTCCTTCTGTTCACTGTATTTCTAGGAGTGTGCTGGAGTTTCAACAAAAGTGGTTACCTCTCCATGTCCTGTGATGGACTGGGTCCTGAACTGATTTGACTTCAGTCAGAAGGATTAGCTTTTCTACATGTATTGTTGCATGTCAGCTAAAATATTGTGTATGTTTTATCTGAAGGACAGCATTCAGCACTCAGTCTTTCTTATATGGCAGCTGGAGAAGAGATGCACTTTTCACAGACTAAAGAGAAGGGGAAGTTACAGAAGTAAAGATTTTCTTCATGGGGGAGAGGAAGGAGAGAGGCTTGGAAAGGAGTGGGATGGAGGAAAGACAAACAGCAAGTACATATCCATGGAAGTGGTAGAGGATTATGAAGTCTTGGACATAATACCATCACCTATAGCCACAGACTGTAGTTAAGGTGGTGCTGCAAGGAGAGATAATTTCCACTAAAGGCCAAGGCTCACATTTTTGTCAGGCTCCTCTAATTGATTTTGCCACCTGACTATCCTCTTCTGCAACCCTTCAGTTTGACCACACTCCCCACTTTCTCCCGCAAATCACTGAGTGTATGTCAGGCATCTTAAAGGTATAGTTCACTCTGGCATTATGTCAGTCAAAAAGACATCATCACGCTCGGCGAGGCACTGTGGCTGTCAGGATGGGGGCATTTATATATGGCACAATGATGCTGTTGTTGGCTCTCTGCATGGCTGCCTATCAAAATCTCAGCAGTTCAGACCTCAAAGTGCAAATGAACCACTGCAATGATCACTAGGGTATGATGAATCAGTAAGTACTGCAGAATGTAATTCCATATAATTATGATGCTTTCAGGGCCCCTTGTGGGCCAGCAGAAGGGCTGGTGTTTGTCAGCCATTCTGGCAGAGCTCAACCTATTGCCCCTCTGGACACTGACTTGGTAAATAGCCAGGGAGCAGAGGATCAAACAGCATATGGCTTTGCAGACTTAACTGGGCTGCAGTAAACATCCCAGCCCTGAACAGCTGTGCCTTGTCTCTAACAAGATTACTTTTAAGAGACTGATACCTTCTGGACTGGATGAAAATCTGGAAATAAGCATGTTGTTGTCAGGGTTTTGAGTGCACCAAGAGGCTCTGCAGCCTCTTCCCTGCTCCCTGGGGTTTGATTGCCCATCCTCCATTGCAGCTCTGATATGGTGCAGCTGTAGCCTTGTATCAGGGTGCTGGGGACAGAGCTGTGTGAGGAAGAGCTATGGGAAGCATAATGGGGGCCTCCTTCTCTTTGCTTGGAAGCTGCTTTGAAGCTCAGGCTTCCATCCTTGAGACTTGTCCATGTGCCTTGCTGATCCTGAACCACTGGGTTAGTTTGCTGACTTGACCTCACACCTGCTTCACCACTGCAAACCACTGTAACGCTGAGTACTGCCTCACCCTGCTCCCCAGTGTGGCACCTGCTCAGGTACTGTGGGACTGTGCCCTTCTGGGTGGGATCATTGCCCTACCTGCCTTGCTATTGCCCTCAGCTCCTGGCATCCTTCTCTTGTGGGACAGCTCATGCTTGCTGCTTCCTGAGACCTCCTATCCCAGAGCCATGAATGTAGAGATGTTAGTGGCCCATTGGCTGTCACCTGGTGTCTGAAATCAGTACACATGATGCAACTGAACAAAGCTCAGTGACAATGGAGACACTGCTGGAGGCCACCTGCTGGCCATACAGTCCCTCAATGTACAGGACAGAACAGTGCCCTCAAATAGGAAGGGAACAGGTAGAGAATGTGTGATACCCTCTGCAGGCTTCTGCTTCCCTCATGCTTCCCCAGCTTTCAAGGTGAAAGCTTGGTGGTAAAATTAAGGTCAGTGCCTGCGAGCACACTGGGCAGAGCTGCTCATGAAGGGCAGAGCCCTCATGAAGGGCTGGCTGCATGCTGAGAAATTGTGGCCTATATGTGAGTAGACAAGTTAGGGACAGCACTTTTACTGTGGATGCTAAAGGCCTTGTGGAGTAAGTGCCGTGCAAGAGGACACATCACACAACGTCAGGGAGCTTTCAGCAGGATGTAAGAACCTGCAGGGTGGGGATGGATGGAACATTGTAGGGTTGCCTGTCAAGCCACATCTCGATTAAAACTGAGCCAAATGCTCTAGGGTAGGACAGCAACACCCCAAACACCAGGGTAATGGAAGCTGTAGATCAGCCTGTCAGAGCCACACAGGCACAGACACCATCATCCTGATAGTACACAAACAGGATATGTCCTTAACTATGAACACAGATAAAATTGGAGAGCACAGCTGTGCAGCAAAACAGTGATTACAGTGACCACCTATTACATGCACCACCTATTCCCTATACACCACGTGTATGTGGCTGTGTAGGAATTCTGTATATTGGATTTGCTATTAAAAGTCATAAAGGTTTTATTTTGTGTGTCCACAATACTAGAAGGCATCATCTCTGTTGAACAGTTTGGGGCATAAACTACCCAGTAATCTGTGTCAGCACTTGACTTAATTGCAAGGTGAGAGAAAAGGACTGAATAAATAAGTGCTGTTTTCTCATGGAAATCTAAAAAGATTATTTTTGGATTATAAAACATTCACTCTGTGGTTTTCCTCAAGTGTTGTTGTATGTTTGTGCTTGAGGAAAAGCGAGTTATTGGAAATCTATGCCAGCTCCAGATAAGCAGTTGACTTTCTATCCATGATTTAATACCCACTAAACAGGCAAGAATGCTTCTTTGTTATTTTCTGGCAGGGAAAATACACTGTGTTAGGCATCTTATTCAGATGCTGCAGCTTCTGCCTACCACTCTTGCCCTGTAGTCTGCAGGCCCAAAGCAGTACAGTTTGGAAAAATAACTAAATTTCTTAAGAACTTTCAAGGAGCAGCAAAATCAATGCTTCTAACAATCAAGTGCAATAACTGGGCATGCTGTTTGCTGACCTTCACATATGAGTGATTCAGTTCCTTTCTTTTCTAATTCTTATTTATGTATCTCTTCTGTATCTGTTGATTTTGGTTGCTCTGTCCTTTGTGCTCCTTCTTTCCTGCCCATTAGCAAAACACAACAAACCAGAAGAATGTGAATCATCTGATCTTCATGGTAGGTTTTTAATCTTCTTTCAAGAAAGAACTGAGCCCTATTTTCTGAGTAACTGCATTATTATGACGGGAATTACAAAATTACAGAATCACCCTTAAGCAGCCTTTATATATTTAAAGTTATTAAAAGCAACATTTCTTTTTCCAAATATATTTCAGGTAACTTTTTGATTAAATTATGGTGTTCTCAAAGATGAAGGATGAGAAGAAACAGAAATGCTAGAGCCCTGAACAATTTCTCACTATTTGCAAGGATACACTTGGAACTCCCCTGACTAGGATATTTATCCTAACTAGTTAAGACATTTCAAATGGAGTCCATACAGAAATGGGGCCATAAGAGCAAAGTGAAGAGTTTCAGAGACTTAAAAATATTCATAGCCCCATACCCTCAAGTGGGCTCCTGCTTGCCACAGTTGTTTTAAAAGTGTTCATTCCTTTATTTCAGTACAAAATCATAACCACTTTTTTCACAGCCTACAAAAAAATCATGATTCAATACAAAAGTGAATATCTGTGTTAATGCAGCAGCTGTCCTGCACAGAGTCCAACAGTTGCCAGTCTGGGGGACACAAATATACTCCAGAAAGAACAGTGCTGTTTGGCAGATTAGTGAACAACTGAAAACTGGCAATCGCCATGAAAAATTACCAAAAGGGGGAAAAATGGAGGAATGAGAGATTAGAAGAAAAAGTTGTGGAGGAGTACCATAAAAATTTGAGAGAATAAAGAAAAATTGGCAACAACTGGGCCACAGCACAGAGCAACAATTTGGGCTACCTGTGTCAACTGGGATTCAGAGCAGTATAAAATAAGATGCCATTAATGAAAATAATTTATCATTAAAATAATGCATCAAGTAATGCTACTAGTAAGCAAACCAAAGTACACACAGCATAAAAATGTGTAGAGAGGTCACTAAGGACTCCCTTTTTCTTCTCCTGCAAATGAGGCTTTCAGTTTGGAGAGTGAGTACAGATTTTATGAGTTTATCTTTTTCCCTCATCTGGCCACAAAATCAGAAATAATCAGTACTCTGTTCCACCCTCTATAAAATTCACTGAGGCATTCCTTTAATTATGTTTACATATGCTTATGGGGCTGCTGTGCAGACCAGGCACCTGGCTGAAAAAAGGGAAATTGGAGAGAAGGGATGCTGAAGTTTTTACTTTGAAGTGGATCCCTTTTCTGGTCTGATTCACATTACAGATCTGCACCTTGTTGACATGGGGATAGAAATTAATTAAGCCAGCATTGGTTCTGGAGACAGTATATCATCAGATCATTGCCTCTCTGGAAAAAAAAAAAAAAACAAACCCATTACTTGTGGAGCAGTGCAGCTGCAAATTGAAGGTGTTAGGAAAACACATAACTGAGGGGGGGCATATGAAAGGCAAATGTGAGAGGGACAGGAAACGTGTGGGAAAAGCATTTGGAAAATAACTGAGGGATAGGAAGAAGAGGTATAATATATAGTAGCAACACTTTGACCAACTCTCTGACTATCTTTATAGAACCTAATTAAAACCTTCAAATTTTGTTGGCCTTCCCTTATTTTCAGATTTTCTGCGATACTGCTGTAAGTTGCCAGTTTACCTCAGCAGAGAACAAGGATAGGCTAGCCCTTCCTGCTAAAACTGAAACAGTTGTTTCCCATCAAAGCACAAAAAGCAAAGCAGCAGAGGACAATCAACCAGCAGTTATTTACCAGCAGTTTGTTATCTATTTCAGTGCTCACAACCATGTTCTCTTAGCCCGATAAACACGGCCGCCTGCTGCTAACAAATATTGCCTGAAGCAAAACACTGAACAATCTAAAAGAACCTTTTATTCCTATTTTACATATTTATTTCCAAACAGTTCCTAACAGCTCCAGCTAGTGCACTAAGGTGCCCAGTCCTTACTGGCTGCACAAATCAGTTCTTCACGCTGACGCCAGCAGTATTGCCATGGTTACATGATTAGAGTGGCTTAACCTGGCAGGTGGCTTAGCAAAATGCCGAGTGCCAAAGCAATCCTAGCACACAATCTATTTTTCCATCAAACAAATTAGTATATCACAGGCTCTGTTGTCCATATTGTGGTAGGGTGGGTTGTTTCTTGTTTGCCATTTGTTTTCTTTTTTTCCTGAATAACAATGCTGTTCTCAAAATTTTACCACTTCTCAGCTATAACATTGCAAACAAACTATTTTCTAAAAGAAACACCCTGTTTCCTTTACTCACAGTTTTGTAGAACCAACAATCACAGTAAAGATAACAACCAAGGAATAAAAAAAATTGCATAAACCACAAAAATTCAATGTGAAGTTTATATTTATAATGACATTTAGGGTTGTACTAAAAATCTGGAAAGATCCCATGCCAGCTGAAGGCTGGCCAGCTATTACTTGTTTGAGGGGATTCTCTGGGAGATGCAAAGGCCTGTATATTTTTTTTTTAACTGATGATTGCAAAGCTGAGATCCAGAAGCTTTGGAGATAAATTCAGCTGTAAACAGTTGTGGTTGACACTACCAGAACTGCTCCATCGAGGTATGAGAATATTTGCTTATCAAGTATCCAGACCAAGTAATTCACATACAAGTAGCAAAATGACTTAAAGCAATGTACCTTCTTGAGAGGAGAAAGTATCAGAGAAATATAGAAAGTGAAAACATAATGAACGGATCAAACTTTGGCAAGCAAGGTACTGCTAGTGTTTTCTTAGGTGGAAGTTACTAGAATTTTCAAATCTCAAACTAATGCAAAGCCTTAATACCTCAGTTGGTATTATTTTAGCTTTAAAGATATTATAATTGTTACATCTGTTACATGCAAAAACGTTCTTTTTTTTTCCTTCTGTTGAGTGGGGTACAATGCTGAAAGAGCAGAGAGGGAGTTTTCATTCTTAATACTCATACTGCTTGCCCAGGTCCATTTTCTGATCTGAATATAGGACAGTGTAGTATAGTGTAGTGTATAGGTCAGCTTAAATAATACTTAAGGTATAAAAACACCTTGGAGTGTGTAGAAGTTTTATAGGTGTTTTGTAGATTCATTTGTACTATTGCCCAGTATATTTTCTGTCCAAAGGAACTCCAGAAAAACTGACGTGTTGTTTTTCACAGCTTGTTTGCCATCTCCCCTTTCTCATGCTGATTTCACTGCTGTGTTGATGAAGCTCCAGTCCTCTGGTCTTTATACTGTAGCATTCAAGTTTAGAGATTCTGAAGCCTTCCTTAGAAGTGACTCAAGTAATTTTTTGCATTTGGAGGAGAAAGCTGAAAAGCTTTCAATATTTAAATAGAAACATAAGTTTCAAGTGTAGTATAAAGGCTTCAGATCTCTTAACTTTATTCATCAATTAACATATCTGCAACAGCTGGGGTTTGATCCATATTTTCAGAGAACAGTAATGTTGCTGATACAGCATTTCCAGTTCAGTCACAGGAATACTGAAGTGGTTTTCAGAAGATAATTTAAAAAGCACTCAGTTGACAGGATGTTTCTTCAGGGAACCATTGATCGCATTTTCAAATTGCAACAGAGCCAGAGATTGTCTTCATTTTAATTTCAATATCAGGAATGCCTTAAGTGACGATCACAGCTAACCCATTTTAATGACAACCCTGAACATTTAGAAACTCTTATCTATTCAATGTACTTCTGTGCAGAGAAACAAGAACAGATGGATACTTCCTTAACACCTGCTGCTGTGGGAGTCTTCTGAAACACTTGCAAGTAAGAAATTATTACTGCTATAAAGTGTCTCTCAGTTTTATTTGTTTAGAGGATTTCTACAGAATATGCATGCAATTTATTTCAGGTTTCTCAACTTAGTTGTTGCTTTTGGAAAGCTGAGGAAGGATCACTTACTGAAGGAAAGCTTATTTCTATGCTTTATTTTTTAAAAAGGGTTTAGGATAATAGATTGGAGATTTACAGGTATCTATTGTGTAAGGAGGTAGAAGAATGCACATAGTACGGTACTGCAGCAGTGAAGGAACAGCTCCAGGAACAAGGAGCTCAGTCCTGCAAAGCAGGAGGACTTCCATTGGAGAAGAGAGGTCTTTCTAGAGAAAACCATGTCAAATTGAAACCTAATGCTTTTCTGACTAGGACCTGAAAGATGAAATGCAGAAGTTTTAGCTCATAATTGGCCTTTGAGCTTTCTGTGGGTGATTTAAATGTTTCTCTGCTTCCACAAGTCTCCAATAATAGAGAGACAAACTATTTCCTAGATTTGGAACAGTGTTCTCTTCTGAAGTTATAAGCATCCGTTTTGTTTGTTTTGTAGATTTTCATAGGCAGTAGATGAACTTAGTATGTAAGTTCAAAGGATCTGAAAGGGAAATGTTTTATTAAGGATACTAATCCACCAAGATTATTTAATGGGTTTCATTTTCATTATGCTTAGTGGTCAGAAACTGCCCTAAAATAAATCTAGTTAATTGCAAGAGGAGATACAACCCAAAAGAAGACATCCATCTTTTGGAACAGATGTTGCAATAATGAATGCAGGTGATAAGAAATCTGTAAAATGGAGAGGATGGCAGTACCTAGCGCAGAAGGAAAGGCTTCTTCCAGTCTAGGAAGCCACTGGGGATTGGCCTTGGAGCACATCACTTTGATTCCATTTTATAGGTCCACAGACTTAAAACTTGAAATAACTATGCAGACAGTTTTCTCTGAGCTGTTGCATAATAGAAGTTACAATACTTCACCTAGTAATTCTTGACCCATAATTTCTGACTGGTCTGGAGAATGTCTCTTAGAAAGACACACAGTCACAATTTAAAGGCTTCACACTGTGATAAATTCCTTAATTCCCAAGGTAAGTTGTTTTGATTGTAAATTGCTATCATGCTAAAATGTACATTATATTAGCTTGAATTTTTCTTCCAGCTACAGAACTTTTTTATGTTGTCTTACTGATTCCACAGTTCTCTGATCTGTCTCATCCCACTGTACAAACAAATCACACTGACTTTCCTGTTGCCTAAACTTATTAAATGAAACTCATTAACTTCTTCTGGCTTTAAGGTATGGATTTCCAAACCTTACCAAATTGAAAAAGATTATGAAGAAACTAAAAGTATTTGGTGTATATTTTTAAAGACCAGACAGAAGAAAATAATGTTATTCCTTACCACTCTCTGAAGTAATGTCATATATAAGCTTAGAAATGCACCGCTGTTAATTTATCTAAGGATCACAGCAATTAATTCAGACACTTTAGATATTAGGTTTTCCTGCCAATTTATATGCATCTAAGATAAATCTTGTAATTTGTTTTGGCTCCTGTGTCTCTCAAACACAAAGATAAATTTGCTATATGTCTAGGACTTGAATTCCAAGAGCTGAACTCTATACGATGTTCAACTCACAAGTTTAGATAAACCATTTATCTACTCTCAGTGATTAAAACCTGAAGTACATGACTTATGAGGACAAGCTTAAAAGAACTGAGTTTGTTTAGCATGGAACAGGCTTGGGAAGTCATTGTCTACAAAGCCCATTGGGAGGTGTAGGGAAGATGAAGCTGAACTCTCCTTGAAGGTGCAGAGTGAAAGCATGAGGAAGAGCAAGAGCTAATGGCTAAAAGGAATTTCTGGTAAAATATTAAAAGGAAAAACAATTATTCCTACTGAGGGTAAGCAGCCACAGCTATCTCCACCATTAGGAACCACCATCCTTAGAAATACTCAAAGCTCAACTGAGTGTTCCGATCAACCTGCCAGACCTACTCTGAAGGGTGGATCAGAGCAGATCTGTTCCAGAGAATGGTTCTTTACAGTTTGCATGACTCTAATTCTATGACTAATTAATTAGGTCTGCTGGCCTAACTCAGTGGTGTAACTGAAGCTATGCTGTAATTTTGGCTTGAAATGCAGACCTTTGCACAAGACCTTATATGGTATTTGACAGGAACAGAGATTTTTATCAGGGTGCTGGTTCATACAAACAAAATGCTATTCAGCAGACAACAGTTGAATGTCCACCTCACCTAACCATCCATTGTGCTTGTCTTGGCCATCCCTATCTCTCCTGCATGAACTAAACTACTTCACTTAACACCACAGCCTGATATGATAAACTAGTATAAATTCCAGTTCTACAAAATAGACAAGTTTTAGTTCCTCATGCTATACCATGCCATGATTTCCAGCAATATAGTAGGTAGCCCCTACATAAAACACTGACTTTCCCCCACAGCAGGTGCAGAGCAGATGATTGAGAAGAAGCAGAACCATGGGCAAAAACAATTTCTGAATCAGCAGCCCTCTTTTTTGTTTTCATTGCAACTAAAAATTGGTCCAAAGACTTATGTTCTTGATTAAGCTACATGGTGTGCCAAAGCTAAATGTTATTGAGCTTGCTTATCAGACATGATAAGCAATGCAAGGTATATAATATAGTTAATAACTTCATTTGTACCTGTTGTGTTCAAAAGAATCATCCTATTATCTTTACTTAACATTCTTTTGCACCCAGTTAAACTAATCCAGTGAAATACACATACATAGGAATAAGGCCTTTGATATGATCAGTAAATTAAATTAACTTGACTCCAGGAAGAAGAGGAAGATAAGAAAATGCCTGTCCTTATGAGAAAGGTCACAAAGAAAGAATAAAAAGAATGCACACTTAAAACCAGAATTCAAAGAAATAATGGCCAGAGGGATAAGTGGCCTGCCTTTTTGTAGGTTTCTATCTGTTTGAAAGAAATCTTTTTCCTTGACACTTTACTGTATTCCAGATTAAAGACACTTTCTGATTATATGTTCTGATTTGATATGCTTTACATGGAAAGATGACTGGGGTAAAATTAGAGGCAACAGAGAAGTTACATTCACATCCTAACAGAAGTTGTAATGGTGCAGAAATTATATGGCAAAATCCAGCTGCTACTCCTTGGATGGAATGTGATCAGTATGCTTGAAACCTATTACACCAAGATTCCCCACACACCAAATCTGTAACCATAAGCACTGCTCAGGGGGCTGGAATGGAGGGTGGAGCAGAGCGGAAACCCTGTGGCAAGGCTCTGTGGAAACCCTTGCAGGGAAGTGAACTCGATGGCACTTTGCAGCTGATAAACCCCATAGCAGCTGTCAGTCAGGGGAGAGAGGAGAAGGTGTCTTTGCTGCCCAGCCAGCAGCTCTGGAGAATTCACTCTCCTTGGATGAACTTGGTTCATTACAGCCTAATTAAATACAAAACACAGCTCCATCCCAAAGTTACCTGCCCCCAAGGTATGACCACCTCTCATGGAGCAAGTGTCTAAATTTTATTGACTATACCATGAAGAGTGAAGCAAGGGAATTTTGCACCAGTCAGTTAAAAACATCTGTATGACTAGAGTTATTCAAGATCCACCTAAACATAAAGACATACTGTAGAAAACACATTGAGAGTAGGGAAAAGTTAGGGAAGACTCCATCGTAACTGCTGGGATCAGTTGATGGGCTAAACCTGTCCTCTCACTCATGGGGACAGGTAAGAACCACATTCAGAGTGTACTGAAAACTTTTATTGGGGATTAGAGTTTGTCTGTGTGTTGCTTTGAATATGTTTCTGCAGTCAGATACCATAACAAACAGTCCCTGAACCTTAACCTGTCGCAGTTTTATATTAATGAAGTGTATTATTCTGTAAGTTGTTGGTGTGAATCTTTCATCGGTGCTGGCAGTCACCAGCAGAGGGGAAATACTGGAATAGAGGGAAGACTCACTGAGGAGTCTCCAATATGGTGTCTGTGTGTGTCCCTGAATAAGTCAGCCAAACAACCCTCAGATCCAACAGGTTGCTCAGTGAAGGGTCCCCATAGCAGGACGCTGACAGAATGGTTGGGCACAAGGGTCTTGGCTATCTTAGGGCACTGACAGACAAATACTAAGGGCTAAGGAAATCTCTCCTTTTCATGTGACTCTTGCTGCACTTTTATTGCAGAAATGCTGCACTTTTATTGCAGAAACCAGACATACTCTGTTGCAGGAAAAAGTGGGGAATAAATGCGTTAATGGTTTAAACAACAGCTACTTTGGCCAGTAGCTTGTGAATATACACATTTTCTTTGCTGTTTTCCCCTCCAGTTTGAGGGTCACATTAAAGCCACATCCTGTATTGACAGGAGAAGTCAATACTTCAAACAACGGGGAAAAGAGAATATCAAACTGTGAATATATGTGCAGTATGGGTTGCTCAGCTAAGGCTGTGGATATGGAAGAAATGTCTTGCGCAGGGATGACACCTTGGAAAATTTGTTTTCTGAAATATATTTCTTGTCTTAAAAAATATGTCTCCAGTTAATTACTCCAAGATCAATTATAATTGAGGAGATGGATGTGTAAAACTAATCTCAGAACTTTTTACTGCTCTTTCCAAAAGCAGCTGTTTTATACCTCAGCTGTCAAAAGGTTCAGTCTGTAAGATCATCTGGTCACACAGCCAGAAGTTTTAAATGGTATGAAGTGTCCTGGAAAGGGCAGCTAAGTCAAAGTTGGGCATTTTGACTGGAAAAACAAACATTTTCTGCAGTCTTAATGACTGCAGTAAGGTTTCTCCAGTTAATTTCTTTGAAATATCTTGGCTTCAAAAATAAGCAAAAAATCTTTCTTCCACTTTTTGAGTGGATGCATCAGTCACCTGATGGAATCCAGCCTGAGCAAAGGAAGACATAATCTTGCCTAAACTCTTGTCTTTTCAAGTGTCTTTGTAGACTGTCTGAGGTGTTTCACATTGCAAGTTAGTTTTTCTTTAACTGTGTATAATGGTTTGATTTTCATTCTTGGCAGGTGATAAAGTGATCAGACCCAAACAGCATTACCTGGATCCTTCTTTTCCTACAACAGCTCACCCACATCTTCTAACAGTCTTGCTTAGTGACTCACTCACTCTGCTCACTCACAGTTTCTTGTGAGAGCAGAGAACAGCAGTAGTTTTATCCTTTGTTATTCTCTCAGAGCCCTTTGCAATTCTATTCCTACTCATCTGGTTCATCTCCATTTTCTTAATTGAAAACTGAGATTTTTTTTTCCCCATACAATGCATAATGGTGTGTGGACTTGCCTTTCAAATCTATTGTATGATAAAAAATGTATTTGCAAGTAGTTTTATCAAAGATTCTGCAGCCATAACAAGACTTGTAACTGCATTACAACTGAAGGTGTGAAATGTGTATATGTGTGTGTGCATATACTTGTCCCTATCTTCTCACACCATAACTTAATGTAAAACTTTGAGTGTTATTTATGCATCTACTTAAAGCTCTGGAGTAATTACTGTAGAGTAAATTAAAAAATAAAAAAAAAGAGCGATGCAAAAATTATAAATCTTGCTTTATGTTTGGGGGCTGTACTAAACATAATTTGCCACAAAGCTGCATCTTGTGTTTGCAGAGTGTTTATCAGCTTTCACTATTTATAACAGATGGAACTAGAGCATTCTGAATGTTTCTATTAAACAGAAAATGGCTCTGCAACATAAACACAATATTGTGGAAGTTTGGTCTTGCAAATTAAATTCTACAACCTGGCAGATAGCTTACAGTATCATCTTATCCTCTCTTTTGTAGAATATAACTACAGCAGATATCCCTTGTCACCTGCCCAATGAGGACCACATTATGGCTGCATACTCTGAAAGAGGAAAGGGAGGATAACACTGATATTCCACAAGGGCCAGTGCATGGATTTCACAAGGCACTATCATGTATTAAAAGAAATGAATGGACAAGCAACAAAGACAATTTCTCCTTGTAGCTAAAGAAATCTCTGTCTGATTCTGATCCCTAAGCACTTATGTCCCACCATATTACTGATTAAAATATTTCTCCAAGCTAACTTTTTCTAAGTAAATAGACAAAATAGCAGCATAATCATAACCATCCCACACTGAACAAGTGGCCATTGCTGATCTTGCAGAAACATCCTCTTCCATTGAGCAATGTGTGCTCTGACACTGGCCATCTTTAGAGACTGTGAATAATTGTTTACTCATGGGCATTTATGTAAGTCCTTTGGCTGGTAAGCGTCTCCTTTTCCAGTTCTCAACATATTTTCTTTTCTCAGAGGCTGAAGTGTCTTTCAATCTGGGTTTCCATAATACCTTTCCTTGTTACAGGTCTACCCAAGACTAGAGTTAGACAGTTGTTCATTGCCCACAGTTTCTGTCTTCATTTATTTAAAACAAACAAACAAACTTCATGCATGCAAATAAAACCATAGCACCATAAGGAATGCCCACTATACCAGTGAGTCAATGTGTTAAAATTCTCCCACCCCCATTAATTTACATCCCTCTTGAAAACTGGACCCATGGAGATGGCTAGAAAATGGCACCACCATCTGTAGCTTTGCTCACATAATAAGTTATATCAGAGTTTTTATCTTCAAACCCTTGCAGAAGTATTAGCCTCAGATCCTACTCCCTTTAGAGTCTGCATCCTCTGAAGAGTCCATGGAGAAGCACGTTTACCCTGAAGGACTGCAGTCCATGGAGCAGATGCTGGAGCAGAGGAAATCTAAGTGGAGGAAGGTGTGAGAAAGGGGAGCTCTTATGGCCTGGGTGCAATCCCCATTCTTTCTGCACCAGGCTGGGGGCAGGAGCAAGTTGGGAATGAAAGAATGATGTGGAGCTTGAGAAGAGGGGGGATGAGGGTGGTGGGAAAGAGCTTTAGTTTTTTTTTTTAATTTTTTTATCATCCTACTCTATTTTAATTGTTAATATTAACTAATTTTCTCCCAATCAAGTCTGGTTTGCACACAACAGTCATTGGTAAGCAATTGCCTTGCCCTCATCTTAACCCACGGGTTGTTTTCTTCTTATGTTTTAATCCTGTCCCACTGAGGAGGAGCAGGGAGAGAGCAGCAGGGTAGGAGATTGTTAGCCATGGCTAATCTACCATACTAGTGTATCATCTTTGTAGCATCTCTAATTTGATCTGTATCAAATTAGAGTATTCAAAAAGTCACAATTCTAGAAAAATATTAGCATGTAACTTCATGTTCTCAAGCTATGCACATGAAAGATTTTGCTTGCCACTTTGTGGGTAAAACTGGACATTCCAGCAAAAGACATGTATATACGCCTTATAATTTTTTAATTTCTCAAAAGTTATTCTTAGTAGTTTTCATAATTTCTCATTTTTTATTAGAGAGAAGGGTTGGAAATTAATTCAAATTACCACAAATAATATTTGAAAACTGTGGCAAAACAGAGGTTCTGCTTCTGCCCTAGAATGCGTGGGATGGCTCCTTTGCTGTCCAGGCTCCCAAAGAACGAGACTGGACTCTCCGCTTTGCTGTCTTCCAGATGTTTATTAATTCTTATCAACAGAGTTTTCCCTCTGCCCGACCGGGGTCCGACCAGCAAGGCAGCCAAGGGCACTCTGACCACCCACAGGGCGGTCACGTCCCTTTATAGTACAAACTACGTGTACAATATTTACCTATTCTTCCCAATACCTATCACCCTTATTAACAAGTGCACCATCACCACAAACCAATCCCAAAGTGCCAGCAAGACCACCAAAGATGGACGACAAGAAGAAGGAGGAAGAACCACGAGACACACCCGGTTCCCTCCATCTTGCCTCCATAACCCCCCTGTACAACCCCCCTGTACCAAATTCTAAATCTATATATCACCTCGTGAATACATTATTTCTACACTATTCACACCCTTGTGACTCTTAATCCTTCATACCCAGGTGGTGCATCCTTAGATGGATCAAAATCAAGCCACCAGCTGCCTCTGGCAACATTCCACGACCGACGAGCTCCCCAAGGGTTCTCTCTGTTATTCAGGTTGTTCAGGACCTTGGGAGTGCGAGCTCCCACAGAAAACTAATTCCAGTTCTTCCTACTTGTTTTCAATCTGTAAGATGTATGCACAAAGTAGCATTCGTCAAGATATGAATGCATAACCATAATGACATTAATGTCTTATCTAGGAGTCCCTGCTGGGGCATCATACTTACCAAGCAGAGCCAAGGCAGTCTTCTGTGCCTTCCTCTTTCTTTCTGCAGCTCAGGCTCTCTGCCATTGTCTTCTCCAATCAAACATGAATACATTCATGGCTTCAGCTGGCATTCTGACAATTCAAGACATCAGATATTGACAAATATAAACAAGGCTCTTAAATTTAGAAATCAGTATGTAAGAGGTGGTATGGTTGAACTTTGGAACCAATATAAGCTGTATCTGTATAATTCAAGGAATACTGCAAATGGTATTAGACATTGCAACATCTATATTAAGTACCTTTAAACATTCCAAAATATGTTTACAGTATCTGGAAATGTTTCTAACGGATCTTATGCACATGCAGTGTTCAGTCAAGTGGATTGCCCCTGTAGAGGTTATGAGCACATCTGATCCATAAAACTCAGCTTCCTCACCAACTTGTGTTTTGCCTTGTGACACCTAATTATTTGAGCTAGCCGATCTGAAGTGTGCTTATAGACTTGTAATTTTATTCTGAGTGAAGAATCAACTCAATCTAACTTCTATCCAATTTCAGAATGGCGTTAAAAATACTTGGCAACTGAAAATCTGCTAAGATGTTTTTCATCAAAACATTTTGGAATGATACTTCTTAAATTGCCTGCAGCCATTTATAAGATTTTTTTAAAACAGTTCCTCTATGTTTATGACAGTGGCTCATCTATTGCTACAAACCAAAGCAAAAAATTTCAACATAATGCTAAAAATGAAGTTAGTTTGTAGATGAGCTTCTTCAAAAAGGTTCTGAATTTGTAGTTAGAGTACTATCATGGCTTTTTTTTTCATGTTTAATAACTCATTTTTGCCTGAGAGTATTTTCTTTCTGAAACTTGGCACAACATAACTTGTTATTAATCTTCATTGTACACACTCAAGTCTTGATCTTGTTGGGTGCCCCAAGTGCCATAAAAACATAAGGAAGGCAAATATCTCAACTGAAAAGCTTAAATTTAATGTTTTGTCACAATTCAGCTGTTATGCAGGAAGCTGAATGGCTTATAATTCTTAGGTCTTGAGCTGCTACAGGACCAGAGATTTTAAAAAGCTTATGTGGTTATCAAGGCCAGCTATTTCATTTAAGGCAAACAAGGAAGCAGTACAACTTCTGACTGTTTTACTGATGGCAGAGAGCAATGGAACCTTAGAATAGGATAATCATCCAGTCCAGCTGACGGACCAGTTCAGGACTGACCAAAAGTTAAAGCATGCTAATTAGGGCATTGTCCAAATGCCTCTTAAACACTGACAGGCTTGGGTCATGGGCCACTTCTCTAGGAAGACTGTTTCAGTGTTTGACCTCCCTCTCATGAAGAAATGCTTCCTAATCCAGTCTGAACTTCCTGTGGTGCAGGTTGAAACTATTCCTTTCTTTCCTATCACTGGGTCAGAGGGAGAAGCAATCAGAACATCCCTCTCCGCTTCCCCTCTGCAGGAAGCTGCTCCAGAGAGCAATTAGGTCACCCCTCAGCCTTCTTCACTCCAAACTAGACAAATCCAAAATCCTCAGCTGCTCCTCATAGGACTTGTGTTCTAAGTTCAGACTAAGTGTTAATAGATGACCAGAGTTGAAATTACTATGCGTGCATGTGTGTACACCAGAAGGAAAACACAGGAAACAGCAAGAGAATTAAGTTAGAGAGCAATCCAAACAAGAGAATTCAGAGTAAAATGTTATCAGATGAAAGATGTGTCTCCTGTTTCTTATTTTCCACCATATTCAGGAAAATAGGATTCCATGTACATTTTTCAAAAATAAACAAGATTACAACAAAGACATTTCTGATTGCAAAATCAATTTCAGGCGAAAATAAAACAATCTGAAAGGTCTCAAACTGCTTAACTTCTCAAGCTATATCTCTGTGGAATTGTGTCTTGCTATTCTTCTTATTATAGAGCTGTAAGAGGAAAGAAGGGTGTTATTTCCAAAATGTTTTATTTTGTGAGTTACAAACTGAAGGAAAAACAAAAATCTATTTGTGAGGCAATGAAGGATTATTGCACATTCATTTAAAGCTAAAACATACAGTTTGTAATTTAAAAGTAAATCATTCTATATTTAAAAGTTATATTTTTCTTATGAAGTGACTTCCCCAAGCAAAACAGCAATGCTGATTTGTCATAAGAAAGCCATTTTGCCACAGAAATAGAATATTTTTCAGTTAGAGTTATTTTGATCACTCTGTGATATAGCTATTTCTTCTTGCATTATTATTTTTAACTTGTGAAAATAATCCTGTCAGTGGTAAAGAAATAAAACAACTTTTCAAAGTTTACATTTCTGTTCTTATGAAGACAACATATTCATAAAGTAGAAACACAGACTGCCCGATCTTCTTATGCTAAAACAGGAAGTGTTCTGGTCATTCTGCTGGAACATGGGGAGGAAGATTTGGTCCTTGCTGTGAAGGTTGCTGGTATTTTTAAACAGACACAGTTTAATGTAAGCATTTCTGTTTGAGAAGCCTTGTCTGGAAATCAGTGCTCTCTTCCATCTTGGGTGATTCCTTTACCCTCAAACCTCTATTTAGGCTTTGCTTCTCTGCTTTTCCACGTGGTCCTTGTATGCTGAGTTGCACAATGGTGCATAGGTCATGATGTGCTCGTGTCTGAAAATCAGGGTATATTGAGGGGGTTGGGTTGAGCCAAAGGAATTCCTGCCTATGTGGGGATGGCAGTGGAGGATGAGGTGACAGGCAGGAATGCACCGCCACCAAATTAGAGTGAGTAAGGGATTAGACCAAGTTGGAATGAATGGCTGTGGGCAATACAGCTGACTTTTAGTCTCATTTAAAAAGGGGTTTAGCTAGACAGCATTCTTTCTGATCATGTCAGCATCCTGCAAATGTACCTTGATGTAGATAGTCACTGTTCTTCCCACAGATAAAATCTTTTTGCTATTTGTTGTACAGTAACAGCAGCCAAAAAGCAGGAGGGCCCCCAAAAGCCAGGTGACCAAGTGTATGGCTTAGAGGCATTTCCAAGGCAGATTAACACTCTGGAGTAAAACTGGCCCTGTTTTGACAAAGATTTTTCCTATGGAGTGTGGTGATGCAGCAAACAGTTGCAATACAGGAAAATAACGCTGAAAAATCATCATTCAAATGTCACCAAGACAAATATCCCCTGTTGTGGCAGCCAGAGGCCACAGAACTCTAGATATGCTGTAGCAATTCTTCAGGGCTTCTGACAGTGGTAGGAAACAGGTCTCACCTTTCCCTCAGGAAAAAAAATTACCGCTGCAACTCCCAAGGCAGCAGCTCGCAAGCATGCTGAGAGTGAGAAAATCCCTGTCTCTACATCTGCTCTTTCAGCTTTGCTCATCAGAGGTTTCCTTTTGCATCAATGGTGAAAGGTAGGAATGGCATTTAGATGTTCTGAGGTCTATTTGGGGCCCCTCAGCCCCTCCAGCACAGACATCGTGCACACCTCACCTTACTCTGCTTTAAGTAAAGGCCAGGATTACTTTTCAAACACCACAAAGATGTGAAGGAAAGAGCCTGAGAGTGAACCTGTGTTTCTCAATTGGTGGAACAGATCCCAGCACTGCTTAGGAATGACAACACTCAGGCTCGAATTACTGTGCACTTTTGAAGAAACTTCCAATCAAAATTAACTGTATTCAACAAGCAAAAATTTGGTTTCTTTCCTATTGCACAGTAAATCACTGCAAGCTTTTACTCAGTGTCTAAAACTGAAATAGAGTCTGGTTTCAAAGGGAAGATAGTAATGAAAATAAAACTCAGAAATATTCTTAGCGAAGACTGACAAATTTCAAAGAATGCAAAGCACAAACATTCCAAATACACAATTACATAAACAATTTCATTTTGCAATAAAACTCAGTAAAATATTAAATTTTTAATGCTCCTTTACCATAGAATATGCAAATCAACTTTTACAAGTCTACATCTTCCAACAATAGATGGCACTACAAATTCCTTCATTCACGACAACATTAAATAATGTTATAGCATTTTAACATTTGCCAAACTAATCACGACTGCCTAAGTAATATATGATGATCAACTTAGCTCTAAAACACTTACATAGATTTTTTTCTTACAGTAAAATGGAAAGTTACGATAGAAGGAGCAACATCTCAAAAATATGTTACTTACACTGATTTATCTGAACTGAGAACTAGGAAAATATTCCACTATCAAATACAATGGTGTAAATCACAACACTCAGTGTCAAAGATTAAGAGGTTTCTGTTTATTAGCAGCCATAAACACAAAGCCTGTTGTCTACTTATAGGAGCAATAGGCTGAATTTTACATTTCATTTAAAAATCAGTGAAGCAATTTTAGGCACAGGTCTTCCTTAGAAAAGTACAAAAGTCACTCTTAAATGGACGAAGCTCATTGATGTTTATTTGTGCAACAGGAACATACCTGCTACTTCAGGACAGGAACCACATGGGTTTTCCTTCACAGAATTGAGCCTGAGGAGCTGCTCATCACAAGGAGTACTGCAAAGACAGTGTGGTATCTGAGAATGCTGCTGAAGCAGAGGAAGGATCTGGACTGTGGTGTGCACACCTTAGCACAGCCCCCGGTTATTTAGCAACCACAGAAGGCTATTAACCTGTGTATAAGATGATATATACACTACATCCCCTGTGCTCTTCAGCAAGGTGTAGGTAGGATTGAAATCAGCTGGTTAGCAGCTGGTGGGAGAAGAATAGGCACAGATTTATAGGTCTGAAGTACTGAACAGAACAAAGAGGGCAAATATGGCATACACAGATTCATGTATTAGCAAATCACAAATCAGTCTTCTTGTGACTGTGATTTCCTCAATAGAACAACTCCTCACTAGTATGTGGGTTATTGAAGAATCTTCAGCAGACCAAAAGAAAAGGAGGAGAGGGACAGGAATGTGAGCTTCACATCAAAGTGGATGCTCATGCTGATACCAATATGCAGGTGTAAGAGAGGGGTAAGAGGTGTAAGGAGAGCATGGGGATGACTGACCTCTGTCTAAACTGGAATAGCCCACTCCACAGTCTACATGCCATCCCTGTGGACCACCAGCTCAGATCATCACCGTCATTACAAAGCACTATAAGGAAGCCCATTTTTAAAAGATTTTACGCAGAAAAAACCATGACTTCAGAAACAGGGAAAGCAGTGAGGTAGCAGTGTCAGCTTTGGCATTTGTTGTAGGTAGTTTCAAGATATTTCTGCCATTATCCCCTCATTCAGCCATTACCAAAACACACTGTTGTGCATCAGTAGTTAACAACAGTTGAATCTCAGTGACAGTCCCTGGGAGGGAAATGCTATCAGGTAATTTAGGGAGCCCTGCATGCACCTCTGAAATGTAGTCCTCCTTCTCTAAGTAATAAAAATAGTCTGTTCCATGTACTGTGGCAAATCTCCAAGCACCACGCAGGACTGAACTTTAGATGAAGTTGGCATATTTGAAACAGCCAGCCTAAGTCAGTCTCATTGTTTGGATCAACCGTCTCTAAACAGACCTTAGAAATAACCATTCAATTTCTCGTTTAATATCTTCATTTTTAATTGGCTTGTTGCATTCTTTATATGCATTGAAATTCTAGTACACTAGCTCCTGTGGGAAAATAGTACTCAGCAATTTGAATTTGTTAGCTGCTCTGAACATAGGGGACCTGATTTTCATTTATGTTACAGTCGCTTTATATTGCTCAGGCAGTAAATTGCATTTACACCCAGTAAATGAGCAACCAGAGTAGTGTAAAGTAACTTTAGCATGAATGAGAATTAGGCCCAAAGCCTTCCTAAGTTTTTATAGCAACTCTGTTATTCATCTCAATTGGTGAGATAGGGATTGATTGACAAACAAATAGCAATGCAGTATTGCCTAGTTTGGAAGGAGAATTGAGCCAGGGATTAGAAAACCCCAATTCAGCAAAAGAAATCAGACTGGCTATTAAAAGCTTGAAGTCCAACAAAGCACTAAGGCCAGATGGTTTCAGCATACATTTTTACAATCAGCTAAGTATAAAAGATGAAATAGCTCCCCTGCTGGTTAAAGTATTTCAAAATTATTTACAGATGGGAATTAATGTTAATGAGTCATGTAGCTAACTCCCTACATACCATGCTGAAAATTTACCACCCTCAAGTTTAGTCCCAGCCAATGCACCAGAAAGTTTCTTTATTTGAAAATAAAAATAGATTTTCCTTGTTTTATCACGTATAACTAACCATTTCAGTTTCACATCTAAGAGGCTTAAAGAGAAGTAGGATAATGAGGGACAGAGCTACTACCAGAAATGTCCTCAATGTGAAGATTATTTTCATTGTAAATTCCCATGTCTGGAAGATTTACTCATAATATATAACATACAGTACCAGTGTGCTATGAAGAGGACTGATATTAAAGACACGTGCAAGAGTGGTTGAGGGGAATACGGAGCTCTCTCTCGGGGTGAGTGACTCAGAGCCCTGTTAGGTCAAAATGCAGATTTCACCATTTGATGCTCCCATGGCAGAGCATCAAATGGTGAAATCTGCATTTTGACCTAACACGGCTCTTTTATCACTCACATGATAAAGTGCTAATGGGCCACCTAACTGCACTTGTCAGTGAAACACTGAGAATATTCTGCTCTTTTTATCTGAACACGTGTTAGCTGTTTGCACAGGAACAATTTATTAAATCTAACCCAAACAAAATTTATAATAAACAATAAAGTACACAGAAAATTCCCCCACTTTTAGTCAACTTATATTAATGCAGATTTTCTACTGTGTACAAATTTAAAGTCAAGCTTTTTCCTCGTTAAGTGGCACAGGTGAAGTAGACTGGAATCTGAATGAGCAGTTTCAGATTTCTCTCCTCTCCACAGATAAAATCTCCCTAATAATTGCACTCCCTTAACAGATTCATTTCTCTGAGGTACAGCTAGCTTACTGTTTGATCTCTCTTCTCTCATTAAAAAGCAAACAATTTAAAAATACTCCTTGATCAAGGTCCTTTCAATTTCTCATTTTACAAATAGGGATAATCCAAAATGAATGAGACAAAGAATAATTTTCTGTGATTAGTCAAATATAATTGCAGCCAGACAAATGATACTTTTTAAGATTGCATTCCAGATCTGGGCTAGCATGGCAGGTTAATGCAGCACTCAACTTTCAGCTTTTCATTTGTTTCAGTTTGAATTTAACTACATTTATTTGCTCTGTAATAACAACTGACTAACCACTCCTGTATACTAAGAAACTACTATTAGAAACGTTAGTTCAATAGTCTTGGTTTAGAGGAAGGTGAAGACAGGTAAAGCTTCTGCAGAGATCATCAACTGATTAACATTTAGCCCTGCTGAGAGACAACAAACACTCTACCAGAGAAACAAGTTCTAGAAACCCACCTTCAGAAAAGGTAAGAGGTTTCCTTGTGGTCATTCCTTGAACGACCTTCTCCTGACGTTCTCTTCACTTTATTTCCCTCTTTAAATCATTCTTCAGCCTACTCAAATAGCCAATGCTGAAATATGTTTAATTCTCCCCAATACTGGACAGCTGTGGATTTTATTTTTTTTTAGCTCCAACAATGCCTAAAGTGTAAAAACCATACTCCTCCTCACCCCCACAAAAAAAAAAAAACCAAAAAACAAAAAAACCAAAAAACACCCCAAAACCAACAATAAAACCCAAAACAAAAGCAAAGGGCCATTGCTGAAGGAAACAGAAGGGAACCCCCCCCCCATGATGAGGACTTGTGGCAGCTGTGCTCTGTAACAGGTTTCCACCATTTCCAGGGCTTCTGCGTGGGCTGTTCCGTGACCGACGGCAGCGCTGCGGGACATGCCAGTGAGCACCAGCAGTGCTGTCGGACCTGTTGTGGTCCAAACTGGCAAAGCCTGGCTAACAGCTGATTCACTTGTAGCACATTCACTTGTCAGTAATAAGTACTGACACTGAGAAACCTGGGGGCAATTCTTTAAAACCCAGTTCATTATCCAGGCTGTGAGAGGTCACTCCTGATGGCCCCAGCATGCACGGAGCCGTCAGCCAGCTGGCACTAACTGCAGGAATCACCCCTGTGCCATGCCTTGCACACAGTACATAAAGGCACATTTCGCAGAGATATCCACTGCTGGTCATGTACCCTAGCTGTCATTAATACTTACCTGCCTATGTTAATGGTAACTCCTGCTAGCTGTTGGGGAAAAGTCCATTTCTACATCTATGTTTTCTGTGCAACTGTGCTGAAATATCTCCTCTGTCCTTGCAAGAACCCCTCCTGGAACGCCATGTCCAAATCTGGAGTCCTCAGTACAAGAAAGACATGGACCTGTTAGAGAGGGTTCACAGGAAGGCCACAAAGGTTGTTGGAAGGCTGGAGTGTCTCTACTATGAGTACAGGCGGAGAGAGCTGAGGCTGTTCAGCCTGGAGAAGAGAATGCTCTGAGGAGACTTTATAGCACCTTCCAGTACCTGAAGGGTATTCTGAAAAAGAGGGAAAGTGAGTTTTTATGTGGGCAGGTATTGATGGGACGAGGCGAAATGGGTTTAATGGTTTTAAAGTAAAAGAAAGATTACGATTAGATGTGAAGAATAAATTCCCTACTGTGAGGGTGATGAGGCACTGGAACAGGTTGGCCAGGGCAGCTATGGATGCCCCATCCCTGGAAGTGTTCAAGGCCAGGTTGGATTGATCCCTGAGAAACCTGATTTAGTGGAAGGTGGCCCTGCCTCTGGCATCCTTAAGGTCCCTTTCCAACCCAAACTGCTCTATCATTCTGTGATTCTGGTTCTATGTACCCTATCAAATCAAACACTGTCATCTCAGCAACTCCAACATATTGGCTATTTTCTGTGAGAGGGGATCTTCCCCAAAGCCATCTAAGTTAAGTCTTTGTCTGCTGTTGCCTTATTTTTCACTGAAATTTTTTTCTCTTCTCCCCAGACTAAGAATTCCTTTCTCTCAGTTCCTTTCTTTTTGAACATTTTCATTCTAAGGATGAGAAATAATGGGTACACAAATACTATGGCTGATATATTTCAGTCTTGACATGCTGAAACAGATACAGCTTGAAAGAACAAATGACTCTCTACAGTTTTCCTTATTGTAAATTAGAAGAAATTTAGATTGCAATATAAAGATTTAATAAACACATTAAGATGTAAAGACCATTACTTATTAAACTAAAACTGAGATAATGCAACAAACAAATTAAAAATACTGTTGCAAATAAATCAGCAAGATGATGGTTATTTGATTTAGATTATCAAATTATTTTCAACCATGAGTCAAACCCTGCTGTGGGGTTGAGAAAAAAAAAAGATCTTTTTTTTTCTAGTCCTGTATTGGGAAAGAAATTGGGTTTGTGTCTCAGTTTAATACAACTATTTTGTTTCCATTTTTTTCCATAGTAATAGGTATTTTCTGACAACGATTCAACTGTCGTGACTGCTTTCACAGAGTAATGCATAGACTGGATACTTTCTAGAAAGTACAGCAACGAAATAAGCTTCCTTAGCTACATTTTCACTGCTGTTTTCCCTTTTTCTTAAATGTCATAATTGTTCTAGTAGCTATTCTTTTGCTTTTCTTATTACCTTTCCTATTGCACATAACAACATAAAAACTAAGCAACAGAAATAAGAGAGTGTTTACTACGACAGGTTTCTACACAACAGTTGCTCCAGAAAGCACTTCTGTAACTTTGACAGCACTTACTCACATAAAAGACCAATTTGGGAGCTCATTTTAAGGTTTCAGAAAGTATTATCAGAAAGGTTTTTTTCACAAGCACATAAATTCATTCTTTGTGCTTTCATGAGCTGGCAGGACACGAAAGGATTATTCCCTTAACACAAGGCAGGGAAAAAAAAGCAATAGAAGGATACACTTTTACTTCTTGGCCTACAGGTCTTTGATGTATGCAGGGGCTGCGTAGAATAGCTGATACAGTAACCTTGCTTAATATTTTTAACACCTGCATCCACCTAATGGAAAGCAGATTTGTCATCTGTCACACCTAGCTCAGACAGTTCTTGCCTCCTCTTGAGCAGTGTGCAGAGTCTAAAAGGAAGGTAAGGCAATTCTTTTATCTGCTCTGTGTCCACCTCAGATGTGCCTTTGATCGCTCCTGGAGGTGATTCTCATATGCAGTCTCTGATAGTAGCAGCAGGCTTCTTAAATACCAAATTAAATAGCACAGCCTTAGTACAGGGCTGTATGGCCTATGTATAGTTAACACAATCCAGTCATATTTCCCATTTGATAGGCATTAGGGCTGAGATCACTATAGGGTCACAAAGCCACCCAACAACCACCCTTGGAAAAATTCTCCCTTCCATCTGCCAATGAGGTAAGCTCCAAAAATGTTACAGCTGAATTCTCTATTATCTGGGTAAATCAAGACACACTAATGCCGATCCCCCAAAATATGATTAGTAGGAAATACAGTGCTGGGATACTGAAGAAGCACCACTGAAGTCGGCCAGCATTCAGCATGAGATGGAGCTGAGAACAGAAGAGACTCAGACTCCTTGCTGTGCCCTGTAGCACCCTCTGATCAATGGTTTCTGGCACACGGCCGCAGATCTGAGCTGGCTCTGTCTGCTCCCAAAGTGCTGCTGAGGGAGTTAATAAGCCTCCCGGAATTCAGTGCCCTGGGAGGAATGATGCAAAGCCGCGAGGTTGGCTCTGTGGTGCTCAGCAGGGTGCTGGGACTGAGCCAGAGCAAATGAGCCCGGCTGATTCTGCTGAGGGACAGTTAATTGCCTCTGAAACAGGCACCCCAGGACTCTCGGTTCACTCTAAAGAGCAAGCTCGGGCTTCTAGGAGTCATGAATTGATCAATCAGCCATGGAGAAGTAGCTAAAACTGCTTTTGACTTACTAGTGCTGACCCTGGAAGCAGTGCAGTTGTGATCATGCAATGCTCTGTCTGAAGAGAGCCTCTGCACAGAGCCAGCTCCTGTGCCCTGCTCTCTCTCCCTGCGGGAGTAACCCCCCAGCTGGACACTCACCCACTTAACCCCCTGAGCATTAAACATATCAGTTGCATGCAAACACCAGGCAGAAGAGGTGGCATAAGTGTTTCTGCCTTCTCTTAACAAATGAACCATATCCGAATCTTTCTTTAAAAATGACTAATGACCTTGTGAACACTCAACGCTCACACCCATTCATCCTTTTATCAAGAGATGCCAAGTCATTTGCCTCCTTGCATGGAGGGAAATTAGGGAAATGTGTTCTTAGATTTTAGCAAGGAGTATTTTCCTGATCTGCTTAGCAGAAACTGCTTCTACACCTTCTTACACTAAATTCTATTTAGCATCACTTAAATGTAAGGTATTTCTTTAACAGACAGTTCCCCCCACCCCCCCCCCACTCCTCATGGTCTCTCTAGCACTTGCATTTACTGCAACTACTGGTAGCAAATTTAATAGAACTGCTGGAAGTAGTTTTCAACAGAAAGACACTTGCTGCAAGATTCCTCTTCCCCATTTCCTCTTCACCTTTTCTTCTTATTGAAGAGGATGGCAATTTAGTAGTTTCCCCCATGCCTTGCAGCTCCTTCTCTAGGCCACCTGCTGGATGTTATTACACCACCATTACCTCTATGACATTGATTTCTGATGAATCTGCCTCAAAAACTGTGACTGTGGTTCTATTTAGATGGGAGTAATTCCACACCTGCAGTCTCATTGACATGAAATTCAATTAATTTTGTATTATGATCAGAAACATGAAATGGATTTGATTTTGCAGAGAGTTGACATTTCAGCCAAGGGGGATATATATTATACTGATTTATGGGATTAGGGAAAAACACTGAGATGTTTTTCCATTATGGTACTCAACTGCAAGAGAGAAATTCTTTATTTATATGAGCAGAGGGAAAGTGCTTTGACCTAGGAACGAAGGAAGTCGATTGTCCCCTCCTGCCACTGCTATGCTGTATGTCTGTATATCTCAGAAAGCTCATTGTGCAGCTAAACCTCAGACTTTCCCTTAGAAAGCTGCTGTCACCTCCTAATTCATCATAAAGCGGCACTGCACACTAACTCTTAGCTAACATTTTGTCAGAACTTGAAAAAATCACTTTCTTTCAGGAGCCTCACTTGCTTGGGCAGAGTCCTCCTGGAATGAATGTGCAAACAGAATTGTGGATATTTACTAGAAGGGCTAAAGAGCATTCAGACTGCTGAAGGTCTGAGAAAATGAACCCTGTGGTGATATAATAGAGATTTCTCCCCTCCAGTTTTCTTTTAGAGAAGAAGTTGAGTTATGTGGTTATTTGTTGAGTCATGGTTAACGCAGGGTCCTACAGGCTGCTGCAAGAACATTAACCCCATCCCAGTCAGACACACTACAGGGAGCTTCTTAGTGACCTCTCCGGACATGAAATCTCTTATGGTGTGTCCCAAAAGATCTGGTGCTCCTCCTCTTTGTTACGATCTTACTAGGGCTGGCAAACATTAAATGTCTGCATCTGGATTTTCTTACTCCTATGCCATGAGATGTAAATTACTTCACTTTAAAAAGAATAGTATATATTTTAAGCAATTTAATCCAAAGATAAAGATTTTAAAGTTTTCCCCAATCCAGAAGCATTAAAAAATGTATACTTTGAATCTAGAGCTCTTCATTAATTTTAGGACTTCAATTTGTGCAGTCACCTGTCAAAGATAACTATTAAAAACTACAACATATTAAAAAAGAAAAGTTTGGAAGCAAATTTGTTTGATATGGCAAATAGTTGGCAGTGAAAGAAAGAAGCTGTGATGTGAGCAGTCCTCTAAGTTTTGCTTGTTGTAAGAAATGCCAACCTACAAATGGAATTCAAGCAGTAATTCAAGATTATTAAATTATCTACTTTTAAAAATGAATCAAGTAAGTCCTCCCTTTTTAAAAGCCGTGAAAAATAAATAATCTTTTTTTTTTAATTGCCAGTAGAAAAGGGGATAAGCGGGAAGTACAATTGATCTCATCTAAAATCTTATAGTTGAGAACATTTATTATGGCATAAGGCAGAAAGGGAGAAAGGCTTATAAATGAGATCCAACTGTCTCTCCAGATGCATTTTGCTGAAAGACTATTCAGAGTGAACCTTTAAAACTTGAATTTGGAAAGCATAATCCGTGCTAAAATAAATCTAAGCTGATATATTCATTTGTAACAAAATGAATGTGACACATCATGGCTATGACAATATGCAATTTCACCCTGAGAATTCAGTTTTCAGAGGTGATTTAATTTTCTTTAAAACATTATTGAAAACTACAAGACACGGATTAGAATAAATATCCTTGTCTCATATGGGTATTAATTTTGACAATGCTCACCCTGCAACTAAGATACAAAAGGAAAACTCACTATTTGCTAAGTCATCTATGACAGAAAGCATTGGTACATAATTATCTAAATGCTCAGTAGGATTATCACTGTAATGTTTAAAGACTCTGAGCAGGAGATAGGATAAAGGTTAGAAAAATTAGATGATTTATAAATGCTTAATTAAATATTTTTTCAGGCATTAACATAATTCAGAAGAAGGAAACTAAGTCAACCTACCACTCTCTGTAAAGTTTGGAGATACAGTGTGAGGCATAGTAGAGTCAGGCTGCAGTATGAGATCTGTCCATGGTATGGAGCTGTTTGATAAATGCTGTTGCAGTGTTGGTCTTAGTTCCTAAGTTGTACCTACTAAAGTCAGTGGGAATTTTTTACTGCATCTACAGGCAATGAATAAGGCCTAGATTCTTTACATTTGCTTTTACAATGTGCTTGATATTCTCAAACACAGTGCTGTGCTCCCTGCGATTGTGTGTGCGCACAAATGCACACAGACACATTTGCCATCAAGACGTAGATGTGGGATAGAATTCTCTGCCTCCACACCCTCATGTCTACCAGAATGAGTCACTGTGCACCTTTCACTTGCCAGGATGTACAGCCTTCATTACCCAAGCTGCATGAAAATCACAGCTCCAACATTTTGCAAAGAGTTTAGTCTTGTGCCAGCCTTAAGCATGTAAGTAGTCCTGGTGGGTTAATGCTGCTCCTCAGGTAATTGAACTTGAGCATGTGCTTAATTGTTTGATTTGGGGCCAGAGCACTGAGAACACCGTGAGAGGGAGCTGCAGGCAGGGGAGTGTGCCCTGCTAAGGCAGGCACCACTCAGGTAGTAATGGCTTGGTTCAAAACTCTTTCTTTCCAACAGGCAAAAACTTTGAAGAAGCCAAAAGTTTTTGCGGCTGTTTGAAAGGATCATCATAGCTCAAAATTCGAGGCAATAGGGTGGCAGTGCAGACTGGATATAAACCAGAAAAAAATAGGATCAGAAAGAACAAGAAGCATATGAGATACAGAAAAATGTCACAACTAATAAGAGGAGATTTCAGCTACCCAGACACACAGGAACAGGGACACAATGAGAGAAATAAATCAAGCAACAGTCATGTACTATATCCTCAATGTATTAAAAGGTGGCAAAAAAGACCAAAGTTCTGACTTTCAACTGTGCAGCTGTTAGGAGACAGAGGTGGAGGACTCACTAATGACCATAATCCAGTTGGATTCATTACTGCAGACTGAACCTACAAGAGGAATAAAAAACCCCCAAGGACTTTGAACATAGAAGAATGGGGAAGTGCTGAAGGCAATCCAGTGGGTTAAGCACCTAATGGGAGGTGTGGGAGGAGGGAAGGACACGGAGGAAATGGAAACTGTTCAGAAAGCAATTACAGCATATCCAAGGGTGGTTCGTATTATCCAACAGTATGTGCACTACGGTGAGAAAAGACCATAGCAAATAAAAACAGGATTGAAAAAGATATTGAAAGATAAATAAAAAGGATACACAAGCAGCGTAAAATTTCAGGTGCGGAGGGAGAACAGAAAATTGATAAAATTAATTTAAGATAAATGAACACTAGGATACAAAAAGTGCAAGCAGATAATTAAATCAAATCAGAAATACACTTAGAGTATATTCCTAGAAGATGTAACAAAAACTCTGCACAGCAAGCAGAAGGTGTTCAGGGTGAAACCAAAACAGCATAATAGCATGCATTGGTTCAAGCTCCATTCCTCATGGCTGAATTTGCCATTCCTGAAAGGCTGGTAACAATAAAACAATTGGAAACACTTATTTTTAGACAAAGTTTTCTCCATTTATTACACTCTGGAAGAAGGACAATCCTTCTATCACCATCTCACAGCCACCTTACCCAGTTCATTGCAGGTAATGTGAAAGGTAACCACATATCATCCTTAGGAGACACTGCAAGATGCTTGGGCAGTTGCTTCTTTCACTGCCATTCCACTTCCCTTTTTCACTAGCTGGAAATTAGAAATTTTAGGAGGCAGTGGGTTTGAAGATATATTTACAGTTCTAGGAGGATTCATTTGTACCTTCAGGCCAGTTTGAGCAGTAAGATGGCAAACATAGCTTGAGTGTAATTTGGGGTATAATTTTTGGATAGACAGTTTGCCTGAGCCAAAAACATCCCAAGAATCATCCTGAAAAATGATAACTACCTACAGATAAGCTACCACACCAGAGAGTGCTCCTCTCTATTACTTCAGACCGTTGACGTGGGTCCTTGTGAAGAACATCCTTTTAAGGACACTTTTTCTGTCCTTTCACTAAGAACAGAGGAAATCTTTGCAGATCTTCCTTCCCAAGCCAGTCCTTGGCTTCTTCCCTTCTCCATCCCCCAGCTAACAATCTAAGCTCATAACTACCAGAAGAAGACAAGGTAGTGTGGTTCAGGTCAGAGGACTCATACTATCTTGGCAGCATCACAACTTACAGCATTAGCAACTCCCATCTTTCACATCTGCTTGGTAGAGTTTTACAGGACTTTATCAACTGCTTTCTTAGGAATGGAGCAGTTGGTTTTTGAGCTGCCTAAAGTGGTGTTCTTAGAGCCTACCCTTGCTATGTTTTTTCTCCATGGCAACATGTTTCTGACAGAAAGATAGGGTTGTAATTTAAAAACAATTGGAAGAAACAAAACAATAGACAAATAGCCAGCAAAAGCACACTACCCCTAATATTAATTAGTGAAATCCACACCAGAAAATCTTTTGCTAAAAGCAGAAGACTGTATCTCTTAATTTACTCCAGTATTTGAACCACAGTAACAAACTGCATAGGACAGTGTTGTTACTTTAATTACTTCTGTGTAGACGTCTCATTTTGTGAGCAAATTTTATTGCATTTTTTTCATTCAAGATTCTCTATTGTTTTTGAAGGAAAAATACAACACAGCCAAAGCCAGTAACAACAATGTTAAATGACAGCTGGCCATTGGAGAAATGCTGTACAGTTTGAGGAACTGGTCCAGTCAATCAAATGCTGTATTTGGAAACAACAGATAGGAGGGCAGGTACTTCCTTATCACCATTTGTAGTGGAACTACAGCTGCAGCTCCAGTTCTGCTTGAGATGTGCACACAGCACACAGTGGGATACAGAAATATAATAGTCAGAGAAGCTGCTTAAAGCCACAAGAGAAAGCGTGGACTGGTTTGACAAAGATACAAAAAGCTCTTGATATTCATGAGATTCAGTAAGCACTGATATAAAACTTCTTCTGATACTTAATGCTTTATAACTTATGGTTGTTTTTATTCTCACTGTAGCATGTGCTCACACTCCTGTGAGCTACTGGGGAAAAAGCTGAGAGCCATATACACCAGATATCATATGATACCACTTCCCCTGTATGGTATACTGCAGTTAATTCCCTCATGACAGCTCCTAAAATGAGGGAAATATGCAAAATATATCTAAAATATTTGAAGGCTTTTATTAGATTTGTTTAGTATTTTTAATGATATCAAAGTTGCAAACACAGATTTCCTGTGCTCAGACATCTCTGAGTTCACTCTGTTTTTTCAGAAAAATAAGCATTTATCTAAGATTAGAATTATCTTTAAGACAAAACAAATCCTGAAAACAACACAACTATCTTCCTTAAAAATCCCAGAGTTAAAAGAAATACAAACTTGTCCTTTATTGATGATTATACTAAATTTCTTTGTTCTTTTAGTTACACATAAAATAATCATTGCAGTTGAAGATATCAGGGCTATCTAATGTATAGAGAAGCTGTTGCTCTTTATACAACTTTTGCATGAAAAATTTACAGATTTAATTGTATGACTTAACTCTATTAATCTCACTTAATCAGCACAAAATGCACTTGACTAGAGATACCTCTGTCCCTTCTGATGTGAGTCTATAAACCAGTGTATGTATGGCTTGCCCTTTATAATTCCAGTCAGTAGCACACATACTCTATATAAATGTGTCTTGATTTTATTTGCTTTCAAGTTCTGCATCAGTGAGAATCTTCAATAATGAAAGTAAAGCACTTAAAGCTCTCTGCTCCCCTCTCCACCTTTCAGCAATAAATAAATAAGACCCCAGTACTGAAGGTAAGGCTAACCCTTTGCTCTAGCAGGGAGACCTTATTTCAGTAGTTTCACACAGATCAAGTTAAAGGGTAAAGGTTTAAATTACTAACTGCAATGACTTGTCCTTTTTTTTTTTTTTTTTTTTTTTTTTTGCGTAACTCTCTTTTTTTCTACAAAATATTCTGAATTTCAGAACGTGGAAAACCGGGACATTTGACATAAACTTTTCATTTGAGTTTTTTTAAACAGCTGAATATACACTTTTTTTCATCAGAACAACAATAAAGGTGTTTGAAAATAAAATACTTTGCTAAAACTGTAATTAAAAAAAAAATTCTAAAAGCTTTTTTAGGTGAACTAAATTATACTGGACATATATAAATAAAAAAGAGCAAAGAAGAACATGAACATATATTACTAGTGTAATTCATCAAAAACAGTTGACACTTCAATCTAATCCAGAAATGAAAACACAGAACTTTATAGAGTTATAGGAAGTAAGCAATTTAAACGTACCATGGCACAAGGTCATCTAACAATGAAGACGGGAAGATATTCTCTTTTTATTCTTTCTCCTTCATTCCTTTAATCCTTCTGAATCTATCAAGTACAGATTAATATAAATCTTTTTAACAGCCAGAGGTGATCTTGAAATCAGATAATTAATAGTAGTGGTCCAACTTTTGTATAACAGGCGTATCTTTCCACTTTAATATAAAATGAAAAGGTACCTTATGGAACTGAGCTATTACTCTGGGAAAGGTTTCTTTTTCCATATTAAAGTAATGCAGGTCTCAACTAATTATTTCATCATTTTAAAATGTAATTTTTGGTAATACTCACTTGAAATAGTTCATCTTTCTTAAAAGGGTGCTGATGTGGAAAATAACAATTCTCAGAATACACTCAGGGCTGCTCATTCAAAACACTCACTTGCCGAGTCATTCCCCACGTAGTTCAGAGCTAAATGTATGAAGCCGAGGAAATGCACTCAATTTGCTTTGAAAGTAAACCTCCAAGGCAATTTCATAAGCAAAAATCATATGCATGTCATACAGATACTGTGGTTAAGTTTATGATTCCAATTTGGCCTGGAAAGCTTTCAATACTCTAGAAAAAAATACTTCACCAATCTATATGTAAATACTTCAGTAAAACCACTGAACAGTGATCAGGTTCAGTATTAATATCACAAATTAAAGATGGCATCTGAAAACGTACTGTCTAGAAGAATGATCAGAGCTCATACTGAAGAATAATCTGTGTTTTCAGCAGCCTGTAAGCATGGAAAAAACGGTGGTGTTTCAGTCATTAAGTCACAGTGTTATATGTAAAGAAAACACTAAATACTGAAATACAGCCAGCGGTTTGGTGGCAGCAGGGTGGGTAGCAGGCAATCACCTGGAAATGTCAGCCTAAAGAAACTCATGGTAGGACTAGCTATGGATTAGGACTATGTCATACAGTTCAAATTGGCAATTAAATATACTTTATGAGCTTGCATTTTTTGTATGCCCTTAAACAAGGAAAAAATCAACCAAATAAGCCACAGGACCTCTCCATTTCTAAATCTTTGGTTGTCTTACTGAAAGTGTGTTTATTCAAGCAAATGTGACAGCACATTTGTTTGCCCCAGGGGAGAGTGGGAAGAATTAGCCAAATATCCAGTTGAAGTCCTATCAAGAGGCCAAGATAGTTGTACTGGAAGAAGGCACAACCATTCCCACACTTTCCAATGGTTTAGGGGTTTTGTACCTCCAAGACACATATTCTGTCACTTGTCTACACCACTGTCCACCTTCATGTGGACAAGCATTGCCCTAGGACTCAGCTTTCACTCAGCTGCACAGAGAGAAGCCAGCTGGAGTGGGCCAGTCCATGTGGTAAGATCTCTCAACTGTTCTTGCTCCTGCTTCTCTCCCTTGGCTTCACTGTCTTCTATTGAGCCTTCTGGATGTGGGACACAGATTCAGATAGTATAATTTCTCCAAGCAGCCACTAAGTTGATGTGTAAATTAGGTACAAGACATATGGTGCAGGATTCAGGTCCAGACAATAGATACCAAAATAGAGGTGACCACCTATGCACTGGATACACAAGGTCTCACTTCAGATAACAAAGGTTGACTTGGTACCCATGCAAAGCTGCTAAGCTTCATTTCAGATGGATGCCCTAAGGTCTCAAAGACATCAGCCAAAGGTTAGCAGATGTGATATAGAACTCACAGGAGATCCTCAATTGCAGGTGGGATTCGTAATAGCAACTGGCATTAAAGCAGTATCCTACAGGTCTCAAATGACACTGCAGAGCCATAGCAATGTCACATTTCCCTGCCTTACCTTCATAAAACCTGTCACTGCAAAATCTATTAACTAAGCTCTATTACAGAAATAGCATAAACAGAGGAAAAAAAATCACTCTTCCATCCACAATTCCTCATTGCTGGACCTTGTCAGGCCAACCCAGCATAAAGAGCAGGAAGCACCTGAGTTCAACATGTGTACTGCCCGACAAGGCAATTTTCACAGAGATTCATAGGCCAGAGGAGGGTGCTCCACTTTTCAGTGCAAGGTAATTCTAAAATGGTTTTAAATTGCAAGGTGCTAAGAGTCAGAGACATTCTCTCTGAGAGATGATCTGCCACATCTCTCACTGCTGTGCCAGCATGGAGATAGGCACACAGGGAAACACTGGACTGCTCTGCCATCTGGGGGCTCACAAGAGACTTCAATGTGCAGTGGGCACCAAACAAAGGACAGGACATCTCTGCAGCAACAACCAAGAACCAAAGCTTAACAGACAAATGCAAATTATGAAAAAAAAAAATTCCTGTTGCTTTTCTTAACATAATGAATTAGATATTCCTTTAAATGCTGCTGTGTCTAGGAATTAGATATCTGCTGATTTTTGGTATGACCCATGAAAGAACTGAATTGGAGGAAGAGAAGGTCATCAAAGCCTTTTTTAAAAGAGTTATTCTGTATGCTGTGAAGGACATGGGATTTGGCATGCAGTTAGGCTGAGAGGAAAGTAAGAAAATGGCTAGGGCAAAGGCAGAGGCTTAAAAAGTAGCATAAAAGCCAATGAGTATATGCAAAGAAGGGTATGAAAGTTCCTGAATGTGTAGAAAGGAAATCTAAATTTGATCAGAAAAGTGTCAGATGTCATAATAATTAAGCAAACCCTAAGAGACTGAAAAATCTGCAGGAGCCAACTTGCCTTGCTTGAGTACAGTCAGTGTAGGAGATCTTTGGATTAGGACCAATCAGCTGCAACCTTTTCTCTGCTTACTCGCTATTTCCCATGTGGCAAAGGAAAGGTAACAAAACACAGCTCAGAAGGTAAAACAGTTTTCACCCACAAATACAAAGATGGCTCATGCAGCCATCCTGTGATGTGGGAGAAGAGGTCTCATTCTCTCAAAATTTGTATCTGATAAACTAAACCAGGAGACGAGAACGTCAGGAAGCACACTAAATGTACTTACCACAAAGTACAAATTCTATTTACAATTATACTGTAACTGCTTTTAGCTGACTTCAACCTTCCCCAACTGGAATTCACCCAAACAATACATTACAGTACAAAATATTTTTATAGATGTTATCTGGAATTGAAAATTGTGGCACCTACCCACGGCCAGTGTGCAAGCTATGCGCAATAGGGATGACCATTTGTCCTCAAATTATTTGACCTCAATATGTTACAATAGTCTACAATACTGGAAGTTTGTAATACTTTAAATAATGGCCCACATCTGCCTATGGTTCCAGATCTTCATTTTGAACTCACTATTTTATAACAGTAAAAAGGGAGGTTAACTTGTCAAGTGGTTGGCAAAGCTGAAAATGAAATATCATAAGAAAATATGTCAGAGGTAGACCTTTCTGACCCAAACTTCCCTTTGGCCAGCAGAACAATTTGTCTCACCAGTCACTGTATAGGCTGCATCAATCGTACAGCTGATGTTTTTTCTGGACTTGCATCAAACAATCTCAGCACATTGATCAGGACATTCTTAAATCTCTGTCCTTTCATGCTAAATCCAAAAGCTTTCTTTTCATGTGCACTCAAAAAATAGACATTCATAACCTCAGAACATAAAAATATGATGGATTTTATCTTGAAGGACCTAGAATAATTAAATGCTGCCAACTTGTTTCTGAAAGGTTTTCCTTCAGCTCTGCCTCAAGGATGTGACATATTTGCTGTTTTCCTCAGTTCTGATTTCTTTTGCTTTGTCAGGGAAAGCAATGCTGTTATACATCACACAAAATAGTGATGCAGTAGGGAGAGATGAGTGACAAAATCCAGCAGAGAAAAAGAGTTCAAATAAAAGTTTTCATATCTTAATCCCTACAGGATTTTTCCAATAACATATAAAATGTGAAGACTTGGCAGATGCTATTAACCAGGATTTGCTTTCCTTAAAGCAGAGAAAAAAAAATCAACTTAACACAGATAGGCATGAGCAGTCAACAAAAAACTTCATCATCATTAGGAATGCAAACTCAGGGTAAATTTATCCAATGACTTTACTGGAGAAAAACTGTGAAAGGCAACATCTGGAAGTGAAAGATCCAAAATCCATACTGCTGTCCATTGCTCATTTTTATATGCATTTTATTTTATTTTTACTTATGCACCTGTGTAATTCTGTGGCATCTGCCATCACTGTATCCAACATCCTAAACACTTAAAATACTTTTTAAAAAATTTCCCTACTTGCAGAAATAGTTTGACTGTTTTATGCTCCTACACATAAGAAAAATTAGAACAGTTAGGTGAAGGGCTTATTTTAAAATTTTCTGTTCTAAACACAATAATCTGCATGGTTCTTCTCATGGAAGAGCAGCAAGTACAGGGTGCTATCAGGTAGCCTTGGCAGCACCAGGCCAGCATGGCTAGCAAGGGACTGGCAGCATGAGGCACAGCTAATACAATCACCACCATACTGGCTCATTCTGAATCAGTGCTTCCCAGTATTCCCAAATAATTTCAAACTGTGAGTGCAAATGACTGCAGAAGAAGGAGCTATTTACACACACATACACACAGCCCACAGGGAAAAAGACTACAAATTGTTATTCTTCTTTAGGAATTAATTATGGCTATTTTGTTTTTCTCAGCTCCATCAAATGGCAATATTATTTATTGTGTCATTTGATTAATGATCGTGCTTGTCAAGTCCAGGCAGATGCCCAAGCTAATAAAAATTCCAAATAACAAGTAGAATATATGCAATATCAGTTTTTAAAAGCTAGACACTCTTCCTTCAGAATAATTGCTCTACTCCAGTTCTCATTTTGATAGGCTCTAATAGCTGAATAAACAAAACTAACTAGATTAAAATTTGATCATGCAGACACCACTAGATCATGATTACATTCTTTAGTATAGGAAGGATTGTTTGAAAGAAAAATATGAAGACTTATCAGATACAAAACCCCATACTGAGTAAACACTATCTGTAAACACAAAGTAAATACTTTTTTAAAACAACAAAGAGATCCATTTAATCATTGGCATATAGCTGCCTCTGTAAATCCTGGGTAAGTTAAGATCATAAATTCAATTCAATTATATTACTACTAATATACCAGTTCCCATCGTTATTTCTGATATTCCAATTTCTAACTCTCAGCCACATTGAAATTCAAGGACATATACCCACACTTAGTTTTTATTGTTAAATACTGGCATTTGAAACCAGGTCCTTTTTGTCACCAGAATATGGTAAAAGCCTATGGAGACCAAAGATAAAGAGATACTGCTAAGAAGATAGAGCCTCTGGATAACTGAATGAGGGGACAAAAGCAGTGTAAGGATTATGTTGATAATAGATCTCAGCCAGATGTTCACTGACTTTTTCTGCCTTTTAAAAGCAGTGAAGCTTGCCTAAGTGAGACATTTTCAATAGTACTAACTGTACCTTGGGGATTCTGAATAAAACTGCTGCTTGCAAATGTTGTGTACTTGAATTTTTTCCCCTAAGAATGACAAATTTAGTAGTTACTCATTTTTATTTCTAGCCTGTACTTCATATTTTGTTAGGTTTCTTACAACTACTTTCCATCTATTACAGCAGTCTACAAGTACAACCAATTGTCCCTTGCCAGGAGAAGGATGAAGCTTCTACAACCCCAGTTTTCTGCTTTGCTGGGGTTCAGAGACACTATCATGAATATACATACTACCCCGATGGGAAGTATTGAGCTCAAAACTGTAAAGAAAATCTGGTTTTATTTTAATGTCATCATAGTTCATAGAAAAAAAAATAGTTGAGTGCAATGTTCACAGAACCCCTGTGCAGGGAACAGAGCAGAAATTGTGATATTTAAAGGACAGACTGTCTTCTACACTGTGCCAACATTTACCTGTTAATACTTGCTGTGACACACCACAGGTCTTGTTTTTATTGGCCATCTAGACATATAAAATGGGTTTACTTGTGTGGAAGACAGGGCTTCCTGGGAGCATGGAGGCCTCTCTAGAAGCTTTGTTAGCCACTCATTTCCTTCATTGTATGTGCATGTTCATCCTATTTTGTTGCACTGATGTCTGGATGTGTCCTGCTTCCACCCATTCAAAGCATTAACTTTCTCCTCTCAAAACAACATTAAGGTTTCCTCCCAAATCAGAGATGCTGTCACCAGCTATCTGCAACATGTTGGAATTCATCAGAGGAATCTACCAGTGAATCTATTGTACCTGCAACTAAGCCCTGGTGAGGCCACATCTGGGCCATTGAGATCCCCAGTGCAAGACAGGGATTTGCTGGAATGAGTTCAGTGAAAGCAAACAAATAAGTTTAAGGGACTGGAGCATCTTTCATATGAGGGTATGTTGGGAGAGACAGGATTGCTCAGCCCAGAGAAGAGAAGGATCAGAGGGGTGTTACCAGTGTATTTAAATACCTGATGGACAGGAATGAAGATGAGAAGTTGTCACCAAGTAGTGACTAAGAAGAAGCAATGGCACAAGATGAAACATGTGAAATTACATTGGAACACAAAACAAGAATTTTTTACTGTAAGGGTGATCAAATACTGGCATAGGTGACCAAGGGAAGTTATGAGGTTTCCATCTGAGCAGATCTTTATGCTGTTCCTGGACACATACCTGGGCAACTTTCTGCAGCTGCCCTTACCCTGAGCTGGTGATTGAACTGGGTGATGTTCAGAGGTCCCTTCCTACCCAAACTATTCTGTGACCCTGTGAATCAGTCAAGATCCCTGTGTTACAGACTCACAGGAGAAATGGCACTCAACTAAATTAAGAGTTTTACAAATTTATGGGAAAAGTTTATCTGAAATTCTAAGTTTCCTATTTTTTTTTAAATACAGTAAATTGTAAATTACATCAACAGAAATGCAAATTTTGTGTGTAAAAGTATATGCATGACAGACAAAACCAGCTAAATTAGACATGAGTCCCCTTTTTTCATATAGGCAGCAGTATTTTTGACAGATATCCTAAATCCTTTTTTTAAAAAAATTGCCTATTATCAAACAGAAGTAATTTATCTCTTTTGGAAGGTTCGGCAAATAATCCATTCAGAATTAACATGCAGCTTCTATCCCCAAGAATATTTTGTAGGAAATTATTTTAAAATAAGATTCAAATCTTTATAATTAAGAAGGGCAAATATATTAATAAGAATAAAGAGATACATTTCTAATCTCCAAGTTATGCAAATTACTCTGTGATTTTTGTCATTTACTTCAGAAACAGCAGAACAATGCAGGTTTTTCACATGCATGACAATCCTTCTCATTTATGTGCTTGACACATTGCAACTGGATATTTATTCATACACAGCAAACTTTAATGGTATTGAGACTGTAAGTGCATACCTTTCATTTAAATACATTCACTCTTCTAAAACCACAATGTTTATAAATACTTTTCTTTACAAATAACCTTTATAGAACTCTCAAAACTAAGCCTATTATTGTTTGGAATATTCATTAGACACATAATTACAGGTGGCTAAGAGGATAACTTTGCTTCAGAAAAAAATTCATATTTCCTTTTTGGCTTTGCTATTTTGTTGTCCACATGCCAAATAGCAAATATATTTGAACCCTGTATATAACAGACACATCAAATACATTTTTACATCTAGGAGAGAACTGTACAAATTCAAACAGTTGGTTATTGTCTCTCTCTTCACTCAGCTAGCATGAGGAAGAGCCACTTGCTGGCAGCAGAACTGTGCAATCATGGCACACATTGCACAGTGTGTGCACAGCACACTGAGACTCTGCCTGTGCTCAGCTGAGGGATTAGACAGGGCATGCCCAGATTGTACAGAGCAGCAGCCAACAGAGTCCTAAGGTAGCTCAAAACAAGGCAAAGGCAAGTGACTTGGTAGCACAGCCTCACTGCTTTAAATAAGCAGTTCCTTTGTAGTAGATACAGGAGCTCTACAAGCTCCCTGTTTCCCTGCTTTTTTCATTCAGAATGGGTTCTAGCACCTCTCAGACTACCTTCCTGACACTGAGAGGCACATCCTGAAAAAGGATTCATAGCTTAAGAGACAGGAAAGAGGAATTTTCCCAGGGACCTGCAGGTAGCAGAGCAAGGAAGGGCTGTGGGCAGGGGAATTGAACAGCAGTGGGGAGGGATAAGCTGTAGCCCAAGCTGTGCAAACAGGTGATACAGAAGAAACACATGGGTGTTAGGAATCCTTTCAGACTCAGGAGTGAAATTGTGACTGTAATGAAACCTGGGCTGCTTTGGCATTTTCTTTTTGCACCATGTCTTCACTTTTTTGCACTATGTGCCTTCTAAGCACCATCCTATTCCCTATCTTTGTCATTTGTCATTTGTGTGCCTTCACTGTGCTTCTTTTACAGGCTCTCCAACAGCATGTCCTCCTCAAATGTACTATTTCAAAAAGAAAAAAAGAAAGGAAAAGCAGCACAGTTCCTATGTTGCTACCTCCTAAAACTTACCAAAACCCCATGTCAATAAGCTCACATCAATTTCCACATTTGATGTCCACAATTCCTTTGGCTTTAGTAACTCTCCATTTTACACAACCAGGACCACACCTATGTACTGAAGCAGCTGACCAATTTGCATGGCTGTAAGGGAATGTGATTTGAAGCTTTTCAAATATAACTAATCTTGTGTAAAGACAGAAATACTGGAAAGCTTCCTCCTGTGAGGACTCACAATATTGGAGGTTACATTGTGTCAGCAACATCACTTTCCCGTAGTCAGTGTCAGAAATATTCATTGCAGTCACAGCTAATGGGCAGTATTTTTTCACACTGACTGAGTACACAATTCTGCTTCTTAAAAGCAAGGGATGGTGGAAAGAAAAAGAATCCCAAATAAAGGAATATTTTCTATATCCTTTGTCACAGAACTTCAGCACATGTGCCAGTGCCAAGACCCACATCAGAATGGGATGTGCCATGAACACTAGGTGCAGAAGTACATGCTGGAACAGGAAATACGTTGCCCTGGCACAGCAGCTGTCTGTGTATGCGTTTTCCAATCACATAAATATAAGGGACTAGAGCAGCTTCTGCCTCCACTAAAAAATCTATCTTCAGTCTCTTTTCAGTGTCAGTAGAACAGGTTGACCTGATACTAATCAAGCAGTGTCTTTGAAGTAGGCTGAGCTCTGCCTGTTTGTTTCACAGAAGCTTTTAAGACAACACTGACCAGTAACAGCTTTTGTCTCACCCTGGCTGCATAAAGCAAAGTAGCAAAGGTGGCAATATTTATGTCACTCAAGACATCAGTGTTTGTGGGCTTACTTTACTCATCTGCTCCAAATCCTCATTGATCTTATGTCATTGTCTCAGAAAGTCAATAGGCCATTGCTAGTCAGAACAAATAGCAATTGCACCTATAAACAATTAATCTTCTGAGTGTCTTAAAATGCCTTGGGAATCATGGCTCAGTTGAACACTAAAAAGGAAGAGGGGGTCATCTGAATTGCAATGGCATAATTAATTTGTGTCAATAACTTGTATTAATTCTTATTAATAAAAAATGACTGCACTGCTCTTAAGTGGCTAATCATATTGTCAATAGTCAAACACATTAACCAAGGGGCATATTCTGGCATGTTTTTACTTGAAATATTTTCTTCCTGAAGTCTGTACTTGTGATATTGCTGATTGTTTAATGAAATACCTTCAACTCACTACCTATTACACTCACTACATTCTACGTACTCACTGCATAATAATGAAGAGTAACAGGGAGGTGCCACTTTACAGGCTATAGATACTTAATGCCTGTGGTGCTGCTGCAGTGGAAGGATCTTTGCATCTCTTTTAGACAGAGGAAAAAGTTATGCATAGTCAGTCAGTGACAGAACTAGAGACCACGTCTAATTCTGTCTTGTAGGTGTGGTGGGTCAGCAGTGGTTAACAGCCAAACTCCCACACAACTGCTTACTCAGCCCCCCTGCTCAGCTGGACAGGGGAGAAAATATGATGAGAAGGCTCATGAGTTGAGATGAGGATAGGAAAATTGTCCCCCAGTTACTGCCACAGGCAAAATAGATTTGACTTGTGGAAAATTAATTTAATGATTTAAGAATTGAATAGAATGGTAAGAAAAAAGGACAAAAGTAAAAACACTTAAAAAGTAAAAACCCCCCTCCCAAACCTGCCTTTTTTTTTGCAGGTTCCATATCACTCCTTAATTCCCAGTTCCTTTCCCTCCTCTTCTTCCTTCAATGATGCAGAGTGATGGGAGTGGGAGGTTGGAGTCAGTCCATAAGAGCTCTACTGTGTCACTCCTTCCTCCTCACACTTTTCCTCACACATGCCCCACCATGGTCTCCTCCAGGGGCTGCAGGAGAACCTCTGCTCCTGTCCTGGGGCACCTCTCTTTTTCTCTCCTCCCTCTCTCATTTTGGTGTCTTTTGGTGTCTTCAGGGCTGACATTTCTCTCATGTTTCCCCCCCCCCCCCAGTCCTCACTGCACGTGCAGCGTTTGGCTTGTTTTAAAATACCTTTTCCCTGAGATGCCACTCCCGTGGCAGCAGGGCCCAGAACTGGCTGTGTCCAGCATGGACACTCCTTGCAGTGCCTGCCCTGCAGCCCCTGCTGCCAGCACCCCATCAGGGACACCCAGTACACAATGACACCAGGGTTTGTGACAGGCATCTCTACTCAAGTGTGAAGGCCAGAATCAGTCTCCCAGCTCCCATTCCCTGCAGGATCCATGGTGTCTAACAGTACAGATATAAGAAAAACAGAAGAGAGATTGAAAAGGCAAAGCCTGCCTCACATAGATTCAGAGCCCAGTCGTCCAAATACCCTTCTAGGAGGGTCAGCCTAGCTCTACCTCTTTTTCTTGAGCATCAAAACTTTAGGGAGGGTTGAATTTATCTTCTTGTTTCAACACTTCTATCTAAAATGAGGTATAGAAGTACAGCTTTGGTTTGCACAAACTGAGGAGCAGCAGATGCTCCAGGCTGATTCCAAAGGTCCACATGTAGCAAGAGTCGACTTGGAACTATATACAGACCAGACGAGTTATATCCTATGGAGAGCAGCACCCCCCTCTGGCGCTTTTCAGCCAGTGAGGATGGCTCTGCCTCCACTCTGGGACACGGTGCAGACCCAGATTTTGCTCTCTGCTCTTGTCATGCTTTGCCAGGGCTGCTGCTAGCCTGATTGCCATCACACTTACTGCAGGAGAAAATCAAGACTTAGAATGTTTTCCCAAGTTGTTGTAAACTTCTGGTGGAAATGAACCCTAGCAGACCAGAGGTAAGAGCTCCATCTGATGGAGACCAGCCTACCACAAAGGCCACCTTACCCCTGTTCTCCTGCTGAACCTGAGACACTTTTATACCTGGGAGTACAGGAAATAGCTTTCCAATCTCTGCGGCTCAGGTCCTTCTTCAGGTTCTTCCTCCCTCAATTAATTCTCCACATTTTGAATTTCTCGGTTCTGCCCCTCCCCCCCACACCTGATTCCTACCAACTGCTCTACTACTGAACTTTTGTAATTAATTTTAGAGTATGAAAAACTGCAGAAACCAGCTCAGAAGCAGGAGATTTGCAGCAACTGCCTATGCTTATTACCTACAGAAATATAAATGCCCAAGGAAGATAAAATTCTCATCATAATAATGAAGAAAATGTGAGAGAATGTAATTTTAAAATTCCAGCACTTATTAACTAAACAATTCAAGTGGGGGAATTGAAATTTACGTGAAATAATTAGAAATACTAAGTATTCTTGAAACTCTCAAAATACATTTTTAGTGTGAAAAGTTCATGCATCCCTATGCAATATTATTATGAAAAATTGATTTCAATATTAAAATCCTATCAGTGCAATGCATATGTCATTTTTGTTGCTGTAATATAGATTTTTACAATGATCAATTCCCAATTATTAGCCTGAAAAGCATCTCAACAGACAGAAATAGAGATGAATACCTCATTGCTATAGAGCCAACATCAAGTATTTTAGTAATTTTTTTTCCTTTTCTTTCAAAGGAGGAAATTAAACCTCTGCTTATAAGATTTAGTGGTCTTTCAAAAAACAAAGTCATTAGAATGAGTGACACATGATCAAAAAAAGTGTATTCTGAGTGTCACAGCAGTTAATAAGCTGTTGGACTTTGAGATATTAAAACAATAAATTTAGGATACAAATTCATGAACAAGAAAAGCTGTGAAGTGGTAGGGCAAGTTCTCTATAACATTCCATTTATTTGTTTTATGGCAGTGAGTCCATGTATATTACAGTTCAAATCAAAATCCATAATGGAGACAGAGGGGAAAAAGTGGGGGAGTGGGACATATTTTAGGGGATATGTTGTAAGAGGCACCAGATAAAGTGAGGAAGAAGAAAAAATGGAACTCGGGTGCCAGACTTCACCTTTGCCATTTTACTTCTGTCTTCCTTCATCTTACTGACTTGTATTTAACTCCTGAGGTAAGGATTAATATTTGAACTTTGAATGCATAAAACCCACTTTTTTTTTTAACCTATTGCATGTGAAAATCATGTAAAAAGAACATGATTAGCCAGCTGTGTTTTTTGCATAATAAAACCCAGCCACATGGCATTGTGTTTTCCTAAGTCATTATTACACAGAGTCACAGACTATCACACTGGGAAAGGCAGTATTGAAAAACATTAAACCAAAATATCCACAGGAACATGTCATGTAAAGCTTTAAGAGACATGGGTTACTGGTGGATAAAAAGCTGGACAGCAGTCAGCAATGTGCATTTGCAGCCCAGAAAGCCAACCACGCCCTGGGCCTCAACTAAAGGAGCGTGGCCAGCAGGTCGAAGGAGTTGATTCTGCCCCTCTGCTATATCCTCATGGAGCCCCACCTGGAGGGAGGGCTCCATGAGGATATAGTCTGGGGCAGAGGAAAGATGTGGACTTGTTGAAGCAGAACCAGAGGAGAGGCATGAAGAACCTCTCCTATGAGGACAGGCTGAGAGACTTCAGTTGAGGTTGTTCAGTCTGGAGAAGACTCTGGAAAGACCCCACAGCAGCTTTGCAGTACTTACAGAGGCTTATAAGAAGGGTGGAGAGCAACTTTTCACGCAGGCAGACAGTGATAGAACAAGAGGGAAAGGTTTTAAACTAAAAGAGGAGAGATTTAGATTAAATGTTAGGAGGACATTCTTTACTGCAATGGTGGTGAGGCACAGGAACAGGCTGCCCAGAAAAGCCGGGATGCCCCAGGTTGATGGCACTATGAACAACCTGGTCTAGTGGTTGGTACCCCCTGCCCATCTTTGGGGGGTTGAAACTAGATGGCCTTTAAGGTTCCTTCCAATCCAAACCATTTTATGATACTATGATATGGGCAGTTTGTTGCATGAAAAATTTGAAACTATTGAAACAATTTTCATCAACCAAACCAGCAAGGTTCTAAAATACTGTCCAACAGTTTTCACAAATTTGTAGACTTCACAGCAAAAGAAATAAGTCTTTGAAGGAATTAAGGAATGCTAGTGATCTGAATTTGCAAGTGTTACCTAGAAAAATCCCTTTTGGAGGGATTAAGTAGAGAAAACATAAGGTGCTTTTTTGAAAACTTTTCAAGTAAATAATGAATCTGTGCATCATTACAGATTAGAAGAGATCTCTGAGGGAGAATAACTAAGGCGATAAAAAAGAAGATAGAGTAAAACATTAAATATATTTGCTTAAAAAACCAAGGTAGTCAATTCCAAATGCTTTCTTTTATGCAACTACATCTTTAAAGCCAGAGATCCTTCCAGCAACACAGCAGGATGAAGAAGGCTCCAAGATCTGTGTTGACTGTTTGAAATTTACATTGGTTTAAAACTTGGGACTAGGAGTAAGATCAATTAGTGGGTGACAACCACACCTCAGCAATGAAGATCACGGAACTCAATTGCAGAACGCTGCCTTGGAAAAGGACTTCAAATTTTCTTCTTTGTCTTTGGGATTACAAGTGCAGGCTATCTGCAGTCTTTACTTTCTAATAAATAAAGCTTCAAAGAGAACACAATGAAAAATAAATGGGTCAATTGCTATGTGAGGTCAAAAAACCAGCTTTACCCTTTGACTTGAATAGTATTGCACTGGGTGCAAATTAGGATTAGTATTTGAATAATTCTGTACCAGACAGTCAATTTGTATGATGAAAATAGAACTTGCCTACTCAATACTCTATTTACAATTGCAAATGAAGGATGAGATTGATAAATCATCCAATTTCTGCCAACTTCTACACAAATAAGTTACCTATAGGCCAGAATTAATTTGTTGCAATGACATTGCAAGGTCAGGTGTTCTAAGGAAGCATTGTGCTAACCCCTACAC